>CM042230.1:18985603-19033103 GCA_023566465.1 Cottus gobio
TGATTAAAGCTCAAAGGATCCCCAAATGAAACACATCTGGCAGATGCCTGCAGAACACAACCGGGTGAACCTGGACGGACATGTTTGAGTCATACATCAACTATTTACATTGTGAAGACGTGCGTGAGAGAAAAAAACAACAACGGGTGATTAACGGTGTCAGAAATGTGATTGTGACCTTAAAGAAGCTTCACGTGCATGAGAAGAGTCACTGATGAGCGATAAATAATTACCGCTCTAATTACATTAACTCATTGACTTGATCGTTTGCTTGTGCTGATGCATATTAATGCATTAATAAGCATTTGATTTGAATCCTTCTCATTAAGTGTGACCGATTTCAGGCATCGACACTTGTTATTCTGCAAAAAAGGAGCAGGAAAGAAGAAACATTAGGATTCATCCAGAGGAGACTGTATGCACCCTCACCAGGACACTTTGAAGTGGGGTAATCAGTGTTACTGCTGTGATCCCTGCAAACCATCTTTCATTCAGCTCAACTGTATGAGGTGTGGGCAAGTCTCAAAAGCTCACTACCGAAAATAAAAAGCTATCATCACCTTGCTTTGCTTCCTCCGTAGCTGTTGATATGCTACTTAATTCCATGTTCTGAGACTGTACTTTGGAGATATGTATTGCACTATATGTATTGCAATATATGGAAACATATTTTCTTCGAACTAACCCACATATATGGAGAACAAATGAAAGATATTACCAAAATCCGACAATAAAATCCACAACAACAGAACACAACCTGGAGCCCTAAAGGGACCATATGAATTAGCGCATTAAAAAAAGGTAGTGTTCATTACATAACTACTGTGTTGGAATGAATGTCTATTTCCTAAAATGGGTTTAAATAATGTAAAAATAAAATAAAGAGCACTACAATTGGACCACAGATGGTTTTCGATAATGTGTGCAGGATGTGCTGTGTGGAGCACTGCATGCCGTCTGTGTGATCACGTCACACTGTGAATACATTAGAGTATTTATTACCGACGGGCGTTTGGGCTTTGTTGTTGTACGCACAGACAACACGTGCCGTCCTGCTTCTCCTCCGCTGAGAGGCATCTGCCGACGTGAAGGCCTTTCGTCAAATCAATATTTAATCAATGTTCCCGCCTGTGACTCAGCTAATGCGTCCATCAGCTCGCCGCTGTGGCAACCTGGATTTAGTTTGAGTAACTATGATGAAGCACAACATTAGGCCCATATATTTCCCCCAAATATTTTGTATTAACATGCACTAAAACCGATTCTACAAATGTAACTTATTGATGGCCGAAGAGCAAAACATCCTATTTAAAAAATGTACTTTTTTGAGAATACAATAAACACTTGTTGTTTTCTTGCATAATCCTATTTGTTAAAGATACCCAATGCATAATAAAAAAAAAAAAGATAGGTTTTGCACTTTGGACATCGATATGCATGCTGTCAATCATATTGGCATATTCTATAATCTCTGTTATTGTCGCTTTTTGCCTTTGGGTTTGTGGTTTTTTTTTTCAGTGACTTCAGGTTTAGGCAGTTAAGCTGGTGTTGCTCTAATCATTTAAAGTTTGGCAAACTAGACATATGGAATAAATATTACACTAGCACCCCCTGGTGGCCATGCTGCTCCTTACATCCAATGATAGTGGATGTTATTTATTATTGTATTTTCTATAATAAATCTGAGACTTGCTTTAAATAACATTACAAAAAATTGTATTCATATAATTCTAAATATATTGGGTGGCGGTAACATATTTACATTTAGTCTTGAATAGAGTTGTTCCTTTGTGTAATATTTCACAGCAAGGTGTGGGAAAACGACTGTGGCTCAGTGGTTAGCAAGTCTGTCTTTCAATCAGAGGGACGGCGATTTGATCCCAGGCTCCGCTAGTCCATGTCGATGTGTCCTTGAGCAAGACACTTAACCCTAATCGTTCACCGTTGCTGTGTCTACGGTCTACTGTATATCATGTAAGTCACTTTGGATAAAAGCGTCAGCTAAATGAAATGTAAAAAATTCCCAGGGGCAGAATACTGCAATTCTCATAGCATTTAAATGTGTACGTGAACAGAATGTACATTAAAAACTCTTATTTGACACAGAATCACCCATATGTTATGTTGTACTATTTATCTGTTATGGTTATTTATGTTCAGCAGCACCTCTTCAAATGATTTACATCAGAGATTATTTAAAAAGATAAAATTATGTGATGAAATAATGGTATTCTAAAACTAACAAGGATCCATGATATTGTTGACAAACAAAGCACACAAAATACTTACACAAGATAGATAAGATACATTTTTCTTCTTTATCCAATTACATATTTTTTATGCAATTATATAGCAAAAACATATGATATAAATATTTCTCTTTTATGCAATAATGTCACTAAAGAGCTTCCTCTTCTTGGACTCGCCGGTCTGGATTTCCTGCCAGTGGGCTCTTCTGTGGATGAAGTGGTAGAGGGCAAACTTGGCCCACACATGGCGAGCAAACTGATCTGACCTCAGCTGGCTTTCACTCAGCACTGGAAGGGGACACGGGAGTGGAAGTCATTGACGAGGAACAATGTGTAAAACAGAATGAAAAAATGTAGTAAAGAAAGCCACTCCTTTAAGTCAGTATTACCTAGTTCCTGTGCGATGCTTTGCCTGTGACTGACTGAAGCACCGTTCCATATGGCTTCCAGCACCCGACTACCCAACCTGGAGCAAGCCATGGGAACATACTGGCCCTGGGAGGACAAACGGGAAAGAATCAAGAAAGACGATCTAAAAATTCTCCTCTCCCTACATACGTAACCAGCGATATTCTCTTGATGTCCTGCAGTACTACCTCCAGTCTTTTGAGGATCTTGCCCCGCCCCTTGTCACTCGATGTGGTGATGAGGGCCTGCAGGACGTGGCTGCCCGAGGGGTCAGAAGCCAGCGTCAGGAGGTCAGCGGGGGTCAGAGTGCGCAGGCTGCTGAGGAGGAGCGAGCGCTCCTTGAACTTGGCAAGCGCCTGGACCAGCCGGGAACCGTGGTAACAGATGGAGGTCAGCGGTACCTAGAAAGGAAGAACCGTCACCGCATCCGCAACATCTATTCAATATCATACGCTGCAAGGGAGTGTTCCAGTTATCAAAGGGCTGTCGTTTTGGTGCAGCTTTGCACTAAATATGAAACTGAAATATAGGCCGTACCTCCGTCGGTGTGTTGCCCTCCGCTGTGTCAGAGTGGTAATACACCTCGTAGGTGAGCAGGGACATGAAGAGAGGGAGGCAGCTGACGTGTCGGGAGCCGGGCTCGGCGCAGTGGAACGCCTGGGAGGCGACACATCAACAAGGTTTTCATTACCCACAAATCAAAACCATAAGTAGCTGTATGGTGTCGTTATGCACTTTATGATTTCATGAAGCGGCAGATGAATAAAACAAGGGAACTGTCAGATTGATTTAGGAATCTAGTCTCAAATGCGGACACCCTCTGGAGCTTACACTGAGGAGGCACTGGATCAGGTCTTCCTGTTTCTCTTCGCTTTCTGCACAGCTCTCGGCCAGCTGGACAATCACACCCATGTGACCCGCGGCCAGGATGGCCTCGATACCTTGGATCAGCTCGTCAAACAACCCTAGGAACTGCGGAGAAAGAGGGGGGAGAGAGAGAGATAGACGGATAGAGAGGGGGGAGAGAAAATGGGCCTTGCATTTAAAAAAATATATCTCCACTTTAACCCGGCACCATGTGACACAATGGAGACACAATGACCAACCATTTTGTATTTGGCCGTGGCTGCCGTTAGCCTCTGTACGGGGAAGTTGGCGATGGAATGGAGGGCTAAGTCCACCAGCTGACCCTTGAGGTGGTTCTTGTAGAGGTCCCGGAGGAGCGACTTGTGGGACAGCTGTATGATGATCTCAATCAGGTGACTGGAGGCCGGGTCCTTGAGAAAGACCAGAAGGGGACTGAAAATAAAAACAGCAGTTACAGGACAAGTCATGGCGAGTCATTCCAGGACAACAAAGGGTGCAGTCGCCTCGTACCTCACTCCCGGAGCGGCGCTGCGGCTCGCCAGGTACTCCGTGGTGCGTTTGAGGAGCTGCTTGCAGAGTATTGGCCGCTTTCGGTGGCACACGGTCAACATGGTCTGGAACACTGCACTGGCAACAGCATCCGTCACACTCACTAGTGGAAAGAGACACAAAAGGGAGAGGGCAACAATATAAAAAAGGTGCCCTCCTCTAACCGATAAATCCACCAGGCTGATGACGGAATCCTGCTCACAGTTCTTGAAAAAAAAAAAAAAAAAAAGACAAAATCCAAGGGATTGTTCATTTTACGTTATATTTGTTGATATATATAGTTATATTTTTTACAAAGATATCAGCAAAAAAAAAATTGTCCAGGCTATATTTCCTTTTGCAAAAGTTGATTTTCTGAAATAATTTATTTCACGGCTGCGTTCCCATTCACACTGAGGCAAAACTGAGCAGGTAGAACATGCTGCAGAGCTGCAGAGTATGCAGATTGTGTGGAGGTGACAAACACATGGATGTATTCTAGATCAGCAAGGACATCTGAATACATACTGCCCCACGATGCAATTCTGCTCTTCGGACCTACTCTATTGATCGGGTACGCGGCACGCAGGTTGTCCGCATGCGATTCGAACAGAGGCAACGTTTGTGAGCTTTCCTTCAACTCCGCCTGCTGGGGCAAATCGCTACGCTTCATTGTTTGTCAGTAACCGCCACCCGTAGTGGAATGCTGTGCACAGATGATACTTTGTAAGCAGATAGAAGCTACGGGAAGCCCTGCAAGAGCAGAAAACTCGTTTCAAAGTTCCACCACGGCTCTCATTCACCCTCCTACCGGCACAGCCTCTTTCATTGGAACAGAACAGTGCCGGCCTCCGTCACTTCAAAAGGCGTGCTTGAAGAGACGCATCTCAGATGTGGTCTTTTCTCTCTTCTTATCCAGAGACTCTGTGTTCCGCGTTAAAGCGATGAATAAAACCGGGTTTCCTTTTGTCCCTGTGCAGGAGCCCGTGCACACCCGAGGATGTTTATTGACCATTTTGTTATATTTAAAACGGCAAGGTTGGATTTATTGTTTGAATTCTAACTAAAATCCAGACTGAGAACTAAAAAAATCTGCCCTTGAGCGCAGTGCTCTCTCCCGCTTCGACTCTTTTCAGAGTCCTCGTTTGCATTTAACAGGCTTAAATATTTTCCCCCTGATTTCAAAAAGAAGAAGAAAATACCACGGCTGCCGCGGAGTAGAAGAAGAGGGAGGTGGCACTTCAACTGACAGTGTTGAACTAGGGATGTCTGCCAGATTTTATGTATTTATATTCCATGTCCACGGATGCATATACTACACATTCAAAATGTTTAATGCACACAAACAGTGGAACTAGAATTATGTGCGTAGGTTTCTTTAAAATAATCCTAAATTAACTATTTAAAAACCCATAACATGTGTATAAACAGCAGCAGCCTGTTTACACCTTGCCTAATTCCAGATAACAAAATACAATACGTGAACAGAAATAGATACAGATAGTGTGCAATTTACCCTCCACGATGAAGCGGACCATAATAAAGACGTTTTCAGTCTGGCAACCACTAGGATGAGGATGAAAGAGACTCACGATTAACGTTGTCCAGCAAGGTGTCCGTAAGGTTCTTCAACTCGTACCAAAACGATGCGGGAATCTCAAAGTCTGTCAGCTGAGGAACAACGTTGCGTCCCTTTGCACCTGGAAAAAAAGAACAACAACACAACATGTCATGAATGCAAACAACAGGCGTGTGTGTGTGTGTGTGCGTGCGTGTGTGTGTGTCCCACTAGGCCAGCCTCTTAAAGAACTGGCACTGACAAAGGCAACGGATCAAAAGCTTGATTTTCTTTCTATTTTTCTTGTTTAAAAAGAAGCAGGGACTGCCTTTAGAGTAGACTAACACACCAAAAGAACAAAATCACTCGTTTTCGAAAGTGAAGAGTCACGCGGAACGCTGACGAGAGTCTGGGCCGGATCACTGACATTCAACAGCAGCAGCGTTATCAGGCCATGGGCTTTCAAACTCTGTCTCCGACAATTCAGGCACGGGAGAGACGCAAGGCGAAGACACAGCCTGAGGCTGGTGTTCTAAACTCAACGGGAAGTTAATGAAGTTAATGCTTGTTACAGCTCGGCCACTGATTGGACCCGCTTACCAACGCAGTCAGCACGCGTGAACTAAAGAAATCACAGAGAAAAAGAGGCTCCTTTCAACTCCAGCACTTGCCTGAGAGAGTGATCACGTTTTTAAGTCTCAAAGAAATCCACTGACTGTCTGTACATCCATGTGTACATTGCAAAAGGAACTGATAATTCCTTATTCCGCAAACTCTTAAATAGTACCAATTTTATTTTTTAGATTGCATTTAGATCTAAAGCATCCAAATCATTGGAAATGTAGTTGTATAATCTAAGCATTTATTTATTTAGTTGGTTAATTTGTTAGATTTACTTTAAACGTGTAACATATAATTACAAAATAGAGAATAACCAATAAAATGAAAAGAAACCAGAAACGGAAAGTTCTAAATAAACTAAATATTTCAGGTTTGAAAAGTACATATGACGATCCTACGAATTGAATAATGGACTTTATGTTTATCACAATCATCTCAATTGTTTTATACAGCTTCTTGAAATGATTCTTAGTTGCATGTTGCTTCATCTTAACCATTACATTTCCCCCCAGAGAAGCGATAATTATAGCAGAAGTGACATTTTCCAGGTGGGGCCCAGAGTCCCCCTAGTGTCAGGTGAAGCAGAGAGTCTGTGAGGGCGCGTACCTGGACGGGACTCGGTGCGGGGGGGTCCGATACAGCCCGCCAGCACATGCAGAAGTGTGCGGACCACGTGTGAGCCGTGGACATGTTTGATGAACTCTGTGATGTTGTCTCTCACCACCTGACTGAAAGACAACAGCTGGGCCTCCAACGCGTCCCAGCTCTCCTTTTCGTCTTCTTCTGTTGTCGACGACTCTAGAAATGAATGGACACCACAAAGCGGTTATTCGTCTGTTCGTTCCGAAGCGCGTTGTGCCATCACGAGCAGTCTACCGTTCCTAAACGACGCACGTAAACTCACCAGTCCACCCGGATATGCGGCGGGCCGCGCTCTCCACCACGTGGCCGCCGCACCGGTCGCAGGACACCGCCTTAAACTCGGACCCCTGGGGGCCGCCCAGCTCGGCCAGCACCTCCGCCACCTGGCCAGGACTGCACAGCGCGAGCAGCCGCTGCAGGACGATGCTTCCCGTCTGGTCCATCGCCACGACCGCCGCTTTACCTTTCACTTCGGTCAGGACGTTCTCCACAAACATCTCTGTGGAAGCATCGACAATATCGAGTAATTCAAATTAATTAGTTGATGAGTAACTTTGACAGTCAACAAAAAAAATAAAACGAACTGGAGGCAGCTTAACCTGCTTGATACATTTCTGGTAGAATGATGCGATGAGCAGAGGGATATTATTACCAATGTGTGGGCAACAAGATGTCATGAATATGCACGGCGTGTTTATATGTACTCGAGTAACCAGGGGCGACTGTGGCTCACTGGTTAGCAGGTCTGACTTTCAATCAGAGGATCGGTGGTTCAAACCCCGCCTCAGCCAGTCCATGTCGTTGTGTCCTTGAGCAAGACACTTAACCCTAATTGCTCACCGTTGCTGTGTCTACGGTCTACTGTATATCATGTAAGTCGCTTTGCATCAAATGTAAGATTATAAATGTAACCAGGTTACAAAGAGGAACTTACGGGGTTAACTAATTGGAGAGCGTGTTTTCATGCTCTGCAACAATATGGTTTCTGTAAAGCCACTTCAGATGTCTTCCCCCTTAGTGACAGAGCATTATTTCCTCTGAAATGCCAAATTAATTTAGAGCAGAGCTGCACCTAACGATCTTTCTCATCGTTGACTAATCTGTCAGTTATACTTGTCAATTGGTTCGTTTACATTAGAATAACCGTGAGTCACAATTTCCTTGAGGTGACATTTTCAAATTGCTTGCTTTGTCTTGCCAATAAATCAGAGATATTTTTGAAACCCAACAAATATTTAGCAGGTCGATATTATAGAACTAAAAGTTTGGACAGCGTTACATTACATTACATTAGCGTTATAAAGTTCAACAAGATTTTCTAGAAGCCAACGTGACTTCAACATTTTTCCTTTCATTTCATATTTTCCTTTCACTACATAATGCCAATTTTTCTTCTAATATGATGTTCTACTAGCATCTTGTGCCTTTCTGATGCACATTGCCAACTTCCAGGCGTCTACTTGCTCAAGTGACCTGGAAGAAAGAGCCTCTCACCTTTCTCCTCCTTTTCTTTAAAGCCTTCGCCGAGTCTTTCCCCGACTCGGCGGAAATAGCCTACGCTCAAGGGATCCAGGCGCTTGACGCCACCGTCTCCTTCTTCCCCTCCCCTCCTCTTCCTCGCTCCTTCTTCACCTCCCCTCCTCTTCATTTCTCCTTCATCTTCACCAGGGTGTCTCCTCTTCTTTCCTTCAGTGTTCTGTCGCTTTCTTTCCTCTGTTTTCGCCAACATCGCGTGGACTTCACAGCATACAGGTTTGACTTGATCTTGTGAGGAGAGGATGCTCAGTGCGATCGTCCGGCTAAAACAGGGAACAACAACAAAGTTGTTGTTAGGATTTGATGATCAAGTCCACAGTCTCTGGATTCACCAAACAGCACGTCCTCATCGCGATTGGTTCTGGAAACTAATGCTAATAAAATTTAAAAGGTATATGTTGAAATAAAATATTATAACTGATTATACCCTCATAACTTACAAAGGGCCCCTAGAGCACTGGAGTGTGAGTACTAACGTTACATTTACCTGACAGAGACATTATACTGGTTAGTCAGATTAAATGTGACGCAGTAGTATTAATTTAACCATCAATCAGGTCATTATGGTTGTGACATATTCTTTATGACTGACATCTTCTGTACAGGTAACCTCACGAGAGCTGAGGAGTCCACGCTGACTCTCCCTGCAAGAGAACTAGCTAGCTAGCTCACTAGCGAGCTATGTCTTCAAAACAAGTGAACGTCTTCAGCAAACTGTTAGCGGCGATTTAAATGAGACGTTTAGCTAAATTCCTGCAAAAACTATGAATCGATATAAACTGAATTTGTGGAAGGTAACATAATATAGTTTAACTCACGTGTGAGCTGTGGAGAACGAAGACTGCGTGTTTTGTCGCGTATTGATGACGTATGATTCACTTTCCTTTTCTTCTTCGATTTGTTTAATGCAGGGTGGCGACTACCGTTAAAAGGCGCACTACCGCCACCTGCTGTCCCGGAGTGTGAGCCAGAGTCCCCTATTCCCTTGGAGCTCGGAGAAAACAAACAAACAAACAAACGGGGGAAAGTTAAAAGAAATCATGTCCATTAATCCAGTTTCCTGCCTCAATGGAAAATGCAATCTTAACATTCACTATTCCCACCGGACAAAGCAGTTTCTTCTTCTACCCACATGAACAGACCTGATGGATGTTCCCATGAATTGCTTTATTTACTTAACCCTGTGTGTCTGAACCTGAGTCTTGATTTGATGCTTTGCTCTCTGTGGTTTCGTTCATCCTGCTGCTTTAGCTTATACAGCCATGAAGTACTCAAGGGAGTACACGTCTGTGTGTGGAGTTTGCACCAATCAGAGCACCATGTTAGATTACATTTTTTTAAATGTTTTTGTTTTGTTCTGGAAAATGCAAATATGAAAGCTCCACAGTGGCCAGATTACTTAGAAGCCAGACACAGTTTGTCTTTTTTGTTTATTCAAGTACTTCTAGTTTAACTTACTCAAGCAACTCATTCGGAACATAATCCAATGAAACTAAAGATAAATATATGCATTACATATATATAATTGTCTGAGATGGTGGTTTAATGGGTAAGGCATCCGCCTCTCCTTAGGACAATGGTGCCTCATTATATAGAGAGCTGAGATTGTTCTGCAATTTTTGATGGAACACATGGGTATGTATCTCATATGCAAGTGGTTTGAAAAGGTGAATTAAAACAATTATGTAAAATTGAGATACTGACCTCAGACCTCAGAGTCCAAGTCCCTTGGGTACCCAAGTACTCAAGGGAGTACAGCTGAGCGTGAAGTACCCAAGTACCCAAGTAGCCAAGTACTCAAGGGAGTGTGTGGAGTGTGGAGAGCACTCCACAGTTTGTCTCTTTTGTTTATTCCAACTTCAAGTATAACTTACTCAAGCAACTCATTCGAAACATAAACCAATTAAACTAAAGATACATATATACATTACATATATATACTTGTCTGAGATAGTGGTTTAATGGGTAAGGCATCCGCCTCTCAAGCCATAGTCCGGGTGGGAACTGAGTTGACGCCCCCTCAAAGAGCCTCCCCTCTCCCTTGAGCGCAGTACACCTTGATGTGCCAGCTCCCTCAGTGAGTACACCTGGGCCCTCAGATTTAAGCATATTAATCTAGCAAACTATATCTATCTTGGAGCGTTACATGAGCCAGTATCATTTTATTCCAGGAAAATTGGTGGATCCAAATGTTATAAAAAAAAATATATGTTTGATGTAATTTCTTTGGCCACTTTTTTCCCTAGTCCGGCCCTGGCCAGGAGTGTATCCTGTTTCAACTGCGTCTGGTATCTTTCCTTGAATCATTGTGTTAAATAAAAAAAAATATTATAATTAGTTAAATATGCAACTACGCATTACAAAACAGTGTTGATTCCCTTGTGACCCAGCCTACAGTGTTCCTCTTTTACTCATTTACTGTTACAAATACCTTTTACCTTATAGGCCATAATTGAAACAAATTGACTATTTTGATTAGTAAATTAACACTGATGTACAATATTGGTTGCAGCTAAGGAATACCTCTTGTTCGGAGAAATCACATGACGACTATTTGTTATTCACCTTTACAAACCGTCTTGTGTTAAAACATGCATGCTGTGATTAAACAATTAACAGAGAATCAAAAATAATTCCTTACCCACGTTTCAAAAATGAATTATCGGTTAATTGTCAATTGCATTAAGCTCCAGTTGTAACCACCAGAGGGCAGCATGGTGATGGATCCAATGACAACTCTCACCCATAAAATCCTCCATGAGGTAAAATGTGTGGTGGAGCACATGGCTGCATGAGTCGATCAAAGAAAGACCTGTGATGCAACTTCCACACCAGTGACGTCATGAGGGCTTTTGACGTGAAAGACCTAACCAAAGCACAAAGTAGAGGGAACCTTGGTGCGGGTTATGCGCACAAACAATTAAATAAAGAGCCAGTTTTCCATTTGTAGGCCCATTTGAAGGTCATCGGCATTGTTTTGAGCCTTCTCGTGAATAACCGCAAAATTCAGACAGGATGTCATGCATACATGCCAGAGATGTATCTATAATAAAATAAGTGACTGAAGAATGAGATGGCTTTTGTTGAAAACATGAAAATAATTAATTCTACAATCACTACAAATTTAACAAAGACAACAACAACAACAAAACACAGACCAAAATCATGTTAGGTGTCTGAGCCGTTGATATTTACATTAATTAGGTCAAGAGGGCAAAAACTAATTTATGACTCAAAATCTTTTGGCCTACATGACTTGCTTTTGACTTGTGACAGAGTAATGACAGCGATACACTTCCTCTAAATCAGTGACATACTTGCCTACAGTCTATATTTGGGCGTGTAGTTAAATGAATCATAGGTGAGGCAGGTTGGGGTGTCGTTACTAGATGTGATGTACTTTTATTTTGTGTACAATGTCCACTAATGCCACTATAGAAGCGTAATATTAGATTCACTCAGATCAGAAAGGCTGAGATGGAGATAGAGGGAAATAGACCATTTAGAGATTTCAGTTTTCTGGGAATGTCGTTGCTTGTCAGCTGGTCGGTTGGTCCGTCGCTTTGGTCCAGACGAAAACATCTGAAAAACTTGTCCAATTGATCATGACTGCCATTGAATTTGGCCCAGCTACTCGGCCCCCCCCCCCCCGGATGAATGCAATAACTTTATAATCTTTAAATTTAACAACACCAGATTAAAATTAAAATTTGTCTGTAGACCCACTTTGTTGTAGGCCTGAATTCTTCAAACTTAATGCGATTCCACCAACCTCGCCTGTACTTTGGGGTTTCGTGGTAACTTCCTAATCATAAGCTCAGCAGGTGAACTAGTGATCGTCGTTACCAGCTGAGCATTCAGCCGCCACGTTAGCATTGTCTTTCTTTCTGCTGACGTTGTCATTTAGCTTCAAGGCCAACAATGTCGACTCTCAGTGTCGTTCGCCAGTTGAAGTGAAGATTGCTAAAAACACAGACGATGTAAACGGAGGGAGCAAAAAGGCCTCTGGGATTAGAAAACTATGGAAAGCAATCATAAATGATTCAATTCTGGCCCGCTCTTTGTAAATTATTCAACACATTTCCCGCCTAAAATGTGGCCCTGAAACCCCCCCATGGCTTTGCCTTTAAATAGGCTACACTGAGGAGTAAGTGAACATTACATGCTTGGGGTGTTTCATTTCGTTGTTGTAATGGCGAGAGCCGCGCGCGCCTTTGAGCAGCGGTGCAACAGCGACAGATAAATCATTTGTTCTGCAAGCAGAGCTCCTGTTTGGCTTTTGTCTGTTTGTGTTCTCTCCAGGGCAACCACAGCGCATGGATCCAGCCCTGTGCACACAGCGAACTGTGAATGAACACGGCGATTGATGAGGAGTTACACGGAGGCTATTTCACCACACGCCGTTGTGAAACACGAGGCCGAGCCTCGTTGAGTCACACGATTCCGAGCGCAGCAGCTTCTTGTGAAAAATGCGGTGGCCCTTTAAAAAACGGATAATAAGTTGGTGGAAGTTGAAGTGGTCTTCACTCTTTCATCGGCCTCTGGTTTGGCTGCGTGATGTCACATGATCATCAGGGTGAGAGGTTACTCTTAGTCAACAATGGTGCAGTTGCTTTGCCGTCTGTTATTTTATAACTAGAGATGATGGGAAACTAGATTTGTTGTTGTTTTCCCTGAAAGATTCGATCTTCTCACCTTGATCTTGTCGAAAAGGCCATCTTCATCCCCCGCAGTCTTCCTCATCTGGCTATCTTCTTATGTCTGGCAGCGTTTCACTGGTCTTGTGTTTTCACTTTTTTGATCCGCATGAGTTCAGAAAAGGTCAGAGGAACTTGGTTATTATTTAACAGGGACGTGTCGATACAGCGCATACCGAGAATATTCTCACTGGTGCTCCTTGACACACACGGGGGAGGGGGGGGGAAATCATGCTGTACTGTGTGTTTGCAGAACAGCGACGCTCATATTGTCCACACAATGAACAAAAGAAATAGATTTTCAGTAAAAATGTAAAACCCACATTTTTCCACAATCCTAATGATTTCTTCCACAAGTTTCCTTTGGTCCGCTGCACAGTGGGACCCAGTCCCATCTGTTATGCTCAGATACTGGGAGACCCCAGCTCACCTTTATGTTTCCGCTCACGCCCACCGCTCTGCACATCCCACGAATGTTGTCCGTGCCATTAATCACGCCGCTGTCAGGCCAGCAAGATGAACAATAGCACTGGTAAATGGTCTGCTATATTTTTCAAAATACAAACAGTCATGGCAAAATGTAACACTGTTTATTCGTACAAATAATACTGTTGCAATTGTAATAATACATTCCTCAAGGTTATATTATTACTTTTTCTTTATCTTTCTTCTGAAAGGTTTTGTTCAAATTTTTTAGTGCACACATTATATAGAGGGAAACAATGATACACAACACCCACTGTAAGTAGCACACATGAAAGGTATTTGGTCGTCATTAATCTGATTAATTCTCCTGTGATGACAAAGCCCATTCACAAACCTGACACTACTCTTAGGCAATGACTGATTACTTCCATTCCAAAGGTATGGACTATTAGAAAACCTGAGGACATTTTAAACTGCATTCTCAACATCCTCTATAATATTTTGTATCGTGGCTATTCAATACCGCCTGTGCCGCACCACACAAGTTATTTTAAGTGGTGTCCTTGTCATTGCTGTAATATTTACGGTGTATTTTCCGCTGTATTTTGTTTTATGCCACCAGACTTCTCCTGCCTAAAGGATTCACCCCTAATCCTGACCCAGACCAAATTGTTTGACCCCCCTGTAGGAGGTTATTACTGTTAAATCTAGGGATGCAACGATACCACTTTTTACAAACCGATATGAGTACGAGTATTTTTATTTGTGTACTTGCCGATACCGAGTACCGATACTTCTTAGATTTGGTCTCCATGAAAGTGCAATTAATTTGGAGGCAGATTTTATTTTATCCTCTGCAGATTATGTCAAGCCTATAGTACAAAATTAACAGAAGGCTATCCCAAGCTTTAAACTTCTCGTGGAAGTCCCTCTAATGTCGGACCATAAAACGCCCCGTGTCCGGGTTCATAATGTAAGCGATAATATTAGGGATCGAGCAATTATATAGGAAGCTGTGTTCCAAGTTATGTTTCCGGTGCTTTTATTGTGGAGGGAGAAACGGAAAGGAAAAGGAGTGGAATTGTGGGATAAACGTGTGTGAAGGAGATAAAAAAGTGGTTCAAGTTACCCTGCAGCGTGTTTTCATTTTATTATAATTACAAATATAGACACACAACAGACACTCGGCTACAATAATATCATCCGTAGCCGCACAACAGCGTCTGAATGAGGCCGCTGCCAGCGCTACTTCAGGTGGACCAGCAACAGTTTGATTCAAACCGGCAGGACGGCAGTAATTTTTTACTGTGTGAACGCGACGCACATTACTCTACACACCTTGCTGCAAGAGCCGCAAGAGAGCGACGAAAGAGCCGTATGCGGCTCTGGATCACGGGTTGCCGACCCCTGTCCTAGACGTTGAAGTCAGGTAGGACAACAAATCTTTTTCTCCACAAAGCGCGACCAGTTTGTTGTAGCGAAATACTGTTGAGTGGTATCGGTTCTTGGTATCGGCAATTGAAATCGATACGAGTACGAGTATTTTAACGCAGTATCGGCCCGATACCCGATACCGGTATCGGTATCGGTGCATCCCTAGTTAAATCCAAGACCACCAGAATGAACAGACTACTGAATAAACCAAAGCACAATTTAGCACTCGCAGAACAAATACAGTCCCGTCCAGCCATTGTGTGGCTGTTTTGTACATATTTATATATTCCAGGGGTTTGAGTCATAGTGGAGGCTCCAAAGATAGCGGTGTCCGTTACTCCACCACTGAGGTCCTGGCTGGAATGCCTCAATATAGATAATCGTGGTCCCCAGAGGATGAAGCCTATCGCAACTTGGATGACGGAAACAACCCGTTGATTTCACACTTACAGGAGCGCTCTTATCCCGTCATCTTTTAAGATTATTTGTTGTAATCAGTCATGTGTGATTAGTAATGAGACACAAATATGTCAAAGACTAACATGTACAGATGCAGTAAAAAAAACACTATATTACTATATTATTTTACATTATATCTCGACATCCACTAGACAGATTGTGATGACATTTGGCGATGTTCCTGGTCCCCACGTGATGTATCCTTTGTGATCCCCTGACGTTTCCTTATAGAGCCCCCGAGCGGTGAACAGTTAGCGTCCCTCACCGCCCTGCTAAACCTGTATTTTGACTGCCTGGTCCTTTTGCAGCCGTAGTTTTCTGAGTTCTTCTTTCTTCAGTGATCCAATACTTGTATTTACTTGAGTTCCGAGTCCTGATAGATATTGTGGAAAAAGGTGTTGGCTATGTATCTTCAGTTGTCAGTGGTAATCATCACCGCGTACTGTATGACTTCATTATGGCCTCCTGCCAAACCACAAAGGTCACATGGCTCCTGGCACTAGAACGATTATATTCCATCACATTCTGCTTCTGCTGAGTAGTTTTTGTAGACAGAATTAAACAATATGCGTTACCGAACACATGCACTGGCTATCTTCTTAATATTTGATATGCTGTGCTCCTGAATTTGCCTTTTTGAGCTTGGGATGAGATGCTTTAAACATAGGATGGGAGGGGTTTCTCTGTAAACAGAACAACGGAAAGGAGAACCGAAAGTATGCAGGAGAAGTTGAATGTCCGGTAATACTTTTGTGACCCCTGACACCATCGCCACATGGGGATTTCCTGAAGAGGCGATTTAGCCTTGCATATCAGTGAAATTGTGCTTTGCGTTTATTTCTGGTGGTTACAACTATGCTTGTAGCTCTAAATATACAACATTTGTGACAATGATAGAACAAATTAAATCTTCATGGGCTGCATTTTACAGATATGCTCCTGTATGATCTCATTTCACCTTTTATTCACACTGCAGAATGATATTATGACGGACTTTATTGTGCAGGGCATACCACATCTTTGAATAAATGGCTGGAGTAAGTGCACCGTTTCATTGGGTGAGTCACCAGACACCAGACACATTAAATACGTCTTCCTGCCTGCTTCCACTCCCCACGTGTGTTAAAGGAACGCTTATTATTTCGTAACAAACTTTCCTTACTCAGTCTCCAATTCCCTTTCGTGTGTGTGTGTGTGGGGAGGACGGGACGGGACGTGTGCGCCACTCATCATGTAGCCTAAAACATTACGTGCGCTCTTTGACTCAGCGCGCGCTCATGTCCACCGGGACGTCCTGTGTGTGGGAAACTTCAGTCCACGCGCAGGGTGGGGCTGGGTGGGCTGGGCTGCGATAAAGAGGGGGGTGTGTGTGTTCGCTTAAAAAGTACCGTGCATTACATTTCGAGACAGGCATTACGTATTCTGATTCAAGAACGGAGCGGAGTGAAGTGAAAACAAGAAAAAAACTTTCCCAAAAAGTTTTGACGCTGAGAGATAATACGCATATAGTCGCGACGCAGCGGAAGGATTCAACGCGGATCCACAGCAGAACACACGCAGCTAAAGTAAGTGTTATTTTAATATATACTTATAAGAGAGATGTTACGCGAAGTGCAAACTTGAAGCGGCACGCGCACGACCATAACGGTTTCTTCTTACAATTGAGCCTAAGCGGAAGATCCTCCACAGAGAGGGAGGCTCACATCCCACGAAGACAGACGGAGACATATAAGCACATTAACAAAAAGGAAATACCATATATATATATATATATAACCAGATACAAATCTGGTCTTACTCTGTTCAAAACAATGTTGTGCCTTTGTCAAACTTCAACAAACTCTTTTTCTCGTGGTCCTTCTGCTCTGAGTGAAGTTTTGCTATGAACTGACTGAACTTTGCTTTAAAAAACAAATCCAACCATCAGCTCCCTTAATTTGGTTAACAGTTGATAAGAAGAAGGCCTTCCCAGCCTTTATTTATTTTGATTTCCTCTATATTCAGTGAATATGTATATCAATTAGTTATTTTAATGCCAAACATCTGCAGCTATGCCTTTTCTTCTTCTGACAGTTGTGCAGTGCATGGGATTTAAACCATTTGTTTTTTTGTTTGTTTTCTGCATGTGTTGGCTTTATATGTCGTAACATTATATATATATATCTTTAACTTTACATATCACCAGACAAAAAGCACACATTGTTGTTTGGAAACTGACTTGAATTCGAGGCGCTTATCTCAGGGGGCCAGTGGGCATACCAGAGGTACATGCCAACACAAACCGATGAGGGGAAGTGCCAAGCTGCAGAGTTGTAGGGAGAGACCACAGCACAGCGGACGAAGAAGTGATACATGATAAGCGGGGGACAAAAGATGAAGCAGAAACACTTGTTTTCAAGCTTGGCTGGCGGCTGTATTATAAATCCATTTAAATTTGTGCATTAAAGTGTGAGGGAAGAGCAGCCGAAAATTAGGCTAGTGGAATGGCTTTTCATGGTTTTAGGGGGTTGAGTGGATTACTCTAATTGGGCAATTTAAAACCACCTAAGGTGCAGTACCGAGATAACTTGGCTTTATTAAAGCCTGTGAAGACCCAAATTACGAACAAAACAGCCCGAAGGAGCTTTTGTTCCGTTGTTACATTTGAAAATACCCCATATTTGCAGTATACTATTTGGCCAATTACAGTTGTAGCTTGCCTTTCATCAACCTACATATTTGGTCATCCATTGTTTGAGCGGGTGAGAAAAAAGCAGAGCCAACCAAAATGTTCCGAACCCTGTCGTGCATTTCACTCCATTTCAATGCACGTGAGGAGTTTCTTTTCACCAAAAGAAGAGACGGAGCGAAAGGCGCCCCAGAACGGTTCAGTGAGCGTGACTTCACTTTTGGGTGGGGGTCGTGTCGCAATACGCACACAGCTGACTCAATCCATTGTGTCTGTCACAATGATTCTGAATGTTTTCAGCCAAATATTTAGAGGATTTGGAAACAGTCGAAAACGAGGGGATCGTCATCTGACCGGCAGATGAACTCAGGAAGTCCATGAGTTGAGAAATCAGAAGTGGCCCCAATATCACACACACACACACACACACACACACACACACACACCATCGGTCGGGAAGGCATATCAGCTATAACTTCCATATCAGCTGACCAGTGGGGCGTCCTCACAGTCACTAACATGCACTAAAAGCATGTGGGCCGGCCCGGCTATGGAAACAAAGCAAGGATAAACTCGGATTACAACACAGACACAGGGAGAGCGACGTCATTCTCTGCATTACTATATTTCTACATAGCAAATAGTTGTTTACTGCTATATTCATTCTCTCAACCCCGTATATTGCACCTTTAAGGACACAGGAGCACTGGATTGCAGATTGATACCAGATCAGCCTCCACAGTCTGAAGGGAGTGGCAAATAATTGGACAGGCATGACGTCTCTGAGGTTTCAAGTTAGAGAGGGCTGCTTTCGGTGCTACATATACTTTGCATTCCTAAATATACGGCGCATTCATAAGGAATGGACTTAGGTGCCCCGGCCATGTAAAGTTACACATCTTACCACACAGAGTCACTATTGAGATGGTCGATCGAATCCATGTTCTCATCAAAGTACACATCTGTGGTGAGGGATACATCAGTATCGTGAGCAGACTGGAAGTTGGTCACACTGCGGGCGGGTATGCCCAGACACCGCAGCACTGGTGACAAAGACAGAGAGAGATCCATTAAAAGTTAATTTACGAGGTCATTTGACAATTGAGTTATGTTCCCAGATGCTAGGACTTGAACATAATGACTTCAGACATTTCCATGATGCTGGCATTTGCGTGGTTGCATGAGACTTTATTGTCCCGGCTGACTGAAAGCAACACATGCAGCTCTATCGGTAACAAAAGTGGGAGATATGACAGGAATGCCGATGGGAGGTATTTAGGGTGTATATGAGCTACGGCGTGCTATGGTCACAACTACCATGTGAGGGAGCCTGCGGGTTTTGACTGTTGATCAAATTCACGTGTCCACTGGGAGCACACACACACACACACACACACACACACACTCTCTCTCTCTCTGTTTAATTTTCCCCTCCCACTCACCTGTTGTCGTGATCCCAGAGAAGACCCAGCACTGTCCATATGACACAGGCGTTCCATAGGAGGAGTGATACTTCCTCAGGATCTCCACGCTGCTGCTCCACGCCGAAGGAGAGACTCCATCAGAGTATTTCCCGGACCAGTTCCCCACCAGGATCATAGGATCATAGGATCATAGCTACTAATGAAGACACTGAGGTCACGCCCTCTGCCCTGTTCCTGGAAATTTGTTAGCTGCAATTTATGAAACACATAACTTTTTGTCCGAATTTGTATTATCAATATATCTGAATTTGACATTTAGGCCCCTCCCTGGCAGTGTGGAGGCTGCTTGGAAACAGCATTTCATGTTGGGAAACCACATCCACAGAAATACAATCAACAAGTTAACTGAACACACACACACACACACACACACACACACACACACACACACACATTCTACACTTTCACATGAATTTTGAGGGTCTGATATGTGAGGCGCCCCTTCCCACCACCTGTTCCTCAGCTGTGTACCCTTTGAACTGCGTCACATACCAGCCTCTTTTTTTCCTTTCTCCCAAAACCAGCGTGCTCAGTTTGATACGACTGACCATTTAACCATTAAATCAATAGAAAACAGGAACTTTATCAAAGACTCTCTAAAATAATCTCTCTGCTTATCTTTATAAAATAGCCTATGTGCTGTAACTTGCCTCGGGTGACCCCTCGCCACCTATCCAGTCTCAACTTTTTGCATGCTAAAGTTTAACACAAACAAAATAATGAGACACGTGGCTTACGCACAGAGCTAAGTTGACGTGCAATGGACCACTTGGTAAACCCCCTCGCTTCCAGTGATTATCCAGTCATAGCTTCACCGCCAACTAGGAATGGAGCTGTGTTTATCCGCAGCAAACGTTAGCTTGCCAAGCGCTTACTAGTACTAGCCGCGCCTCGCCTACTACTATTACCACATTGCTTTTTAGGGTGACAGTTTGCTTTAAAGAATCCTTGAGCAGGACTAACTGAACAGAACGTCCCGTGTTGGAGCAATGGGGCTCCGATTTCGTCAGTCAAGCTAGCGATAGCGGCTCCGTCCCGCATGGTAGTTCATTGGTTTTGGAGAGGTTTGCACTCCAGTAAACCCCAGGCCAAACTGGTTAGCTTCAGCCTCAGTCTTTCTTTTGGCATAATCTTATGCAAGTAGCCATCAAAAGCCCACATTTAAGACCCTTTTTTGACAAGTCTTGTTTTGAAATTAGCTAAAGTCGGCCGGCGACACAGCTTTCGACTAATTCAAAGAGTTGGCGTTCATTAGCTGGCGAACTACGAGTGATGAAATCTGTAATTTCAGCAGGGAAAAAATAACAGTGCATGGTTAAAGGAAATAAGCTCGTTCGAAAGAGCTGCGCCTCGCATGGAATCCAGACGAGAGCAGGCGGCAGCAGCAGGGGGTCTGTCAAGGAGGTCAAGTCGAACAGTTTTCAGCTGACTTCAAAGTTTACACAGGAAGTCACTGGGGGCGACTGTGGCTCAGTGGTTAGCAAGTCAGTCTTTCAATCAGAGGGTCAAACCCCGCCTCAGCCAGTCCATGTCGTTGTGTCCCTGAGCAAGACACTTAACCCTCATTGCTCACCGTTGCTGTGTCTACGGTCTAATGTATACTGTATATCATGTAAGTCGCTTTGGATAAAAGCGTCAGCTAAATGTAATAATGTAATGTAAAAGTCACAAAAAAATGACATCCTGTAGTCTACTTGTAGTTTACACATCATGTTTGGATTCATTCATATGTGTTTATAAATGTATATTCATGTAGAAATGTGTGTGTAGCTGCATCCTTTGTTCTTTTTATGTCTGCCTATGAAATACATCACTACTGGTTTTGATATATGTTATATAAATAAACTGTATTAGTATCATCCACACACGATATGTTTTCAGATTAAACATGAGACTAATAGTCAACAATCGAGCGTTAAGTATTACTACTACACATAAAATAAGAATTTTCCACAACACGTGGTGTTTGCTGTCAAATCTAAGAGCCAATCCGCTCTCTGGTGTGGCGAGAGCCAGGCGTTTCCCATCATGCACTGGGCCACGCAGTCTGTAGAGAGCTGCTGCGGCGCCTGGCTCTAAAATCGACGGCCGCCTCGCTCTCATGAGATTATCGTTGACCACGTGTGCATGATGTCAGAGCAAGTCGGGATCAAGTCGGACACAAATCTAACCAGCATGCATTGCACACCGATCGTCGGTGATCGATTCTGCGCAGAACTGGCTCATCTCAAATAAACCTAATAATCCTGTTTCTGTGCCTTATTTATGTCTTTTTATCCAACAAAGTTAATGAGTACGAGCCAATCGGAGGCAGAGGAGGGTGGGTCAGGACTTCGCCAAAACTGACAAGGGGAAGGAGGCTATAAACCCAACATCTTCTTAGCATGTTTCCAATAAAACGATGCATTTCTCCTGCCTATCTGCATTACTGCATCTCATTCCAGTTTATGGGTGTTTTACAAGCGCTAACAAAACACCACTGGTGCTTCAATGTTATTACGGCGCCTCAGCCCTGTGTGGCATTTATGTTAAAATGGAGAAGCTGCAAATGGTGAGAAAAAGGAAGGAAGGGGAACGAGATGGAAAGCCCCCCGTCCCCCGTCCCCTTCTTCTCTTTTCGATGCAGTAAACGCCTTTTCTTTTCACTTTCCTAATGTTGACATTTGGTGCATGTAAACCTGATTTCAAACTCAGAGTATTGGCAGGAAGGGCCGGCTTATCTTCAATGTGACAAATGATCTAATTTCGTTGTGATTATTGGCGCGCTGTATGAGGGTGGGGATGTGACAGTGTGATAAATGTTCGTATGATCTACAGAGGTTGGACATCCGCAGTGTATGCACACGCACAGAGATACACACACAAGCTACATTATTTCGTAACAGCTAGGGTGAGGCAGATAGAGTCCAGCTGCTTCGGGGAGGTATGTTAGATTGAGTGTAGCCGACATGGACGAAAGGCTGAACAGGCCCCAAGATTCTTTGAGAAAGCTCAACGGCCGAGAAGAGTGCAAGTGTGGAATGTGGTAATTGTGGGAAAAAGTCAAAAGAAAGAGTGCATTGGCTGTTTTCATGATGGTGAGATAAAATAATAATAATAATACATTTCATTTATATAGCGCTTTTCAAAATACTCAAAGACACTTTACACAACATTTTAAGCTAAACAATCAAACGAATAAAATACATACAAACAATAAGAACATAGAGCACACAGTCACACATTAAAAGCAGTTCTGAAGAGATGGGTTTTGATTTGAGATTTGAATATGGAAAGGTCAGTGCAGTCTCTGATGAGTTTGGGGAGAGAGTTCCAGAGGGAGGGGGCAGCTATGGAGAAGGCTCTGTCACCCCATGTCCGGTGCTTGGTCCTATGGGGGATGGATAGGAGGTTGGCATCAGAGGAGCGGAGTTGACGGGATGGAGTGTGGTGGTGGAGCAGGTCGGTGAGGTAGGAGGGGGCCTGATTATGGAGTGCTTTGTGAGTAAGGAGAAGGATTTTGTAATGGATCCGTTGTAGGACGGGGAGCCAGTGGAGGTTCTGGAGAACAGGGATGATGTGGTCACGGGAGCGGGAGTGGGTGAGCAGGCGAGCAGCAGAGTTCTGTGTGTATTGAAGTTTATTTAGGATTTTGGATGATGTGCCATAAAGAATACTATTGCAATAACCAATTCTGGAGGTGATGAAGGCATGGATCAGGGTTTCGGCAGCAGATGAGATGAGTGTTGGGCGGAGACGGGCTATGTTTTTTAAGTGAAAAAAGGCAGTTCGGTGATTTGTTTGACGTGGTGTTCGAAGGAGAGGTTGCTGTCAAACGAGACTCCAAGGTTGCGGATGTGTGGGGAGGGAGACGGAGTGCAGTGGTCAGGCAGAAGATGTGGCTGTCAGGCGGGAATCAAACCCGGGTCGCTGGCTTCGTGGGCCAGCGAGCTAACAAGTGAGCTGCAAGGACCCAGTTGCGGTTTCTTGTCAATTTGGTGTCTTTATTCACAGAAGCTCCAATACACCGAAGATAATGGCGGCGGTCAAAAAAAAGAGAACACACGGATATTCCAAAAAATGATAATCCAAAATTCCAAAATAAACAGCTCCACAAACGGCAGCGATAATCCAAAAGAAACCCCCCCAAAAGATACAGGCAAAAGGCCAACACAGGAACGGCTATGTAAACTAGCACACTTCAAAATGCGGCTGAGAACCGCAACCCCAAAAACAGCCGTAACGCGGCTGAGAGCTCACTTGCCTTGTTGTTGAGACTAACATTGCAGCGAAGAACAAGTGCAACAACAGTTGAGTTTGAGAAAATTGGTTTGCATCCATGATTTAATGTCAGTGAGCAGTCGGTCAGCAGAGTGAGTAACAGTGGTAATGGCCTTTGTGGAGATGTAGAGCAGGACATCATCGGCGTAACAGTGGAAGTGGAGACCATGTTGCCGTATGATGTTACCAAGAGGGAGCAGGTAGAGGATGAACAGGAGAGGACCAAGCACCGAACACTGGGGGACGCTTTGAGACAGAGGAGCGGTGGAGGAGGTGCAGTTGTTGATGAAGAAAAACTAAATCTTTGTGGAAGGAAATGCACTGCAGCACACTGCCAATGACCTCTACGGGCGTGGACTCTTTCAGTCTCATGAACAATGTTGTTGAGCTGCTGGGCTTCTCACTGCTGTCTAGTTGTTGTAGGTGGGTTTGGTTTGCTCTCACCACAACACAATCAAATGAACGGTGCTCACATTGTCAGCAAAAAAAATATTATTGGGAAAATTCAACAGCACGTTTCTGTTAGTAGAAAGAACAAACAAGCAAGCCACAGCACAGTCAGCAGTTTTCTCACGAGGAGTGCTTCTTCCAATAAAAAACAGTTTACAGCACATTCTGGGGATTATTCAGAGGCACACATTCCATAAATGATCAAATGAAACCATTTAAAAAAGGTTGTGAACCACTAGTGCAGTGGTTCACAACCTGAGGCTTGAGACCCCTAAATGGGTCCCAAAGAAGATCTGAGGGGTCACAATGTGATTCAAATTAAAAAGAGAAAAACAAATCTGATAGTAGTTGCAGGCTTGTAGTATTTTCTTTTCTTTGAAACATAACACTGTCAAATCTTTAAGCCACTCAGGATTCTTCAGATAAGATAAACTGAGATGGACAAACTATTCTGTCCACACAAAGGCCATACCATGTGATGAGGGGTCCCAATTGGACATTGTTTCATTTTAATGGGTCACAAGCCAACACATGTTTGGTGCATTAGGGCTTAGTGCATTTTATATATAAAAGATGCTATACACATTATTATCACAATGTTTCCTTTTAGACCTAATTGTTCATTTACACTATAGCTTAATTCCAGGAGGTATTCCAATCTGTGTACCATAACAAAGTCGTAACCTAATGTTATTATATGTATCTGCAATTTTATTCCTGAAATTGAAATAGCGTTTTCCTAAACTTTCCCCCAGAATGCCAGGTGAGCGGTTGTCTGTGAGAGGCACGTCGGAGGTGGGGCGCTTCCCCGGAGCAGCCCCACCCACCAGGGTGGAGGTGACCATTCATAAAGATGGGGAGAAGAAACACCAGGAGGGAGGCTGTCGCCGCTGGTTCCGGAAGATGTGTCCTTGCTGCTGTAAGCGCCAGAACAGCACCTCCTCTGATGTTACAGATAAGGTGGAACTTATTAAACTCCCGGCTCCGGCTCCGGCCCCGGCCCCGGAGCCCAAAGAGCCAAAGCCTGAGAATGGAGAAGCGAAGGAAATTGAAGGTAATGTCACAGACTTCAAGTGTAAATTGTGGTATTAAATTAAAAAGGACTAGGTTCAGTTAAACTTGATTATTTTTACATGTTGCACAAATCAATGTTGACCCTTACGTAGTCACAGAAGCTGCAATACAGACGCATACTTAAAATTCCTGTTGAACCTTCCTCTCTCAGAAACACATTTTTTGGTGACTTCTGTGGACCTGCTGAGCTCCAAGACGGGCCAGAACAGACAGGAGCACCACACCGACTCGTATCACGGGGACGAGCTCATCATTCGCAGAGGACAGACCTTCCAGATAGAGCTGGAGCTCAACAGGCCCTTCAACGCTGACAAGAACAAGCTGCATCTGGAGCTTAAGACAGGTATGGAAGCGATGGACAGGGCCTGTGCGTGTGTCATCATACTTTACAACAGGATTTATGAGATCACAGATTACAAAAGGATAAACAAACTCGAAGCAGCGGAGGCCAAGATCTCAAGGCTTTTAGTTATCAGTATGGGTCAAGCTCCAAAAACTGGATCCTACAATTCCAATAATACAAAGTTTCTGTTTGAAATTTGAAGGCCCAAAGCCCAAGCTATTATTATTATTATTATTATTATTAATAAGATATTATTACTTCTGGGAATTAAGGAAGCTCCTCTAGACCAGTGATACCCTACTTGTACCCCAGATTACCTCAACTAATCTTGAGGTAATCTGGGGCAGATCTATTTTTAATTCGAAAAACTATCCGCATAGTGTTGATGAAGGGGTCCTCGGGTTCGTCTGAGAGGGTTGTGTTTGTACGCCACAGAAAATGTTATACAACTGTCGAGTGGTACTTTCCATCATGTGGGAACTGATCTTATTGGGGTGCCCTTTAACCACTACAAGACCGTGTGAAACGCAGAGGAACGAGCAACAGGCTCAAAACAAAGCATTGGGAAATGTGGTCCAAATGCCACGCATAGCAAGCACATTTAAATCGAGTGGCTGTAGCTGCTACACAAGGTTTGAATTCTTCCCACCGCCTCACAGTGTTTACAGCTTCCAGACCGCAGGACACCGGACACCTCGCTCTGGTATTTACAGGCCTCATACTACAACGATCCACTACACACTTGGGAAATAAATGGCCCTTACATCACCGCAGAGCTGCTTAGATAGTTACACGGAGGAGAAACAGAATGGACACACATCGTTGTCTGAGCCTCCACAATCAAAGGGCCCCCATGACCTTTGCTTTCCACATCGCATTTGCTGTGAAAATATTTTAAGTGCTGCATTAAAAGCTGGTTATTTTGTTCAACTAGGATGCTGAATAAAGTAAAGAAAAAAAGAGAAAAAAATCAAGTCAATCCGGCTGAAAAGAGAGTGTTTTTCATTGATTTCCTTTTGAACATGTCCTCAGAGATGAGAGAGGAAGCCCTGGCTGCGGTGGGATGGAGAACAATGGTTTCTTAATCGACTCCATATTTTCTTAAGCAAATGGTAGCTAAAGCCCAGCACGGTGCCACAAAGCAAATAGTTCAGCGGAATTCATCCAATAATATTTTTAGAGTAGGTCAATAAGTCTTAATCATGCTAACTGATGAGAACGGACTTTGATATTACCTTTTTGTCTGAAAACCACATAAAAAGGAATGGGCTTGGCTTCCTGCAGAGATGTGTGCGTGTGAGCAGCGTGGGAGGTTTTCCTGACAGCCGGGTGAAGGCCTGAGATACATGGTGGCTTACAGTTTTCTAAGGTTGCAACACAATTATCAATGAAGTGCTTCCACTGCCACTCCTGCTGTCTAACTTCATTCAATCCAAATATTCAAGTATGAAGAAAATCAGAATTGAAAAGCACTTTTCACTAAATAAAAATGAAACCGTTAGAAAAATATAATTTTGATTGCACAAACCAAAATGTACAAGTGTCTGTGCATATATACGAACACGTATGCATACTCTTTGGAACATGTTGTAACAGACATCTTGTTCACACATCAGCTGTGTTGTGTTTATTTATTGCACTTTTCTCGAGCTTTATTTGCCATTAATCATTTTCATATAAAATGTTATCTATATATCTTTTCATCGCTCTAGTGGTTCACAGAAAATCGGTTGCATGCAGGTATTATTTAATCTTGATATTTTGGGAAACACGCTTATTCGGGTTCTTGTCAAGAGTTCGCTTAGAAGATTGACACCACTCACACGTTTGCCTGTTCCAAACCAGCTAGCCTGGCTTTTCCTAGATAAGTCATTCTTACACTACGTATTTTCATACCGCCCAAAGAAGCAAGATATGACTTATTAATTGGAGCGCTTCAGAGGTCTTCATGCAAAGCTAAACAACGGTCTTAAGGCTGTGAGTTCATATTTAACAGACAGACATGAATGCAGTATCAATCATCAACATCCAACAACCATGTAGTGCAGCACCACGGCTGTTACTCAAATATAATAAATATGTTGCAGGTCCCCTGCCCTTGGTGTCCAAAGGCACCCATGTCATCATCCCACTGGTGGATAGCCTGGAGGACGAACGCTGGGAGGCCAAGATCGTAGAGCAGAACGGCAACCGGATCAAGCTGTCCGTCAACTCGCCAGCCAGCGCTGTGATTGGCCTGTACGGGCTCTCGGTGACAACTAACTCGTCGAAGGGCGAGGCTGCAACTACTCACGACTCCACCAAGACCATCGTCATGCTCTTCAACCCTTGGTGTGAGGGTAAGATTGGCACCGGGTGTGAACGGGGGTGGGGCAGAGGGTTTACACAGATCGAGTGCAGGAATGTGGCACATGAAAGAAAGAAGACAAGTCATAGCTGATAAGAGGAGAAAAAATGTAGGAAGAAAGCACAGACACCGTTGCATAACAAAATGTCAGGAATGAGTTATTATCCGGCTTACTGTTAGGTTTAAGGCGGAGTTGCTTCAGAAAAATCAATCTTTTACTTGCAGGGGAACTGTCTGATGCAGCCCAATTACCAGGGAAAGGGTTCCCACAACATTAATTCCCACACAGCTTAATTTTACAAAGAGCCTTAGCATTTCGATATAGCAGGCACAAAGTCTGTCCATTTGAATTGGTGAGAAGGGTCCTGAGATAATGTAACACATGTGTGAGGAGGGCCAATCATGTTGCTGTCCATCAAAAAGCAACAGCGTGACCTTGTTTGAGAGTTACATAAGCCCTGGCTATGATTCAAGCCTGCTGGCTCACTTGGTTATGCTGCTGAGGCACCACGCTGAACTCAGTCTGGGACCAGTTGTGTGTAAGTTGAAACGGGCCTTTCAGTGGCATCGTTGATGAAGCGCTGTCATTTGTGTCCAGCAAAAAATATTAAAATGTACTTACTTATGGCTGAAATATGAACATTCCAGGCCTTCCTGCTCCCTACTGACAGCTAAGGCCAAGGAGCACCCTGCTGCAGTGAAACGAGCCCCGTTCAGGGACCACCGAGGACTGTGGGAACTTTCATGCTTGAGAGGAGTTAACATTAGTTGTCTGAACTAAAATAATTATTAAAAATACTTAACTTCACTCAATCAAAGCCAAACTTCGCACAGATACTCCTACAATATTGAGCTATGTTATAGTATTTTAAAGGTGTTCATCTATATGTGTAAGGTAATACAAATTAACTTTTAACTTCTTTTTTTCGAAAAATATATATATATTCTTTTTGTTTTTGTACTATCATAAACCAATATACCACTAACACATATATGGCCTTATTATCTATCTTCTCAAGGTTTTTCTGTATATTATAGCTTTTTGATTTTTTCAAATAGACCTTGTAAATGAGGATTTAATATGAGATAAAAAGCAATTTTGGCTGAAAAATTGATAGGGAGCATATTTAAGTATTTCCTTCATTTATTATTAAATGTACATGGACAAGATGTACATTTGTTTTTTTTTCCACTTATTTAGTTAAACAGACCGATTTGTTTTTTTCCACTTGGGGGCAGATGAAACAAGCCGTAAACACAACTGACATATTGACGATTGCTTGGCCCCCAGTCCTCGACATGCTGCAGGGAAGCGAAGAAGAGCGGTGATGGTGGTAATGTTGGTATATCCGTGCACATGTTTTGGGATGGCCCCATTGCTTGGCTCCCGGTATCGTTACTTACAGACATGCAGACCGCTGCTACACATAGCGTTGTGTGCTCGTTTATTCAAAGTGTATTAATATTGAACGTGTCACGTTGCCAGATTGTACTAAATGTGACAAAGCAGTCCATGTATTAATACACCACATGCAAAGTAAATCAGTGCGACGAACACACAGACAGACACACAGATTCCTGAGTTAGATATGGCTAATATGGCTAGCAGACGGCTACACACCCAGCAGACCAATGTTAGCATTTGGAGGAGTGTTTCCAAAGGTCCAATATCATATTCACTCTCCTCTTAGGGGCCTGTTTCACAAAGATAGACTTTGACTGATATAGAACGATAGCCAGACTACAAATACATGTCTCAATTCATCTATTGGACAAACTGTCTACAGTTCTACTATATACTGCAGGTCTCACTTTACCTTGTGGTTTTTACCAAAATGACATAGGTCCGTCTCATTGTTTTAAATTACAATAATTAAATGAAATTACTAAAGCCTGAGGAAATAAGGTAACTTGTTTATTCTGCAGTCCTCAGCTTGCTGTGCACTGTAAATTCCCTGCACAGGATATTTGACAAAAAATAAATATATTTGCAACACACCCAAATAAAAACGGTGAGCCTGGATTTTTATAAAAGGACGCTCTGTCTTTCATTAAGGCATGGCCGCTTTTGGCAGCAAGCCCAATCTTCTGTTCCCTCATTCAATCTCTTCTTCCTGAGACCAATCTCTCCCTCGCAATCATAAAATTCAAAAACAGTACAATTACTGTAAAGAAAACGCCATGGGGCGAGCTCACAGTAATCCTGCAGCTGGTGACAACCTGTGCTCTCCCTCGCTTTAACGGCCTCCATGTGTGTTTCCTGCCTTTATGTGCCTCACCCTGCGTGCTGTTCGTCAACCAAATCCTCACTCCATTGCATCATTGCTCTGTTTTCTGGTCTGCTCCTCCTCCTTTACATCCTCCTGTGTGTGTGTGTGTGTGTGTGTGTGTGTGTGTGTGTGTGTGTGTGTGTGTGTGTGTGTGTGTCCGTGTCCATGGGGCTGTTTCTCCCCATATTGCAGAAATAATCAGTAAGACGAAATGAAAAGCAAAAATTATCACAGCTGCCAGATGCTGTCAGCCTCAACCTCTCCTTTCTCCTGTAAACTCTCAAGACAGTCTGTTACGCTCCACTCCCCCTCGCCCCCCTCTCCCTCCCAAGCATAACTCCCCCTCCTTCATTCGTCCCTCATGACTTTGTTAAACCTCTTCCTTCCACTTGATTTTTCTCACGTCTATCTTGAATACGCTTGTACCTTTACCGCTTTCCCTTTCTTTCTTCTCGTCACGTACCTTTCCTCCCCATCCACTGGTAATCACGATGGCAACAGCAAGAGATAAGAGCTCTGGGGAAAAACAAAGAGCTCAAGTCAGGGGTGCACGCCCAAGTGTGTGGAGCTGATGTCAATCAAAACAGACTGTTTCCCGTAAAAGAACGAGGGGCCCCACTGCAAGGTCCATGGACTCATTGTGTTGCCTAACCATTTCCTGGCCTTGGGGATTCTCTCACAGAATCTGTAAAAAATAAATCACATTCTTAAGTGGTTTGGTCACTGAGCCTGGATTCTGGGTAACTTTCACGGATGGAGAGGAAGCCAACATCTTGACTGGAGCAAATCCTTAAATGAGAATTCTACACTTGTTTTTCCTGTCAAGGCTGGGTTAAGGATCAACTGAAGTTGTATGTCAAACTCAAGCGTATACAATGCACAATTAAAACGGCCAATTATCACCATGTCTTTGCAGAGGACGCCGTGTTCTTGGATGATGAGGAGGAGAGAAAGGAGTACGTGCTGAATGACACCGGGAGGATTTACTACGGCACCGAGAAACAAATAGGCGCCCGCACATGGAATTTTGGCCAGGTACGCGCACTATCAAGACCAGTCATGACTCCAGAGTGACGAATTTATATTTTTTTGGATTGACATGGCATCACTGTCTTGTTTGTCTCGACTGAAAATGTAAATCTTTAAAAGAGGATCACAAATATTTTGTTTTAATACTGAAAAATGCAAAGTAATTTAGTATAACAGATGGTCATTTTTGTTGAAGGTTACTCAAACAGGAGCAAATTGTATGTTTTTTGGGGACTGTTTTCAACTCTGGAGTTTTTTTGCAAATTTGGTGCACGAGGGAGCCTCTCAATGGGCTTATCCTGCAATAAAGGTTAAATCAGATTAATACAAATCAGATTTCCATCAGCAGCTTTTCTATAATAATTTATAGTCACACATGCTTTTAGTTATGTTCAGTAGTCTTCCACCATCTGCTGGTGTCAACTTTCCCTCCATTTGAGCTGAAAGAACAGCACCATCTTCCTGTCTTGTGCCATCAATGGCCATCAGTCCATAATTGTGAAATGCTGTAAAGCATGGAGGCTAGAAGCTGCAAATCTCATAATTTGCAGCTTCTAACCTCATCCGTAATCTGTACAATTTCTCAATTATTATAATAATAATTAAATCTTATATAGCGCTTTTCGAAATACCCAATAGTTATTGGTTGTTAATGCTTTAATAAGACTTGTATTTAAATTGTACTCATTACTATGATTCAAAATCCCCATTTCAATGAACTCATTTCCTTTGTTTTGCCTTTTTGGCTTTAGTTTCATGAGGGAATCCTGGAAGCATGCCTGTTTATCCTGGAGAAGAGTGACATGCCACCATCTGGTCGAGGGGATCCTGTTAATGTGGTTAGAGTCCTATCTGCCATGGTGAGTTTAGATTTATATTGACATCACACTTTCCCAGGATATTAGAAACACTGAAGTCGTGAGTCCAAGTCCCCCAAGGCTCTCATTTCATGTATTCAGTTAACTTGTCGATTGTATTTCTGTGGATGTGGTTTCCCAACATGAAATGCTGTTTCCAAGCAGCCTCCACACTGCCAGGGAGAAGTTCATGCTGGGGAAAAAACAGATTTCTTATTTTTTTGGGCCTGAACGTCAAATTCAGATATATTGATAATACAAATTCAGACAAAAAGTTTCAGTGTTTCATAAATTGTAGCTAACAAATTTCCAGGAACAGGGCAGAGGGCGTGACCTCAGTGTCTTCATTAGTAGCTATTATCCTAATTGTGTACTGCTTGGGAAATTATGTTTTAATTTGAATGTAAATGAGAGCAGCCCTTAGTAAATGTCGTCGTCGTCTTCAGATAAACGCTCAGGACGACTTTGGGGTCCTGGTGGGGAACTGGTCCGGGAAATACTCTGATGGAGTCTCTCCTTCGGCGTGGAGCAGCAGCGTGGAGATCCTGAGGAAGTATCACTCCTCCTATGGAACGCCTGTGTCATATGGACAGTGCTGGGTCTTCTCTGGGATCACGACAACAGGTGAGTGGGAGGGGAAAACTAAACAGAGAGAGAGAGAGTGTGTGTGTGTGTGTGTGTGTGTGTGTGTGTGTGTGTGTGTGTGTGTGTGTGTGTGTGTGTGCTCCCAGTGGACACGTGAATTTGATCAACAGTCAAAACCCGCAGGCTCCCTCACATGGTAGTTGTGACCATAGCACGCCGTAGCTCATATACACCCTAAATACCTCCCATCGGCATTCCTGTCATATCTCCCACTTTTGTTACCGATAGAGCTGCATGTGTTGCTTTCAGTCAGCCGGGACAATAAAGTCTCATGCAACCACGCAAATGCCAGCATCGTGGAAATGTCTGAAGTCATTATGTTCAAGTCCTAGCATCTGGGAACATAACTCAATTGTCAAATGACCTCGTAAATTAACTTTTAATGGATCTCTCTCTGTCTTTGTCACCAGTGCTGCGGTGTCTGGGCATACCCGCCCGCAGTGTGACCAACTTCCAGTCTGCTCACGATACTGATGTATCCCTCACCACAGATGTGTACTTTGATGAGAACATGGATTCGATCGACCATCTCAATAGTGACTCTGTGTGGTAAGATGTGTAACTTTACATGGCCGGGGCACCTAAGTCCATTCCTTATGAATGCGCCGTATATTTAGGAATGCAAAGTATATGTAGCACCGAAAGCAGCCCTCTCTAACTTGAAACCTCAGAGACGTCATGCCCGTCCAATTATTTGCCACTCCCTTCAGACTGTGGAGGCTGATCTGGTATCAATCTGCAATCCAGTGCTCCTGTGTCCTTAAAGGTGCAATATACGGGGTTGAGAGAATGAATATAGCAGTAAACAACTATTTGCTATGTAGAAATATAGTAATGCAGAGAATGACGTCGCTCTCCCTGTGTCTGTGTTGTAATCCGAGTTTATCCTTGCTTTGTTTCCATAGCCGGGCCGGCCCACATGCTTTTAGTGCATGTTAGTGACTGTGAGCACGCCCCACTGGTCAGCTGATATGATTGGTTGACAATCAGTTAAACACAGTCTTTAGCTCTAGCTCAGAGGCAGTCAAAAAGCACCTTTAAAATGCCCCAAGAGTCATTTCGTGTTCCTGCCCAGCAATGTAAACCAGGCACTTGCTGCAATGTAGCTAAATGTACCAATGCCAGCTTCATTTGTATCAATAATGCCTGTTACATACTAGGGTTTTACAACATTGTAGCCATACTTGATCCACAAACAACATTGGCACACACCATGGAAACACAATTCTGAAATTAAGATGCCTCTAATAAGTTTAAATGAAGAATATACTATGTGTTAAGGAATAACATTTTTGGTATATATTCTTATTTGTTGTCTTGCGAAGAGTCGGATGAAAAGATTGATACCACTCTTGTGTGTATTTGTCAGATAATGTTTGTTAGATCTGAAGCTAAGCCAGGAGCTTACCTTGGCTAACCTGGTCACATGGCCACCAGTACCTCTAAAGTTCACTAACTTTGTATCTAGTACGAAAACTAAGACAAAAAAAGTGGAAAAGCTGTTCGCCCCTATTTCCATCTATCTTTAAGCTAAGCCATCTACCTCTTGTCACAAAGAAGCGTATTTTCCAAAATGTCAAACTATTCCTTCAAATGAGACCTCAAACGAACACAATTTAATCCCCTCTAGGAACTTCCACGTATGGAATGACTGCTGGATGGCGAGACTAGACCTGCCCCCTGGATATGGAGGATGGCAGGCTGTTGACTCTACTCCCCAGGAAACCAGCCAGGGCACCTTCCGCTGCGGCCCCGCCTCCGTCAACGCCATCCGCTCTGGCCAGGTCTACCTCAAACACGACACGCCGTTTGTCTTCGCTGAGGTGAGTGTACGAAAATGGCAAGCGGCCGTTCACTCAAGGCTCATTATGATTACTGAAGGGAATGTGGTCAAATGAGATTGCAGGCACAGATCGTCTAAAAGAGTGGACTTTAGTACTGTATCAGGCACTAATTGTGAAACTTTAATAGATGTAATTTAGTGAGTCTCAGTGAACGCCTTTTCTGGCAGCATGCATGCTTTTCAAATAGTAGAAAAATGCAAAGTAAGACAGCTGGGCACTGTCATTTTTCTTGAAGGTTACTCAAGCAAGAGTAAACAGTATGTTTTGTTGGGGACTATTTTCAACTGTGGAGTTTTACAAATTTGGTGCACAAGGGATCCTCTTGCCCTGCCTAAATAAAGGTTAAATCAGATAAATAAATACATTTCCATCAGCAGCTTTTCTTAGAAAACGAACTTAGAAAAAAAAGGAATTTCTTCCCATATCCACTTGTACGAAGCACAGATTCATAATAAATATGAGTGGTGTGCAATTTGGATCCACTTCATCGTCGGTATGAAAGGCAAACTTCTCATGTAGCCTCCTTGTGGATACTTTCCTATCAGGTCAACAGTGATAAGATCTTCTGGCAGAAGAACCTGGACGGCACTTTCAGCCAGATCCACAGTGAGAAGAAAGCTGTGGGCCACTGCATCAGCACGAAAGCAGTGGGCTCTGACGAGCGGGCGGACATCACGCACCTGTACAAACACCAAGAGGGTACTGGCAAGCATATCGTAATTTAATATTTTATTGCTGCATCGATCAACATTCCCCTCGTCTGACCCCACAAATGTCCACCTACTCCTCACAATATTAAAATATGTGTCTCTTGTTTGCTTAGTTTGAAGGACTGTGAGCCATATTTCCTGTGTCTGTCGATAAATCCTGTTAAAACATCAGACAGAATAAGGCGCACTCACATCCTCCTCCCTCTGCACCAGGTTCGGAGGAGGAGCGCATCTCCGTGGAGACTGCCAGTCGCTTTGGCAGCAAGCCAGATGTCTACTCCACGGCCATGGCCGAGGACGTGTGCATCGAGGTGAAGATGGAGGGCGAGGGGCCCAGGATGGGTGCTGACGCCCAGCTGAGCATCCTGGTGAAGAACCTGAGCTCGCAGCCGCGTCGGACCACTCTGCACAGCCAGGTGGCTGTCATGTACTACACCGGGGTGCTGAAGGCCACCATCAGGAAGGAGCAGATGCCTGTGGAGCTCTTGCCCAATGAAGGTAGGCTGTCCACCGAGCGTAAAAGCTGCTGTAGTGACTTGATTCATACTAACAACGGATCAAACGGACACATACGTGAAAGAGGTCGTCCTCTGTGACAGACTTACAGTTATCCTCCAACAGTCGGTGAGCGGACATTCAGGGCTGTAGTGTGAACGAGGCACCCGGATCTACCCGGACTCAGCGTCTTTTAACTCATTGGTTAGGTTTTGAAGGCTTGTAACTTTACTGTTTTGATTTACTCTCGGGGCTTGCAGCAAATAATGCAATTTAATACAATTTAATGTACCGGAACAGCCAGTTCGCTAATAAGCAATTATAGGTTTAACAAACTCGTCATAACATTAATGAGCAAGATTTGAAGGTGCCAGTTGGGGTGCTTGGCGTTTCTAGTCTTCACGCTAAGGTATTACAATGCTGGATACTGAGCCCAGACCTCTTCTCTGTTCCTCCCCACACAGAGAAGACCATTGAGTGGATGCTGCCTTACAAACAGTACCAAAACCAGCTGGTGGACCAGGCAGCTCTGATGCTGACCCTGTCTGGGAGAGTCAGTGAGACCCAGCAAGTATTAGCCAACCAGACCACCTTCAGGCTCCGTACACCCGACCTCAACGTCACGGTAAGGGGTTGTTTTTTACTGCACATCTTCCTTTTCCCCAATTGACAGGGGGTAAAGGTTTTGTTCACCACTGTCGACTCATTTTGAATTGCCCCTCCGACAGCCTTTGGGAGAAGCTGTCGTTGGCAAGGAGATGGCAGCCAAGATTACCTTCACCAACCCTCTGCCACGTATGCTGAAGGAAGTGGTGTTCAGGGTGGAGGGCCTGGGTCTGCAGAAGGGCCACGAGGTGGTTGTTGGGTAAGAACATATTTCTTTCACACACGTTTCTCTCAACATTTCCTTCATCCAGACTAATATCCCACTCGTATTCCAACTCTCCCTTTCAGCGACGTAGGCGGCCACTCCACAGTGACACTGACGGAGCACTTCGTCCCCACCCAGCCTGGATGCAGGAAGCTGGTGGCGTCCCTCGACTGCAAACAGCTCACGCAAGTGCACGGGGTGGCCGATATCGAAGTTCGCGAGCAGTGAGAAGCGACATCACTTCCTGTCCTCTCATTTGTTCTTCATAAAATATGAACAGAGAGCCACTAATTATACGGAAAGTGTGCTGAGTTTCTGTATCTTAAACAATGTTGTTGGTTTTGTACTTCAGAAGAATACAAATGTGGATATCTTTAAAACTATGAGTAGACAATTAGCAACTGTAGCATTGTCAGTATTATTTGCTTTTCTTTACTTAAACATAAATCCACACTAATGCCTTGCTATGAAATGTCTAAACTGTGGTGAAGTCTGCGGCAGGTTTTTAAAGCATGCGCAGCAAGTGAAGTGCTTTGATTAACAAGCATCCATATATTGAAGTTATAAAAACCTGACTACACAGACTGTCTAAAAACCAAAGAATGTGAAAGACACTGGGGTCACGATCCCGTCGTGACAATGTAAATACTGTATGTCATGAGAGGAAAAGTACGTGAAGTGTTGTCGGACAAAACGAACCTCTCGTGGCTTACATGAAGGAAGGGTACTGGGGGAAGTTCTTAAAGGGACTGCTGGTGAAATTCGCGTTGAAATTCTGCGAAGGGCACATTCTTATAATTCACGTTCTTTCCCCCCGGGACATTTTAACTGATCAACTAATTATTGTTGTCATTTTTTCCCGTACAAATTAACGATGCAGAGTTCCCCAAAAAATATGTAATCTTCAAGGACATGTTTAAAAGGTTGTTTTAATCACCAGATGGAATGCCACATTATCAACCCCTCCTTTATTTGGTCAGAGAACTCTGGAATTTGCAGAATGCAAAAAATAAAACGAAACGTTCCCTCTTGGGAAGAATTCCACCAGATGTTGTTCCGTGTGTTTCTCCAGCGTCAATTGGATTCCATATAAACCGCAGTGGCCTTAATTCACCTGAGCTTTACCCGGTTTCCCGGCTGTTTAACTTGAGCACTCGAAGTACAATGTGAAGAAAAGTATTTTAATAACATTACATTATTTATCTACAATATCTACCTGGAATGTATATTTTTGTTCCTGTATTGTTTGTGTGTGTGTGTGTGTGTGTTGTGATGGTAATAAACTTAACACTGAAATGATGTCCTGACTCACGAGTTCTACTACCATTCATCGTTGGACAAGTTTTTACTGGAAAGAGGGGAAAGAAGATTAAACTATACTATAATGTTGAGATCAAGGGAGGAAGCAAGTGGCTGCCTGTTCTTTCCCATTCGAGCAATCAACCATTTTCCCTCTGGAGAAATAAAATGTGTGTTGCGCGCGGCATGATTTGTTGTCGAGTGATTTGTTGACACGCCTTTGCCGTCATCATTGACGTCTGACGTATTCACAGGCTTTTGTATTTAACAATTGTTTTATATTTTCTCTTGCTGAATAGTTATGGCCAAGCTCTATAGGTGAGGTAAGGCGTGTCTTCGCCGTCTGACTCATCCCTTTGGTTCTGCTGCTCCGTGTTTTATCTGTTGCATAATGCAGTGCCGTAATCTCTCTTATTGAGCTGCAGTCTCTTAAAGGAACAGTGTGTACGGTTTAGTGGCATCTAGTTGTGAGGTTGCAGATTGCAGGTAACAACATTTCAGAACTACGGGGCCTTCATATTAGGGACAGGCATCTTTAGGGTTTTATTACTCATTTTACTACTATAATAATAAGTTATTTTTCATGACTAAATAATTGCTTTTAAATACATATATAGAATACAAAAACAGGATTAGAATATATGTATAATTGAAATATATCTAAACCTTGTTTCTAGAGCAGCAACAGCAATGTTTACATCAGCGATGTCACTATATCAAGTCATTAATATCTCACTGGAAACAACTCTAAAATGTCCAATAAACCCAAATCCTCTGTAGGTGCCGCCGTTAGAGAGAGGGCTGCTTTGTCTCAGCCTGTAGAGACGGTAACAAGAACACACTAAGGTAAAGTTAGCGTACAGACAGAGAGCTTTTGTTTAAGCTTGTTCTTAAAATAAAAATATAATTAAAGCCAGCAACTTATAATGTATTTATAATTGCTTATAAATTCTCCAATCTTAAACAAGTTAGCGATCGTTCACATTTAATACAGAGTTTCGGTATCTCTAACTTTGGGTACATGTGAAAAACACAAAAAGCTCTCGCTATACAGCCAGTGCTTGGTTTGTCCGTTCTGGGCTACTGTAGAAACATGGCAGAGCAACATGTCAAACTGTGAGGAAGAGGACATTTAAAACTTTATTTAACTTAGAAAAAGACATTTAAATCTAACAACTCTTAGCACCTCGACATTGAACCTGAGGTTCTTGTTATGGAGAACCGCTGGCATCTGCGGCGTCGGCCTGACCTCGACTGAACTCCTCGGTGCGCTCAAAACTGGCCAATGAACAGTAGTGTTTTCAGATAGAACACATTCGTATTTAGTCTTTTATTAAAGCTCTTTGGAGTAATTGAAACGGTCCACCCAAAAAGTAGGCTGCATGACACCCTCCCTGCAGACACATCGGTTCCATGAATGTGCATTAGAATTTCTCAGCAACTGTGGGTCAGTGGTTAGCAAGTCCGACTCTCAATCAGAGGATCGGTGGTTTGATCCCCGGCTCCGCTAGTCCATGTCGATTTGTCCTTGAGCAAGACACTTAACCCTAATTGCTCACCATTGCTGTGTCTACTGTATAGCATGTATGGCGCTTTGGATAAAAGCATCAGCAAAATATAATTTACTGTGAGTGTTGTGTGCCTCAACGATATAAATACATTTTAAATGTAGGTTTATAATTCAAATTATTAAAAAAAATATATATTGCTGGAGTTTAATATTACTTTTAATGTAAAATAGAAAACTTAACTTGGCCAGCTGCAACATTAAAAACAAATGTAAATAGTTATCACAGCATGTTTTAATTATATAAATATAACAATAACTGGCACTTTTTGTCAACATTTGGCTGATAATATTTGTGCTTCCACTAGCCATTTCCATTTTCCACAGCCGACGGGCAGAAACGTAAAAGCGCCGCCACTGAAACAAATGACACTCGTTACGGACCTCTACCGGTTGGGCCACATTGTTCGTCGCATGCGGACGTCCACAGTAGCAGTTTGTCAAATAAGCGTTTATTGTTTTCATGGTATAAAACACAAGCAGCCGTTTGATACGGTGCAGAATATATAAAGACAAAAGCGAGGCTTGAAGACAAGATATCTGATACAGTAGTTAACGTGAGGCACATAAAAACATAAAGGTTGAGTCAGTAGCCATGTGGCTGCTACGTCACACATAACGAGTGCATCCAGTGAGTGTTTCACTTACTGTTAAAAACATAACAATGGGCAACATCATTTTGCATAAGTACAATCATTACTCTGTACGATCAGATTAACAAACATATTCAATCATCTTATAAATAAAACCATTTCCCCTTACAATATGTCAGCTTATAAATTGACAACGGAACTTGGCAACAACCCGTTACTGTGACAACAGGACTCGGCAACAAAGAACATCCCAACACATGTTGAGCTACCGGATGTCTCGATATGCCACAGACGCCGAACCATCCAGCATGCTCCACATGCACAGGTTGTTGTGGTAAACACCCCAACATGAATTGTCTTCACACTTTCAGTCCTTTTGCACACAAAGGCACGTACACACACACACACACACACACACACACACACAGTCAGTCAACAGAGTTGCATATCTTTTCCACCACTCTGTTGAACTCCTCTGGTTGATCAGCATACACGTGGTGGGAAGCGTCGTCTATCAGCTGCACGGTGGAATCGATAAGAAAATGAAGAGAGACAACAAGTCAGCAACGATGCAGTGACACGTGAAGACCAGCTGGCCTTCTTCATGTTATCCCATTGAAGACACTGGGTGTGAACTTGTCATAGTTCTCACATGAATTATTGAGTTATGGATTAAAAAAACGAGTATCATGGTGAACAAAAATTAAGAAAGGGTTCATCCTCGAGGAGTTACTGAGACAACCCAAAAGAAGAATGATGCCGATCCCAAAGCGGATCTGCACGTTGTGGACTCCTAACCCCTCAGGACTCTACCCTGCGTTTCTACTCACGATGACTCTGGTCGGGGCCTGGTTCCTAATCTGGACCACGCTGTCCCCAGACGAGCTGTCCACCCAGGATCGAGCTCCATACAGCATGGTGAGGGGCATGGAGGGGGGCAGCTGGTGAACCCGCTCCAGCATGGGCCTCTTGGCCCAGCCCAGAGACTCCGCCATGGCCCGGAAACCCACCTCGCCACTGGGAGGAGGAGAGGAAGGTCATTGGTCGACTTTTTTGTAGGCAACATGTTGGGCTATGGAGAATGTGACGAAGTGCGTTTTTGGCTCACCTCGGGGTTTGTGCGTTACAGTGGTAGATGTACTGCGTCATGGTGTCATCCTCAAACAGATCTTCAAATTTCCTTTTGAAATCGGGACGGAATCTGTTCACCAAGCCCGGACCTGAAATCAAAGACACGCCGGAAGATGAGCGGAAAGCATGTGACGCGGCGCGACGCGGCATTAGGCGAACAGCGTTATCTCACCCCACGGCCCCGCGGCTCTGATGACGGCCAGCGGGTTGAAGAGGGACACCACTGCAGCAATGGCCTTCACCCAGCGTGGCAGGGGCGGCCGCTTCACCACCTCCGTCCCCTGGTCTTGACCCTCCGGGGCCTGTGTCTGGGGTTGCTTAGGGAAACCCCATGGGTCCACCAGGATCAGATGAGACACTCTACAAGAGCAGAGCAGGGCACGTTGTAATTTCCTGTCACCTGGCATTTATTATCATTTGTCATCAAGGGCGTGCCCTGTCGTCTTTGGATACCACCACTAGGAGGAGCCGAAGTCAGGTGTTTTTCAAAACCAGTTTCAAATTTCGAAAAACTAAGGACTTGGTGTGCAGAAAGGATGGAGGGTCAGGTTGCGAACCGTTTCTTGACACGGTGCAGTCACTTCGTAGAGTCTGTTGTCACCGTGAGGTTGCCAGGCAACCAGAGGAAACCCCTAGATGTGACTGCACCTGGCCTAGAAATAAAAAGTTGGCAAAAAGAAAGTTGGTAACTTAAATTCAGTTCTTAATTTTAGATTATCCAGAAATATTCAACATGACATTAAATGTTGAAAAACAATATATTTCCATTGAACATGACTTTCTCTGAAGTCCTTAATTCTCAAACAACAAATCACTGCCAGCTGCAAGTGATCGGTTCTGCAGCTGCTCCTCATTACCTTTTAGACCGCATCACATTAGGCATCATTACCTAGAAGGGTACTGGATGGCGTAGGAGGTAGCCAGGTACCCCCCGAGACTGTGTCCCAGCAGAACCATGTTCTCCAGACCCACGGACTGTCTCCACTGCTCAATGGACTCGACGAACTGCTCCTCCGCCTTGGCGGCATCCGAGGGGAAGGGAGGCCTGGAGCTCCTGCCGAAGCCCAGGAGGTCAAAGACGTAGAGAGACCGCGACCGACTCAGCGCGTCCATGTTCCGGATCCACAGGCCTACCCCGCCTCCAAAGCCGTGGACCATCACCAGGGGAGTCTTCGTGGCTAGGTGGGGGCGAAGGACGTAGTGGAGTTATGCAATGGGTCATATCATGCACACATTAGCATTGTGGAATTACAGCAGTTGCCTCACGCTAAGCAAACAAAGGCCGAGGGGAAGGTGGTACCTGGTTCTGCAGGCTTGCGCGCCGCCTTCTTGGTGAGAGTCAGAGTCCATATGCGATCCTGGTTTTGCAGGGTCACAAACCGAGCCCATAGGTCGTTCTGAATACCTGTGGTGACCACACATGGAATAAAGCCAGTATACCCTCAGTTAGGTATGTTGTATAGCTGGTGACATAACAGTGTATATTACACTTACACAAGACAAAAGAGTTAGCAGCTTTTATAAAGCATTACAAGTGATTAGCAACATTCATAATCACTTCCTGGTGGTTAAATAATCTGCCGGCACATGTCAAAACCATCTTACAAGCAAGAATCTTGGACTCAGTGGTCTTCAAAAGGGACATGGAGGTCGGACGCCAGGACGGCCACCAGTTCCAGATTGAACTAGACCTGACAAGAGGGAGGCAAAAAAAGGGGGGGAAAAGAATAAGGAGGTGTTGACCATACAGGGAACCATTCAAAGAATTCCAAAAAATAAAATAAAGCCAGTGCTGTGGTGAATTAACCATATTAACTTCCCTGTGAGAAATCAACATGAGAACTCTCAAAAGTTATTAAGAATTGTATTAAAAACAGACACTTAGAATAATTCAGCCAACTGGTCAGAGGTCTTTCTCCTCCCGTGGATGGTTTTGGAAGTCTGATAAAGGCAAAGATGTATCATAATTACCAAGAGGTCAGAGGTCAAACTCCACCCTCTGGTTGGAGATGGCAAAAGGCCACTCTTGCATATCTACCTCCACCATCAACAGGTACACCAATTTAGGGGGACTGTGGCATAGTGGTTAGCGAGTTTGTCTTTCAATCAGAGGATCGGTGGTTCAATCCCTGGCTCCGCTAATCTATGTAAATGTGTCCTTGAGCAAGACACGTAACCCTAATTGCTCACTGTTGCTGTGTCCTACGGTCTACTTTAGAGCATGCAAGTCGCTTTGGATAAAAGCGTCAGCTAAATGAAATAGAATATAATAATACACCACCAGGCCTTTTACCCGTTATGCAATGGGCGTGCAATTGAAAAGTGCCGAGTCATGCAAATCTCCAGTGAATACAAATACTTCACCAAAAACAGGAGTGAGAGATCAAGACTATCCCATTTGATTGAATTGCCCTACTAATAACCATCATCTTCCACTGATATAGAGTCCTTAAGTTTACAGGTTATTAGCAACTTCGATCAATTTGCACTGATTTCACTTGTTCAATTGTTTAGAACTATTTCTGTCACATAAAGCTCATCAACAGCAGCTGTGTTAATTAGAGCAACATAAGTATGGGGCTATATTTATAAAATGTTCTAAGTGAAGTAACACATATCTATATTTACAATATATATATATACAATATTTATACGTGTGTATTACATATTGTTTGCCGACGTTACAATGACGCAGCACTTTAGTGGAGTATTGTACAACAGTCCCTTACGCACGCGCCTTAAAGGAGAGAAACGACACATTAAACACAGTGTTGTTTTCTAAAGTTTAGCTAGCTCGTGACGTAATCAGACACAAGGTTGTCTCCGCTTTTTATCTACCGAAGTTGAACGTGACTCACTCGGTTTCACACTCGTTCTGCCCCGGAGCTGTGGTTGTTGTCGCGGAGTCCATCGGTTGACATATTCTGGTGACTAGGTTCAAATAAAGAAAAATGATGGGGTTGACAACACACACATTTATCCCTCCTTAGAAATTACACAAACGCGTTCATTCTTGGGTCACCCAAGTGAGAGCAAAGATGGTCCGCTGCGAAGATGTGCTCAATGGTACGAAAATAAAGCGGTACGCAAAGTCTGACCGGGCGTCACAACTAAACGTGTTTGTTACCCACAAGCACCCAAATGGACGGCGAGTGTGGCTATTATTTATAATACATTGCTATCACTGTACACAGCGTTTCCACGTGTGTTTGTGTGGATTAATAATTGGTGAAATTCAAACCCTGGGATTCACATATTATGCACCGGGGCCGTCTGCTAACCGAGAATGCATCAGCCGTATCGAAAAACTGGCAGAGTGAGCCGTCTGTCACCTTTTCAAATCTTCTGTGTTATAACGATGGGCGGCGCCAAGTCTCTTCTCTCCGAGCGACTCGGAACCCCGCGCTCGTGATCAGTGCTCGGAATGTATTCTTTGTAACACCCGAAGCCGCTTCCGGTTGACGAGGACACGTCACTTTTCCGACTAAGGAAAAGGACCTGTGCAGAACCCCGCTCATTGACCCCCGTTTGTACTAATTAGACGACAAAAAGCAAACCATGTCGAACTCGGTCCTCTCGGTTGTTTCTCGGTTTCTAGAGGAGTACACCACCACGACGCCCAACAAGCTGAAGGTGGTGGATTCGTATTTGTTCTACATCTTGTTGACAGGAGCGCTGCAGTTCCTCTACTGTCTGCTCGTCGGCACCTTCCCCTTCAACAGCTTTCTGTCGGGCTTCATCTCGTGCGTGGGCGCTTTCATCCTCGGAGGTAAATACTTTTATGTCGCTGACCACGCGTGGGTTTCATCGGGGTTTCTGTCTCTGGTCCTCTGGCCCGCTCGTGAACGAGTGTGCAGACACACGTCAGCTAGCCATGCTAGGCTCGAGCTGTGGCTATTATGTAGGAGTAAAATAAATACACACAACATTCAGTATGGCGATATTCAACTGTTAGAATAGAGAAGTACACGGAACTAACGCTTAAAGTGATCTCTCTGCGTTTGTAGGAAGGTGTTCAACTTGGTAGATTAGGTTTGCGTATACATTTTATGTTAAAATGAACACACACTGCTTTTTGTTGTGTGTGTGAGATACCAGACTAAATGATTAGAAATGCATAATACATTATTTATCATGCCATCAAATTCAACACTGTCACGGACTACAGGCTCCAAAACTAGCTTATCCATTATCACGAAGTGCCCTTTTATGAAGGCAGGGTTGTTGCATTAGAGTGCATCCGGGTCCGCCAGGTGCGCCTCACAAACCTGCGTATACCTTAGTACTTCATTTCAGAATTAATCGTTTTCCCCATATGGAGGAAAGTGGGAACCCCTGTTAACTCCTCAGAGCTTATATTGATATAACTAAACGACTTGGGAACTTTTCTATGAATAATAAAAGAGGTGTGATCTAGTAATTGGGTTCATGTGATGATCATAACGTGAACTGTGTAATTACTCAATTGATTGTTTGACTCTGAAAATGTCAGAAGATGATGGGAAAATGTGCAATTAAATCCCAGTGATATTCAGTTCAGTGATGGAAACGAGCAACAAAGCATTTCTCTCGCCAACGTTTTCACTGCAATGCGTGTTAATAAAACTATGATGTCATAATAGTAAATCCACTGTCTTTTTTCTTTTTCTTAGTGTGTCTTCGCATCCAGATCAACCCACAGAACAAGGGAGACTTCCTGTCCATCTCTCCGGAGAGAGCCTTCGCTGACTTCCTGTTCGCTCACACCGTCCTCCATCTGGTTGTGATGAACTTCATCGGTTGAAACGGCCGTGCGTCTGACTCGCGGTGTCCTCCCTCTCAGGTGGATGTATCACAAGTCTCATTTTAGGATTTTTGCGCAAAATCCTGCTGTCACATTATAGTCCAAACCCCCAATGGAGACCATCACGTTTAGATTGTATTCGTGTATTGCTTAAGTTTCAACACATCCAGTCATCAGATTATATTCTGCAGTAAGATTTCCTTCCAGCTGTACGTTGCTCAAAGTATGACATTTCTGCAGCTGTTGGTTTAGTCTATTTTCTTGTTTTTAAGTGATTTCTCCCATATCAAGTTGCAGCTAGCACTTTATGTCTCCTTGATAGAGCCCACTAACCAATTGAACGTTCTTTAGTTCTGGCATGGTATATTCTGATTTTTGAAATAGTTAAAAACCAGACTGGTCAAGGTCATGAACGCCACTAAATAGTTTGAAGAATGTGTTCTTTTCATGTGTTTTTGTACTGCTGGTATTCTTTTGAATAAGAACGCATTATATATCTCTGGAGTGTGTGAGAGATGCATGAGTGTTGATAGGGTAGTCTTTCTCTCAATGGGCAATACATGAGAGAATGTATCCAGTCCAAGGATGATTACTGTGTTGGTTTGTGCTTGTAGAGAAAGTCTGACTTCTCTCAGGGACCCACATGCTTGGCTAGAAAACATTGTTATTGATTTTTTTAGGCTTGGTATGTGCATACTGCATTCTCTCATTTCTCATCTTTGTTTAAATAACTCCTGATAACCTCAATGTCACTAACTCAACCACGTCTTTTTTTCTTTCATAGATCACGCCAAGAGAAAATTTCCAAACTCCCCTTCAGGGGACAACAGAGTCGCATCTTCACCCATCAACACTGAATTAGTTGCACTTGCCACACAAACATCTAATACAATTTTCTTACAGATATGGATTGATTTCTAGCATTCTTCTCTATTTTTGTTTCTTTTTTTTTTTTTTTTTAAACATACAAATTTGTAAAGCATTCCCTTTTGCACTGAGAAGAAGAAATAAAAACAACTCAAATGGTGACCTTGAGTATGCAGAAGCAGTTCTTGACAGTATTTTCAACAACAGACTGAGTTGGAGCGGCGTTTTTAAGTAAAAACATACGTTTGTACATTACAGGCAGAACAAAATGATAACGAGTAAAACAGTGAAAAATGTAATTTCTATTAATTCATCCCATGAAACATCAGACAATTAACCCCTATTTATGAGGGTGATATAGTCCTATTACGGGCTTAAAAATATGACTTTCTACACCAGGGTGGGCAGGGGGGGAGCGGTATGCTACATTTGGAGTTAGCTACAGGAAAAATAAATGTTAAAACGGTTGACGAGGCAGGAAAAATAGT
>CM042230.1:19038103-19063103 GCA_023566465.1 Cottus gobio
TCCCCTGTGACTGCCTGCAAACAGAGACAGCGAGAAGAAGTGGTGTCGGAGTGGAGACTGGAGCTCCTGTCTGCTGACTGGTTCTGAGGGGAGCTACGAAGACACTTCAGTGGCCATCAGCGATGACAGATCTAGGACTTTCACTATAACCTTAAAGAAGCTGCAGATGAAAGATAGCGGCTGGTACTGGTGCTCTGTGGGAGCGCAGCAGATGCTGGTGCATGTGCTGGTCACACCAAGACCCACGACTAGTAGGTTGACAAAGAACCCTTACAATGAAAAACATATATAAATATAACAAATCATCCTTTAATATCATACATTCAATGGGAGATTTAGACAAGTTAGTGAGCCACTTCCAGTTGATTCATTGGTGTGAGTTGTATTTAACAACGTATTGGCACTTGGGTTGGCAGACCAAGCAGACACAACATTTACATTTACTCCTAATGGCCCCCCAAAAAATGGCCAAGGGGCCTATTTAAGTCCATTAGTCACTCTCCTTTTAGCTTTCTTGTGGTTTCCACTAACTCTTGAGAATAATATCCCGCTCAGTAGCCGCACACTATGTTCCCTATAGCTGGAATAGAGGTCCATGAGAGCCATGAGAGTGAATGAGAAGTTAATTTACCGGTGGGGAAATCAAAAGAATTAAAGAAAAAAATGAAAAGGCTCAATAGAGAGTTGCCAGAATGAGTCCTCAACCCCAGAGAGGAGTTAGCATTTTTGCATCTCCGCCTCATTTGGAAGTCATTGTTTTTTTAAAATGTTTTTTATTGCGGTCAGATGTCTGTAATAAGTCTGTTAACACAAGCTTTATACATTTTAACGTTTCGTTCCACCGCATAAAATACGTCAGCAGATATACCACTCGAATTTGTAAGCTTTTATGTGCCTTATAAAAAAGGCAGTCGCTAACAAGCAGCTAAATGACGTCAACGCGCTGTACGCGTGTGCTTTAGCTGAGTGAAGTCATGTGACCATGGTGTAGTTTGGTGTAGTTTGTTTGTAGCCAAACGTTAGCTTTTCTTTTCCATCTTTTCCATCTGGCAACCTAAGAGTATAGTGTCCCTTTGTCAATATTATCTTGCTTCAACCTTTATTTTATGATATAACCTCAAATTCCTATAAAACAAAAATCTCTATGGCTTTCTGCTGAGAGAAACAGGGCATTTCTAACTTTTCGGTTGGCCTCCAAAAATACGTCATCCCTGCAGCACTCTATTAAGGTTGAGTGATGATTCTCTGTGAGTCACTATAGCTACCACTTTCACAGTAAGCATAATCATTTTACTCATTATACTACTGTATAGCATGTAAGTCGCTTTGGATAAAAGCGTCAGCTAAATGAAATGTAATGTAATGTAATGTCATTATTGCAGCTTGAATTTATTTGTCTCTATCATGCTAACCACGAGCCTCGCAAAGTCAGCCCAATTCTCACAAGTCTATTAGAAATCTGTTGAGCTTAGCTTGGCGGGTAAAAAAAACAGACAAATCAGTGTACTATGGGGAGATGATTAGATAGTGATCTGACTCACAAATGGAAACTCTCGAAGCTATTAAAAACTATTTAAACCGGGCATTGTGTGTATGAAAAAGGGGCAACATTCTGCTGCTGAATGAGAAGTAGCCAAGAGCAGCTCTGAAGATCAATATGTGTTTGTGACAGATGGCGGGGGCTCATAAAGGTCTCCAGCTGTACAAAGGTATTGATCATCACGAGTCGCTTATCAAGGAATATTGATGTCGTGATCTCTGCAGTGTGGCCCTGCAAACACTCTTTTGCTTATAAAAGTGCATTGTTTTGTTTTGTTAAAGCAATACTGTGTTTATCCTCAGCTGCAGTGACTGCGACTTCCCCACCGACACAGAGTCAGTTTGTTGCGCACCTGCCTCCTCCCAAGCCCATCACTAAGGAGTCCCGGAGCAGTTACAGGCAAGAGGAGTGAAGCTCTGTCATCCTTTTGGCCGCCATGTCACTCTGTAAAAACAGATGCAGCACGGGGCCCTGAGCGGGTCGTGTGTTCGGACCTCTGACTGCTTGTGTCATGTGTTCTAGCCACATCTTGGACTCCTTGCTGGTGTGTGCCTCCATCATTGGCGTCGTGGGCTTGGCCATATTGGCGAGGAAGTGGTGGAAACAACACTGTAAGGCAACTTTTCTTTCTGAATATGAAATCAGGGCAGAATTATACCACTAGCGTCAACTATAGGTCCATGAAACATTGCCCGTGCATTACATATATGTGAGTGTCTTATTTGCATTATCATTTGCGGCTTAAATATCCTCACTATCCATTTCTAGGGCAGGATCCTGTGAAGAGACAAGTAAATAGGATAAAAGCAAGGCATAATGTAAGCCCCGGTTGATAAAAATCTGTCATTATTCCATTTCACTATTTATAGATAAACACCATTATCAAGCATATGCTTTAGAGATTGTTGTCATACTCATTTTTCTTTTGGTCTCCCGCAGGCGTACTCAGGGGTTGTAGGTGACCCGCAAAGCACTGCTGTCGTTTTCCTTAACGCGGATTCCCAGGACGTGCATATGTACTGAGCTTGCCAGCGTGGTGTTTATTGTTACTCTTTGTAACTGAATGTAATTTGTTATGTCGGTTCACTGCACACAGCACACACTTTATTTCCACTGTCTTTTTGTACGTCAGGATTTCTGCTTGCTGCTTTTCCAGTGCAACTGGCATATGGAGATCTTACAAGTATACTTGTCTTGAAATAATTCATCAAAAATAGAATCATGTGTTCTTTTATTTAATTTGTTTTAGTGGCACTGTGGTAATGTATTTTTATATTTTTTTGGGGGGGGGGGGGGGATTTGGGGATTTTTGCATATTGGTGGAGTTTACATTCTAACTGATAACTGATTATTATTTTTTTTTCATGGATACAATACATCAATAAAACATTTTTTGATTGGTTATTTTGCCACTAGATTTGAATTCATGTGGGAAACACTTATTTTACAGGTTCATTATTGACTGATTTTCCAGGAAGTTTTGTGGATAGAAATTCGCAATTTGGTGCTATATAGAGGAAATAGAGACAGTAGCCCCTTCGGCACATGCACTGAGCCCTGAGCTTATTTAGACTTTAGCCAGAGGAGCTGTACGTGAGAACAATAATGCCCAAATCAGTTTGACTGGACATTAAACAGACTTAACCCTGCCAGCACAAAGTTGTCATCACAAGTGAGAGGGTGTGTTGATGACACATGGACAGCGGGAGAGAGGGGAAGGGCATGAAAAGCAGCAAGGGCCCGGATTGGAATCGAACATCCGAGTCATTCTTGATAGATCCTATAGATCCTTGATAGATCCTAGACCACATGATGTTTTTTGACTAGGTGAATGAAAAGTGGTAAGGACACGGCATAGGAGGTCATTTACTCACTATTTGACAGCAGCTGTGGTGCACATGCTCAACCAGGTGAGCTACCAGGGCGCCCCCTGCTGGCTTGTTTACACCAGAGGTCACGTTAACCGGTTACGATTTTTTTTATCAATGAGGGAAAAATCTGAAGGCTGCCCATCAAATTGACGGACTGGAGACCTTGGAACGCGTCTGCTAGTACGGGTCACCGTCGTTGAAGCGAAAGAGAGTCCAGTTCAGCCTTCAGAACTAAATTAAAAAGACCACGAGAGGTCGTCTGTCTGAGACAAGTACAGGAAAAAAATCATTCATTAGCTTTGTGTGTTGACATTTAGGGTGACTGCACGGTCGGTGTTTTTCCCATATTGACAAACAATCCATAATCTTATTGTTGGTGTATTGATTATTGAAAAACACAAACATACACATACGTGCTAGATGAAATCCTTTCAAAAATTCAAAACCAGCCAACGACATATCGTGCGTCAATACATATTTGTTTGGCCTTGAGGGCTTTCAAAGAAACATTTTCACTGCTGTCCAAATCTCTTCCAATTGCTGCGGCACCCACAAAGGAAGGCATGAACAGGAATTCAAAACCATTCAAAAAGCTCAAGAGTGAATGTAACAAAAATAATTACATTACTAGTGTGTGTACTTGAGATTAAATACAGCTACTGGGTTAATTTAATTTGTTTGTCTCATATTTACAGATCCAGCTGGTTTTGTATGAACACTTTTTCTTCATTGCACACACACATCGAACAGCCGGCCGTGAAGAGACATTCGCTGAATTTGACAAAAAATGTATTGGTTTAGAATTGCCCCGCCACGCATAATGTTTTTTATTATATATATATATATTTTTATTTTTTATTTTTTTTATGACAGGTAAATATATCATGATGGAGTTTTTGCAACACTGTCAATGAGAAAGTAACAAATACAACACTGGATTACACAGATTCTGTTCTGTACGACGAACTGTATGAAGCTGAATTTATGTAATGTTCCTCTATCCCTTTGTTATGTCTGTGCGTATACTGTACCAAGATCTTCTCTGACATTAGATTTCTAATCTAATAAACCTCATTTCAGGTTTCCACATCATGTAATGAACCATGCTGCTCAAGAAACAAGACCCTTCAAGACTAATGATTTGAGTAATAATAATCATTACACTGGCTTCCCCTGGTTTTAAGATAACACTGAGCTGCTTGGCTTTGTTGTGTCTATCTGTTGCACCAAAAAAGTCCAGTGTGAATAAATAATAAGTGCAAGTTGGTATTTCTTGCCTGAACAGAAGCCCCCATGGGACGGTACATTTTCAGCTTCGACTGCTTTTTTTAGCAAAACTAGACAGCAATGTTTACCGCATAACAAGATCATAAAATGGCTAATGAACACATTTAGGCATGATACATCTCCGGTTTGACGGAAAACAGATTCAGACAATGTGAACATTGTTATGAAACTTACTTATTTAAAGAAGAAGTGAGCAAATGAAGACAGGGACGAAAGAGCTCCCAAATTAACTCTGAAAATGAACAGCTCCGCATTTCATGCTTGAACTGTCTGTTCTCATACTGAACCTCAAACAACGTGTTGGAATTGTAAATTGAACAAGCTAATGAGCCGACCAAAACTGCGGTGGAACCAACTAGAGCTTGGAACTCTAAGTCATAATAACCGTCTGCCTTCAAATGAGGAAAGGCCAGTTTGTTGTTTGTGATGCAGATAAATTGAAAAATGAATTTGTGTTGGAACAGTGTTCCTTTGTGGGGTCACGTAGGCTGAGACTACTTGCACCCATGTCCTTCACTGAACTAATTTCTCCCTTTTCAAGACCTTTCATCACTCATGGCCAATGCTACTGCAGGAAGTTCACAAGCTTTTATTTGATGTTGGCTTTGCATCACGAGAAACAGAATCGTTTTAACCCTGCATTGCAACCACAGTTTGTTCTGCATTTAGTGAGACCTACTTCTTTTAGATGGATGGACATAGTCATCTGTATACCAGGAGGCATCCTGATCAGGGGCCCGAACCACCTCAGCTGGCCCCTTTCAACGCTATGTACTCGACACCGAGCTCCCTGCGGATGTCTGAGATCTTCACGCTTCATCTCGCAGGCTGAGCCAAACCACCCAACAAGAGAAGCTTATTTTGGCCACTCGTGTTTGGGATTTCCATTATTCTGTCACTACCCCAAGCTCATGACCATACGTGAGGGTTGGATTGTAGATGAACTGGTAAATCAGGACTTTTGCGTTTTGTCTCAGCTCCCTCTTCATCACGACCGCCCTTAACAAATCCTGAGATACTTGAACTCCCTCGTTTCTCCTGACATCCAGGTTTTTGCTTTTGGTACCCACCGCAGCTGCAGCCCTTCTGGCCAACGGTTACCCGTCTGGGGCTTCCTTAGCGTGACCGCCTCCTTAACCACTGGTGTCCACCAACGGATTCTTAGGCTGCCGGCACAACAGCCACAGGTGACCTTTCGACCACAACACAGAGCAGCGGCTTCCACAATGGAGGCTTTGAACATGGCCCACTCGGATTCCATGTCCCCGGCCACCCTACTGGAGGTGGGAGTGGAAGACCTTACGGACAGGAGCTTCAGCTCCCATTCACCCTCACTACACCTTTTGGTTTACCATCTCTGTCCGGCAGCTTCCCCCTCCTTCTGATCCAACTCACCATCAGTCAAGACACACACAACAACATCAACATCTCCCGACCGAACACCACCACAGTTTCAGTCTGCATGCACGTCAGCCCAACATTGTCGACAACAGAGCAGCTGATATCTGTAGCGAGAGCAACAAGCTAGCGGAATGCCGAGAGCCCATCGGCAGTCCGCCATCGGTGAAACAGAGATAAGAGGAGAGAAGAGAAATAAGCCCAACAGTCGGCAAATGACAGCAAATCACAGTTAAGACTCACTGAGGTGAAATGAAACCAAACTCCCAATTATTTTCTGTCCCTGCATCGATGCAGAGTCGTTGACACCCACACCGCAATACATCTTTACCCATTTCCACCCCTCTACTTAACAGGTCAGAACAGCCACGCAGCCAGGGAGAGCAGTGCGGCTACAGCCGCTGAGCTGCGGCTCGTAGCATTGCCAACTGTCAGCCCTCAAAAGATCCTTTTCACTGAGTGTGATTTACACAACACTTCTGTTCTATTCCACTGTTCCGCATACTAATCTATCATGTTCTATTTATTCTATTCTGCTTTGTTGTATAATATATTGTATTCCATACTATTGTATTATGTTCCATTCCATTATGTTCCAGGTTATTGTATTCTGCTCTATATTTGGTTATATTTTATTCTATTATGTTATATTCTATTCAGTTATATTAAAATCTGTAACATTTTGTTCTATTCTGCTTGTTTCTATGGTATTCTAATAAGCTCTATTTCAATTTTTGTTTTATTTTGTCATCTTCTATTCAATTTCTATTATAGACTGTTCTATTGCATTATTTTCTTCTTTGTTCTATTTGATCTCGTTCTAGTATTCTCTGTTCTATTCTGTTCCATGTATTTTATGCTATTCCATTCTGCTCTGTTCAATTTCATATATCTGTTCTATCTTATGCTATTCTACTAATTTATTTTGCTCCGTTCAATTATGTTCTACTCTATTCTGTTTTATTCTATTTATTGTGTTTTATCACGTCTACTCTGTAGCCCACTAGTCTAGGTGAGGGCCAGCAATGTGTTGATGTTACAGGGACTTAGTCATTAATCTGAATGTGTTTCAAGTGGAATCAGTTCTGCCACTAGATGGAGGTCAACCCTGTATGAAATATGTTCTTTCTGTTATATATCGCTGTGTGTGTGTGTGTGTGTGCGTGTGTGTGTGTGTGCGTGCGTGTGTCCGTGCGTGTGTCTTTTCATGCTCTAAGAAATGTTCCCTTTACCTAACCAAACACTTCAGACAATCTGAAGAAAAGAAAACTGACAAAAAGCCAGAGTCTGTTGCTTTTCACCACTGAGTTTTTACACAGAAAAATACAGGCTTTAAACATCCAAGCATTCATGCATTTCCGGTTCAAGATGAAAACATACCAATTCCTGCTCATGCATTAGGAATTGCATTTCTGTGACGGTTCCCTTGAGTCTTGCCATTTCAGGGCATCAACAATCAATACATTTGTACTCTCCTCGTGCACAGCTGCTGCAGATAATGAGGCATCAGTGGGAAACATGAAGGGCCAGCATGAGGCATAAGTGACTCTTCAAGGCTGTGTGACAATCGGTATGAAGGCAAAGCGTTGCACAAGCATGATCCTCATTATATACTGCCTTATTTACCCAAAGGTAATATCATTTATCTGAAAGATACTGAGCTACACGTTCATATGCATTTGTATTTTGCACGTTGTAAAGCACTGTATCTTGGTTCAGCTGCTCTATCCCAGATCGACCATAAGCTGCGTGGAGAAAGAGGCATAATTTCCCCCCAGTGTTTCTATAGTAACGGCTGCTAAAAAAGCAAAAACAAAAACAAAACGAACTGGTACCAAGTTGCTGGATCCTGTTCAAACACGAGATCCACCGTGACTAACCGGAGTGCCTCTCACCAGCGGAGAGGCTGAAAATGAAGGGCACAGGCTGGTCCCCAGTGTACTGCCCTGTGCATGTTACATTCTGAATATTATATGCCAGCAAAAAAGTATTTGTCATGTTGGTTATTGTTTCCCTGAGCAGACAATAAAGTTGCTATCCCCCCTGTGTGTGTGTGTGTGTGTGTGTGTGTGTGTGTCGGTGTTGTTATCCCAGCTTCACTATGCTTTGTCGACATAGAGACGTGCACCCTTTTAGTGCATGTTAGTGAGCGAGCCCCACTGGTTAGCCCGCGGCCGCCGCTCTCCACTTGACCTCATAGGGCGGGTTAACTCTGTCAGCACTGTTAGCACCAGTAGCCATCAGCCATGAGCCACCAGCTGGCCTTCTTCTCACACATCCCGAGGGAAGTTGGGGACATGGAATCCGAGTGGATCATGTTCAAAACCTCTATCGTGGACGCGGCCGCTAGGAGCTGTAGTCGGAAGGTCATCGGTGCCTGTCGTGGCGGCAACCCGAGAACCCGGTGGTGGACACCGGGGGTGAGGGAAGCCGTCAAGCTGAAGAAGGAGGCCTTTCGGGCTTGGTTGGCCCAGGGGTCTCCTGAAGCAGCTGACAGGTACAGGCAGGCCAGAAGGACTGCAGCTGCGGTGGTCACGGATGCTAAAACTCGGGCATGGGAGGAGTTCGGGGAGGCCATGGAGAAGGACTTTCGGTTGGCCTCAAAGAGGTTCTGGCAAACCATTCGACGACTCAGGAAGGGAAAGCAGGGCCTTCCCCAGGCTGTTATCAGCGGGGGAGGGGGGCTGCTGACCCAGACAGAGGATATCGTCGGGCGGTGGAAGGAGCACTTTGAGGAACTCCTAAACCCGGTCAACATGTCCCCTGAACAGGGGGCAGTGTGCTCAAACTATCGAGGTATCACACTACTCAGCCTCCCGGGAAAAGCTTATGCCAGGGTGCTGGAAGGGAGGCTCCGACTGTTTGTCAAACCTTGGATTCAAGACGAACCGTGCTGGTTTCGTCCTGGCCGTGGAACAGTGGACCAGCTCTTTACCCTCGCAAGGATACTGGAGTCAAACAAGTTCTCGGTGGGTGTTGGCCTCCGCCAGGGCTGCCCTTTATCACCGGTCCTGTTCGTGACTTTCATGGACAGGATATCTAGGCGCAGCCGTGGGGCGGAGAATGTCAGGTTCGGGGATCTCAGGATAGCCTCTCTGCTGTTTGCAGATGATGTGGTCCTGTTTGCCTCCTCGGACCATGACCTCCAGCATTCACTGGGGCGTTTTGCAGCCGAGTGTGAAGCGGCGGGGATGAGAGTCAGCACCACGAAATCTGAGGCCATGGTGCTCTGCCGGAAACCGGTGAATTGCTCCCTCCGGGTGGGGACGCCTCCCTTTAGAGGTTTTCCAGGCACGTCCAACTGGTAGGAGGCCCCGGGGAAGACCCAGGACACGCTGGAGGGATTTCATCTCCCAGCTGGCCAGAATGAGCTTGTAGATGTTGCGGGTGAGCCTGCTGGACCTGCTCCCACCCCGACCCGACCCCGGATAAGCAGAAGAAAATGGATGGATGGATGGACATCTAAGATATTTTATTTATTGTATGATTGTCTTGTTTTACCACAATGTGCCTTGCACATGCTAAGAGGATGCAGCATAAATAATATGTACTAATACAGAGGCAGTGGATGAGGGGGAATATTCTACTACCAATGAGGTCTTCACAGCACACAGGAGGCCAAGAGATTCAAATGGCATTTCTATTATAAATTCTGCATCTACACAAACTCAAATGTCAGCTTGATTTGAGATATGTCAGCGCTGTGCTGCAGACTGAAACCATCAAGACAAAAAGAAACATATATATTGTTTGGGTAAAGGGTAACACTTTCTCCAAAGCCTGTTATAATTGATTCACAATGAGTATCAGTCCAAATGTCAAAGAATCAGGAGTTGGCATCTCCATGACAACTGAGCAAACTCGATGATGATGAGGTGGAAGGCCCTGGAGTAAGACAGCAAGCGCCCTTGAGTTAGTTATTGGTCTTTTGTTTGAGGTGAAACAAGTATAGCAAGTATTCCAGTTTAGAGGATGTTTTGTTCCCAAAACACCTGGTGCCACAAGAGGCATTTGTTTGAGTAACTATAAAGCTGTCCACCTGTTCACCCTCTCATCCATTCATCCGTTCATCCATTCATCCGTTCATTCGTTCATCCGATCTGCTTCACACTTGGCGGCCATATTGCGGAGGACCCGAGAGTGTGCAGTGTTGAATTTGGTGCAATTTGGACACGTTCATAATCAATACACTTTGAATAAACAAGCGATTTGGCTTTGTTTAGCAGCGGGAACGGGGCTCCAGGGCTCCAAGGGCTTAGTCGAGCTGAAGTGGGCAACTGAAATCCCCTTCATTTCCCAGAAAGCTGTCTACAACACCACAAGAAGCAATAAAACGGGCACAATATTTTAACAACGCAGCAGTCAGTTTATTAAGCCATAACAAAGGCTGAAATGTGGCCTTCAGCAGACAGAAGTATGGCTTGTTTTTAAGCCGAGCTGGAAATACAGGTGAAGAGTATTGGGTCAACAGTCAATAAAAGTTTAAATTATTCAATAGTTTTTTTTTTGTGAAGAAGTCCTTGAGCATAGTCATAAGTGAGCACAAAAACATACTAAATTATACATCTTTGTTGATTTGCACACATATATCTGAACATAGCAAACACTTGAGATGAATGTCCGGCATCACTGAGGTCATTTAGGCACAGAGTGGTTGAAAGAACATTTGAGAAGACAGAAACATATTAGCAGCTATACGGACGCTACACACAAGACTTTAGTCCTCTTCATTTTAAGTGTCACAGTGTCTGATTACCAACAAAATGTTAAGCACATTCTGTAGCACATCTTCGGATTGCAGTGCAATGCGTTGTTAATATGATTATAATGCAGAATAGACAATCATTTGAGGTTAAGCCGTGATTCCTTTATATTTGAAAGAGTCGAGGAAAATGCCAGAGGAAATGAGACTGTTTTGACCATTTACTGACGGGACTACGTCAGGGTTCAGCTCCTTCAACAATGAGGATTGTGATTTTAAATGTCATTGCCAGCGTGAAGCAGCACTGCTGCTAAAGCCGTCCAAGTGGGTCAAGAAGCATTGTGTGCTCATCGTCTGCAGGAAAGGCAGAGCAATAACAAAGGGCCCTGAGCAGAGGCTGGGCAGAAGCCGGCCGTGCATATGACATTGACTGTCTCCACTTTCCCCAAACAGCGGAGATAAAGACCGAGCTATTCACCATCTAACCCTAATTTGGCACTTGTTTCCTGGCACATCAGCATATCTGAACATCAGAAAGACTGCTTCTGAAATTGTTGGGCCTACTTTGCATTTTTTCAGCAGACATACAATGCATAAAATTCAACTTTTCAAATGAGCTGGCGTCTCTCGCAATGTTCTCAGAGGAAGACAACTGCTGAACTACTTTCACCAGTGACAATTTAAACACTGGTACACAACGACCTTCCATATTCAGAGACAGAAAATACAGCAGAAGCACAATTGAAGCGCAGTTAATATCTATTTGCTTGACTGAGCGGTGCCCTTGAATGGCATAAACCTATTAGGTGTGACACGTTTATTGAACTTTAAAACTATTGAGAGATCATTGTTATTTCCGTCAGCCTTTGATTTGAAAAGTTTGCTGTGAGTCCCAACAGTGCGCTGATAACTGATAATGTTGGATTTCAGAATCCTATCAAATTTATATGAATCCCTGATTTTGGTTATTTGCATATAAAAACCTTTCTGCTCCAGAGAGGGGAGTCGCTGCGGAGGGATGCTGCGTCTAAAAAGTGCTGTCAAACTCACTAAAACACTCTTAAATGATTAAATTATAATGAAAATAGTTCATTATTTAGAACAAAAACGTTAACATGATGTATTTTTATGTTTTACAACATAACCTTATAAAACCTAAACAATAGTGTATTCATAATTTAGCCTCACAAGTGTAAATCAACTTTTAACATGAAGTGCAATTGTCATAAAATCAAAGGAAAGAAGAGTGGGGTCTTGTGGGGTAACTACCCATCATAGTGTATGCCTAACATCCACAGCCCTTGCTAGTGATGAGGTGCCAAAAGAAAATGGAGCCACACAATGGGATCAATATCTATTTCATGCTTCTGGGGTACTATTGGCACTGAACAATTTATTGATGCAGCAACTCAATTTTGACCCGCTCTGTGTGTATACGTTGATATTTAGGTGAATGTGATCATTTAGAGGCTGACGATGCCTCTTGAGATTTATTTTAGAGTTTAGGACATGATTGGGATTTGATCATGAGCACGGCTCCAGCTAAGCAGGGGCCCAGTGTTTTCTGGGACATTGCACTTCATCAAGAGCCTTTGTTTCGGTATCTCATCGCTGAGCAACAGTGTAGCACACTTAGAAACGTTTTGTACGATTATATAACAGTGAATTATAAAACACTGCTCTCCATATGATGTTTAATAATGCATAAGGTATGCATTTATAACACTGAAATAATCGCAGATTCACCACCCCGTTCCCTTTGCCTGAGGGATGCTCGCACTATGTGTCAAAGACTGCTGAAAAGTTACACGAACAAGTAATCTCTAGTATAATGAATAGAGGTGCAATGCATGCAGAATAAAACTAAACTCTGACGCTCCTTTAATTTTTTTTTTTCTAGCCACTCTGGGGCAAAACTTAAAACACAATATCACTTGATAAAGTTGTGTTAGCATCTATGTAAACATCCAGCAGACATGGACCAAGTCATCTGGGGCTTGTATGGACTTAAAAATTTCAGTTCACAATGCACTCATCCCCTTTTAGCTTTGTTTTGGTCTCCACCGACTCCTCATGGACACAGCAGGCACTTTAGCTGCTAAGTGCTCTGTATACTACATCAGGTGCTGCAGGTATTCTACAGTGTGGCTTCAGAGCCTTTTATCTCTAAACAGCTGCGTTCAGCTGCTGGAAACAAGGGACTGAACTAAAACAGTAAAGGTAGGGGCTATAAAACAAATGGAAGTAGAGGTGGATACAGTGTGAAACTGTAGTTAAAGTGGCCATCCTTAAGCTTTTCAAACATGCTTAACTAGGCATTTATATTTGAGTGAAAACAATGAAATTGGGTCTAGATTTTGGCAGTCTGGAAAAATTGTGAAACCTAATTTGTAATACTGCAAATATATGAATATTGCTCAATCAACCATTGTGTAACCTCCCTTGGTGATAGATTTTATTTTAATAAAATAAAGATTGCCCTTATAAAATGCTGAATGATAGTATACTGTTAAATTAAAGAGTAGACTGCAACACAGTTTGCATTAAATGTTACACGCACACGTCAGCTACAAAACCATACCCAAACCAACAGATGGGCACCATCCTTTTCACATAAGTCATTTCAGATGAAACATTATTAAAATAGTGCAGCTTTATAAAATATGGTGTCTCCCTACATTCAAAGCAGTCTGGCAGCAATATAATAAGGCCTTGAATATTTATGTCCAAATCCAATAATAGTCCCATTTATTTTAATAAATGACTCTCCTGTTATTTTAATGCCTTGCTTCGATTGAACATGGCGCTCTGCGGAATGAGACGATTCCCTCCTCGGTTCTATGAATCTTTCAAACGTATTCAAGATATCCTACATAACAATGTCAGCAGCCCATGTACTCGGCCCATGACTAAACGCATCTTCCAGTGACCAAGCAGCTGACTCTCTTGTTCACCTCTTGATATATATCGACAGTGTTCATGCCCCATTGCTGCCGGTGGTCAGCATTAGACAGAGCACTGTTCAGTGGCTCCATATTTAGCAGCCATCCGAAGTGCTTTCAAGGTTTGCAATCCGGCACGGCCGTTCACATTTCACCGCGTGACATTCGCCTTGCCGATGCGGTGATGGGAAGGACGCAGCCACCGTGACGGTGAGGGATGAAGGACACACCTCGGTGCTAGAGTATCAGTGACGGTACATCAGTGTCACAGAGACGACCACAGGTTCAGCCACCTTTTTATTTACTGTCGGATGTTCAATTGCAGCCGTTTATTTTTTGCCAGCAAATTCAATACACTGCACACACTGTACTACGGTGATTCCCAAGTCTGATGTGGGTGAGGCTTGACCACACGCGTTCCAGCAACAAGCAAGTGCTCAGACTCCATTATTTTGACCTTTAACTTCCTGTCCACACTGCACCACAGCAGAGGTGTGTTGTGTTGTGCAGATTGGCATCGGCTACAGGTGCGCAGCTTGGGATTTCAGCAAAAAAAAATATAACGCACCGCTGAAGGACTGCCGGAGCTGAGAGACTGTCTTCTACATCAATTTGTAATCAGATCAGTTCTTACTGGAAGGAGTACGAGGATATTGTAGGCTACTCAAGTAGAAGTAAAAGTACAAAAGTAGGTCAGTTGAAAGACACTCTAATTAAACTTTACTGCATTAAAAAGGGGGTTATGATGATCTACTACATGCTAAAATAAAGAACTTCTTCAGGCTACAAAATGAATTGCGTAGACACTAGTGAAATAGCATCAGCAGCATGAGCGCTTATGTCCAGACCAACAGTACAGTCATTCTCCATAGATGGCACTTAGCACCCTGTCCAAGCGACTAAATGTCAGTTATAAATATACAGCCACCTTCCTCATCGTCACCTCTCGTCAGTACTACAAATGACAGGCTTTTAAATATACTCAAAAAAGTACAAGTACACAGGTTTGTATTATGTGTTCATAACCAGGCCAACGAAGTAAAAATCAACTGTTGAGTGATACAGATATGCAGATAATGTAATGTATAATTATGGCACTACTCAAATACACCTTTGTACTTCTTTTCACTTGATACTGCTGACGTATGTCAAGGTGGTGAAAATCTCTGTCACATCTACTTACTTTTAAAGACGTGTAATTTTGTCAAAATAAAAGAAGAAAAACAATCACAATATGTCTAATATCCAAAGAATGAATCATGAGTCTGTTGGGATTATAAATACACTTTAATGATTGCATGGGCATTGGTTTGCAATAACTCATTAACAGGTGTTTTGGTACTTACTGCACAACAGTATCTTACCCAGGTGACCAATTACTGTGATGATGGTGTTGCACAGGTCCATTCGGAGGAGAGAACGCACAACTGAAGAGGAAATTGCATTTCAGATATCGAGAAAAACACTCAAGTGCAGCGGGATTCATTGACGTTTTTATTTTTGTTTTCTCTCTCTCTCTCTCTCTCTCTCTCTCTCCCTCTGTCTTTCTCTCTCTACAGGACTCTGCAAACCCTGTAGGCTTTTCTTTGTGGAAAGGGGAGGAGAGGCGTTTTTTAGATTTTCTTATGTGTTGTCTGTTTGACAGGCCAATTGTTGGTTTAAAAAAAAATATTTCTTTCAATCATGTAATCCGAGGAGAGAAATCTCACGCTGTTCAGCTGTGCCCTGCCAGCAAGACTATACTTTCCACCAGGATTTGTAATCAAACAGTGGCTCTTATTATCGCAGGACTGGAATCCACAGACAAGAGAGTTGATTGCTGTGTCTGCTCTGACTCTAATTTAGCCACACTTTCTCTACAGGTGCACACCGGTGCTGAATCCTTTGGATGCCCGCTCTGATATATATTTTATATTAATGAAACTGTGCAATATGAATATATTCGACTGACCTCGCGGTGCCTCAACATAGCATCAAGGCTGCATTAATCTCCACCCGCCCCAAAAGAAACTGAAAGAAAGAAAAGAAAATGCGAAAATCTTACATTAGACAGAATTTTATACAAAATAATAAAACTATTGTAGAGGCTTGGTAGAATTGCATCAATAATTCAGTCCCACATATTTGACCCTCATATGGAAAAACTCATTCCCTTAAGCTGAACCGAGTTGAAGGCAGAGATGAGAACCGATACATGAAAGGAGGTGGATGGGGAAAGAAAGGTACAGCATCAGTATGAGAACCACGAGGTATTGCCTCTTCCCCGACTGTGTCCTCGCTTGATTGATGGGATCATAGGCAACCTTCGCTATGAAAAGGGAAAGCGAAAAAACCTGATTGGTGCTGAATCCCAGCAGTAACGACTGGCATGCATCCACTCTCTCTGCTCTGTGACTGTGTCTTACAGGTGTTGCCAAACGTTTTTTATCTCCTTTTTCTCTTTATGAAAAAGTAATTGACAATTGAGCCGTTGAATATGAATATGTATTTATCTGCCTATTGGGGTTTGGGGTATTAGCGTCATTCAGAGACAGTCAAGGACGTGACTGTCTCTGAATGACGCTAATACCCCAAACCCCAATAGGCAGATAAATACATATTCATATTTTGAAAGCAGCTCCAAAACGTGCTCTCCAGAATCTTTGCTATTAAATCTTTAGCTTGTTGGAAAAGCCACTCGCTTATCTCACATGCTGTGTGGCATTACACATGCTCGTACGTGTTGGGAAATAAAGGTACGGCTTCTTCGTGGGTTGCTCTTGGCAGCACATACAAAAATAAACCTAGATTTTAACACTCCACCGCCATCATTAGTATAATTTCTGCATCATTTTCTGGATGTTAAGTCAATTATGGAGGCCTCTAATCAACAGCACGCGCCTGCCGGTACACTGGTGGGTCTCTTTGAAAATAATGTGAAGAGAGAGCGCCGTGTATGCAAACGAAACAACAGTTTAGCGCGCTCGGTGTGCACTCAGTGGAAGCGGTGGTCGTGCACAATAACAGACACCCCTTCCAACCGCCAGTCACATTGGACATTTTTAGGCTTTTCGCCATTGTGTCCATGACAACCATTGTAAGCGAGGGCTTTGTTGGACATGTAATGACACAGCCTGTGAATTGTATCACAGCAGGCACAGAGGAAAATCCTTTTCTTTTCTTTTTTTTGCACAGGACAACTGCATTAAGAGCATTTCACACGCTGCAGAATACATCTTCACCTTTGTTGCTCTGGTCCGGTCTGTTTTTTTGTGTGTGTTTTTTTCAATGTTTGTGAAATGTTCTACTTTTGTCCCTGATATTAGCTCGCTGCCCGCTGTGAGGCTGCTGTTGTTGTAGCTGTACACACACTGCCATCTGAAAGCCTTTGTTTTCTTTCTTTTTTTATATAGAAATGACACTTTTCTTTGTGTGTGTGATCTGTCCATCAAGCTAAACTCTGACAGGCGTTACAGGACGCCTCTGGCTACAGAGAAACACAAGTTAGAAGTCATTGATTCCCCTGGGAGTATTTGTACTGACAGTGTTGTTATGGGTTGTGTGTGTATGTATGTATGTTTCAAGGTTTGACCAAGACGAATTTTCCACCTTTGCTGACAAGTATTGTGTTGTTTTCTAATCTGTTGTGCCACTACTATTTATATCTTACCATATTCAAAGCAATGGCTCAACATTTTTGGAAATGAGCTCATTCTCCACCTTTCCGAGTGACGTAAAAATCTATTTTACTTTCATGACCTTCAAACAAACACAGGACTTTTACTCAGGGGGCCGACGACACCAAAAGTTGAAGGATCTTTATTTACTCGTACGTCATAGGATGTTACATCTGTATCTTGCGTTATGGAACAAGCGTACTTATTTTAAGCCAAACCATAATGTTTTTTTCTCGCAGCCCTGTGACAGACTGGCGACCTGTCCAGGGTGAACCCTGTCTTCATCCAATGACAGCTGGGATCGGCTCCAGCGCTCCGCGACCCTAAATCAGGATAAGCGGTTCAGATAATGGATGGATGGATGACCCTAACGCCATACCCTAAACCAATAGACATTTCACCAGAGATCAGATCAGAACAGAGACGTCCCCCTGAGTCAGTTTCTTGTTTCTGAGTCAGGAGGGTTTCATCACTGCCCCGCCCCTGTAAGAGACGTGAAGCAGGTCCGAGGCGATTAACTCAGATGGGAGAAGTGAACGTGAAGCAGATCAAGTAGCAGACGTCAGTTTGATCAGTTTACGGCAGCAATATTTGATCAAGACGTATCCTTAAATCACCGTCGCAACATTTAAAAAATAAGGCACATCTTGGCTCAAAGCGATGTTGAAAAGTTGATTCACTCATTTGTTACTTCTAGACTAGACTACTGTAGCTCCTTATTATCTATCAGTTATCAAGCTCCTTTTCTGTGGAATCAGCTTCCACTTTCAGTCCGGGGGGCAGACACAGTCACCTCATTTAAGAGTAGACTTAAGACTTTTCTCTTTGATAGTGCTTATAGTTAGGGCTGGCTCAGGTTTATAGTTAGGGCTGGCTCAGGTCCAGCCACTAGATATGCTACTAGGCCTAGACTGCTAGAGGACATCTTAGGATACAATGACCTTCTCTCTCCTCTTCTCTCTCCTTTTCTCCTCCCTCTATCCTTCTGGATGAATTAATGTCTCTACTTCTTCTCGGGAGCCTCTGTGCTTCCACTCCTCAAACTTCCATGGATCGTGGCTGTCTGGAGCCGGTCCTGTTCCCTGCCATGGCGGCCCTGCTGATGCCCCTCATCTCAGCCTCCTTCTGCTGGCCTGGATCGTGGTGGTCTGGATCGTGGTCCATGCATACTACTCATTACATGAATCATTTCTGTCATATTCATTGAATGTTGATTCTGTACACATGACATCTATTGCTTCTGTCCATCCGGGCAGAGGGATCCTCCTCTGTTGCTCTCCCGAAGGTTTCTTCCTTGTTTGCCTGTGAAAGGGTTTTTACAAGTTTTTTCCTGATCCGATGTGAGGTCCTGGGACAGGGATGTCGTACAGATTGTAAAGCCCTCCGAGGCAAATTTGTAATTTGTGATTTTGGGCTATACAAAATTAACTGAATTGAATTGAATTATATAACGTTCGTAGTTTGCCAGCAGGTTTAACAGATTATTGAAAGTTCACAATATCAAATATTTCCAAGTTACTGACATGATCTGCATTTGTCGGTCATGATCGTTTGTTCAAGTGAACGGCCGAATGATGCGTCACTTGGGGTGGAATTATCTACTTTCCTTTTTGTAAAGGAAGGTCCAGTGTTTCCTATGCTGAAGGACACATTGAAGCACCTTTTAGAGGGTTCAAACTGCTCTTATCATAGCCGACACTTCTGGGTCACTCATTTAGGAACATTCCTAAACAAATAGGACTGTTGGATCTCACCCTGTTTGCAGACGTTTGACCTCTGAAGGGTCGATGTTTACCCCGGTCCAACTCTTGCTAAGCTAGGCTAATAAATCTTCTAATTAAACTGTCTGAAATAAAAAGGAAAATATTTATTTGTCAACTGCTTACATGTATTTAGTGTTTGTTTTTTGTTGGAAAAAACAGTCAGCCTGCTATTCATTTTAATTAGATTCCTCTAAGCTCACCTGGATTCTACAGCAAATTATTGCAATACATTACTGCTGTATTAATATTCATGAAATAGTTGTCAAATTGACAGATATTGCAAATGGAAAGTTTGTCCCCATTAAAACAGGTTAAAGAGGCAATGCTAAAGTAAGCGTTTTACTCCACGTAATTTACTGGCATTGTGACGCTGTACAGTGCCTGTGACAGGCAATATTATTAATGAAGTACTTTTTTTATGTGAAACATGCCCTTCAGTCCTGTTTTTTTTTATTGAGTTCTTATGAAATAGCCATGGCATTTAATACAGTTGTTAAGCTATGATGCAAGAAAATACAAGTTATTTTTAAAGAATACTGACATGTTTGAATGAGAATCAATATGGCTCTAGGTCTTGGCATACAGCACAAATCTGGCATTTCAAAACACATTTACAAAAGCATCCTCCTTTTCTAGTCCACAAGCTCTAAAGGCACCACTGATGCCACAGTGCTTGGCAGCAGAGGAAAATAATTACAGTAAGAGTGAACTATGGACCTCTGCACGGTGACCGAAGGCCAGTCGCTATAAAAAAAACACATCTTTCACACTCATGTGCTTCATGTCATGGGGTTGAGACCAAGAATAAGCGGATGGAGAAAAGTACAGCTGTGTTGGAGAGACCAGCCAACTTGTAAGAAACGGAGCACCAATTCTTTTAAAATACATTTTATTATGTAGAAACTGAAGACAAAATGTACAGTATTCACACTGGAACGGTTGTTACAGGCTGATGTTAATGGCATTAATTCAACCAAAGATTCCATTTCAAACAATAGAAATGTTGATTCCTTCTTTCTTGTGTTGAAACAAATGTTACATGTTAACATCAAGGAAAACAATGCTGTGGTAGAAATCTGAATTCACTGCATTCAAAATGAACCTCTTTAAATAAATCCACCCACCACCGCCCACTCACACATATGGGTAATGACTATGTAGTTCCAGTAAGAGGATTGGTTTTTCGGTTTACTTCTAATGGGATCTGCAACAGGGTCCATGAAACAGATGTACTTCACAGTGAAAATTAGCTTCATTATATTTACACAAAACACCGACAAACATACACAAAACAAAGTACAAAATATGACTCACTGTTTTAATCCATACGGGTAGTTCCCACTACTCGTGAGGATTTAGATGAACTGCCTTACGGACCATTTCTGATAAAGGTAGCCCCTCTTAATTATTTAAAGGGTAGACGTGGAGACAGACATGTATGGTGCAGCTGCTAATTCCCTAATTATCACTGTGTATCCCTCTGACCCATCTTCATGTCTTACAATCAATCTCTGAGATACTTATTGTGATCCAGGTTTTCCCCCAGTAACCACTAACTCACGCTCTCCCTCTATTGAAGACAACATAATAATATGATGCTTCAAATCGTTGCACCAAGGTGATTTCCTCCACTGTCTTTAATTAAGTCCACCATCACGTTTTTTTTCTCCTATTAAAACCCTTTAACAGTGGATCTCGTAGGCAACCTGCGATCCGAAGAGGTGACTCTGACTGAGGAAGAGCTCCTCTGGGTCTGTTGTTAGGGGTCCCTCGCCTCCGTCTGCCGGGTTTCTGCGAAGCCCCAGGCCCCCTGATCTGGTCAGTGTCTGCACCATTTCGTGGTCCAGGAGGGCCTCCTTCATACCCTTCTGCTGGACAAACCCGCTCATCATGGGACACCTGGACGAAGCGGAGCCCAGGACTGGCTTGGTTCGGTTGAGCACGTACATCTCGTGGCCGTGGTCGTCGCGGTACTCCTCCAGCTGCGCAAAGGTGGTGGGTCCGTCAGAGTAGTCGTTCACATAGAGGATGCTCTCTTCCTTGCTGGTGCAGTATGAACCGCCTTCTTCCTTGCGGTACTGCTGGTGACGAGTGTAGATCATAATCAAGAGGAGGACGGCGGTGAGCGCCAGCAGGGAGATGCCGACCGCAATGGCTGTCTGCGTGGCGGGGCCGAGAGCATAGAAGTCCATGCTGTCCTGTTCGTAGAGCAGCTCCTGGCTTACATCCAGAACCTCTGGCTGATAGAAGGAGTTGGACGAAGAAGGAGCAAAGGAGTGCATGTTCAAACGAGGCCAGAACTGGGATGAGTACGAAGAAGAAGACATGTTGACGGCCAGGTGAAAGGTAACCTTGGCCACGCCGCCGGGGTTCCAGGCTTCGCACTCGTAGCGGCCAGCATGTGCTACGGTCACGTTGCTGAGGAACAGCATGCCGCTGCCCATGTCTGGATCAAAGCTGTCCCTTTCGCCGCCCTCCTCGGCCCCACGCACGAGCCCCTGGATTCCTCCGGAGCCCCCAACCTTGATCCTACCACTGCTGGGCAGGGCCGTCACCACTCCACTGGCTCCAGGCCTGAAGAGCTCACCGTTGGGTCCCAGCTCTTGAACCAGGCCTCGAGGCGACAACTGGGCCTTGCCATGGGAGGCTTTCTTCCATGTCACCTGAGGCTGAGGGTATCCCGACGCCTGGCAGGAGACCCGGAGGCTCTCCCCCAGTCGTACAGTCAGGTGGCTGGGCACGAGTTGCACCACGGGGGGGATGCAGACCAGGCTGTTGGGAGCCACCTCCACCAGGCTGAGGTGGGAGAGGCGAGGCGGTTCGGAGCACATCAGCCGGCGTTGTTCGGCGGAGCTCAACAGACGCTGTCCGTCCTCGCTGATCCAAGTTCTCAGCCAGCCCAGGGCACAATCACAGCGCCATGGGTTCTCTGGAGGTGAGGAATGGAAGAAGACAACCAAGTATATGGTTGTGTCAATGGCTGTTTGCAATGACAAGAAAAGAAAAAAATCTACAAGCCCATGAAAACTGAGCAAACTCCAACTCTTAACAAAGACCATGTGATAGGATTGAAAGCTCCAAAACTGCTGAAAAAATGACCATGAAGTGTTTGGCAAACTAAATAGGTTTTGCTTTCGATAATGTAAACTTGGTGCCTATTGCAGGACTAATTGCCTCGGATAAGGAGATCTCTTTTGCAGACAGTGCTTGTTCAATATATTCTCTAAAATTGTGTCTTTGAGGACAATATGTTTCTCATTAGCTGGATGAAACACTTTGATATGTAAAGCAGGTTTAAAAGGCACTTCATCTTCATTGACATGAGCGTGCAGGTTGCGGCTGTGGCAGTGCATTCACAAATGCGGTATGGAGGCATTTTCCAAGGCACATCAATTTAAATTTGGGGGGATTATATCTTTTTACAGTGTGACCTCACTCTGCCTACCTGTGACACGGAGAACCTGCAGGCTCACGAGCGGTGTGAGGGATGAGGCCCCCAGGGTGCGGAGGTGATTCCTGCTGAGGTCCAGCAGGGCCAGGGACGATAAGCCCGACAGAGCTTGCTCCGCCAGCAGCTCAATGCTGTTTTCCTGCAGGTGAAGTTCCTGCAGACGCTGCAGATGGTTAAAAAAAAGAAAAGACATAGCAACATAGGAAAATGAATGTCAGAGACAGAATTACTCAATTTCCTCCTGACTCAGTCTGTACTCCTGTATGGGAGGGATTAGTCCCACATGTTGTCGTGAATTGGATTTACATTTGCACACGTCACTATATAATCCATAAAAATGCATCCCATATTGGAAAAGCTTTAGCTTTGCTGGCAAAAGCTAAAGCTTTTTTCACTTCACCAGAGAGATTTAGGGTTAAGGTTTTTGGAAAGATTAAAACAAAATGAGCATTACATATTGCTATCCATCCATCCATTTATCCATCCATGCACCGCTTGACAAATGTGGGTAGAATTTGGCAGTGGTGTGTAATACAACCACAAAAGAAAATTAGATATATATTCTTCTTTATTTGGGTGTTTGACAGTGGTCGTGTACAATTTCAAAAGTTGTAAATCTAGTTCAAGTAAATTGTAGCACACCATAGCCAACTTTAATCAAATAAAACGCAAGCTTGTGAAAATGCGAAAGACCAGTAGCCATCATGGCTGGTGACCAACAAAGTTAACGCCAATGCTTGCATCCCTTCATTCCTTTCACTCAGCTTTCCAACCTGCAGTCCCCTGAAGGTGTAGTCCTGCACTCGGGTGATCTGGTTTCCGGCGAGGTACAGGATCCGGAGGTGCTCCAGACCCCGAAACATGTCCGCGGTGACCAGGTGGATGAGGTTGCCGTTGAGGGCCAGCTCCAGCAGCTGCCCCTGGCTGAGGAAGGCCCCGGGCTCCAGCGCTGATATGCTGTTGTTCTGAAGGTAGAGGTAATGGAGGCTGCGAAGATGAGTCAGGTCCTGAAGGCGGATCTGCACGACGGCGTTGTCCTGGAGGAAGATGGTCTGCAGTGGGGAGACAGGGTAAAATCAAATTAGCAGAGTGATCGCACACTGATGACATTAGAGACACAGAGGAGGGGATGTGATGTTTGAATTGACGTCTTTGTTTTGCACGAGGAAGTGAGCGTGGCCGTGCTCACTGAGTAGACAAATGTATTAACCATGAGGAGAGATTGCATTAACAACAGGGCCACTGTTAGAGCTCTCACCGGGCTGTGCAGAGCTTTGGAGATATGTTAATGTACAATACAAACAATGTGGAATGAGCCAGTTTGGGATGGTGATAATAAGGACTCTGACGATATGGGTCGTGCTGCAGTTCAATTATTTTGCCAAATGCTGCAGAACTCCCAGACCCTCGTCAGCCCCCCCCCGTCCCCCGTCCCCCCCACACACCCACACCCCCACCCCCCAATGCATGCCTATTGGCTTGACTTCTAAATGCACTCGCATTGGTGGCTTGCTTTTGAAAGAAGCCATGAGGTGAAGTATGATCGACGAGACGGACCCGCTGATTGAGGTTAATGGCACAATTTATGTGGGACAATCCTTTCATTAATATTCATGAAATGCAGTAATGTTGGGGGGGCTGAACCCAAGAGGAAAAGACGTTGTAGTGTTAAACATCTTCTCAACAGATGATCAGAGGGTGTGCGAGAGTCACTTTCTGAGCAAGAATGAATAATTACACAGCCAACAGCGCTGCCCCTCCCTCGGGCTTACATCAAAGAGGGTCACAGCGAATTGATTAACCACAATCATTTCAGGGTAATAAGAATGGATGAGAAAGGAAGTCAGCTGGTACGAAAACCGCTGATGCGGGAAGGGGGGCAACAGCTAGTGCCCCCAGACTTGTCGCCGATTGTGCCAACCGACCTCTGTGACAGAGGGGACGCCCTGCGGGATTTCTTTGATCCCCAGAGAGCCGCACTCCACCGTGAGGCTATAGCAGCGGCAGCCGGAGGGGCATCCCGCGGACGGATGAGGGGCAAGGGCCACGACCACGAGGACGAGCTGGGAGAGCCGCAGGAGGACCATGGTGGGTTCTTCAACGGTAGACCTTCAGACCTTCAACGGTAGACCCCCCTAAAAACAACAACATGGATGAGAAGGCGAGAGACAAATCAATCCCTCAACTCACAAGTTACATCAACAAAAACATGTATTGGTCTTTCCCGGTAATGTGCCATGCATGCATCTTTGCTTGTTGGTGCATGTTGTGTATGCTGTGTATGTTGTGTATGCAGATGGCATAGGGAAAGGATAAAAAGCACACAAGAGTTTCTCCTCATCCCGGTCTGTTTCCCATTCAACTGTGTCTATTCAGTGGAATTTCAGCAG
>CM042230.1:19068103-19278103 GCA_023566465.1 Cottus gobio
ATGGACATGGCCTTAAACACGTGGTTCATGTTGTAAACACAAAAATCTTTGGTTATGTTATGGTCATGGTTTCATACTTTGTGTAGTTACGTACTAATGTAGCAACGTAGTTACACACGTATAACTTAATACAGTAAGGACACACTCACTCCTCCTCATATGTCACACTACCTAGTTAGTTTGCCATTTTGTAGCGCTGTATATTAATGTATAGTGAGAATTATTATACCCCTGTGGACTCAAAGCATCCCACAATGCATCATGAAAAATAGTAGACAACAATGGTCACTGACCAAACGCTATATACCAGCATGCATTGCGCTACAGGTAAAGAAATGGCCTCTGCCGGTTCTCTGTACCCTGTGAGCTATGCTAACCCCAACTATCAAAATGAAAAGTTTGACATTTTGACCTTTATTCACTTTCTTGATGAGAGTTAGGGAAGAAGGTCAGTATGACTCTAATATCAGCAACAACCAGGTGCCTGTTGGATATGAGGCTATAAATGGTGAAACAGCCTGACTCCTAATTAACACATTTTTCTGTAAAGGTGTAAAACTGTCAAGTGGTGGTTTTCATAGAGGGTTACATTTCCGACTCCCCATAGTGACTTCCTGGAGCCTTGCTGTCTCCGTGAGGTAGCCAGGCAACCAGTGGAGACTGCAGAGAGTCAACTTTCAGGTGGATTTAATCACCTTTGGACAGAGCTGGACGACCTGTTTCACCCCGTTTTCCAGACCTTAATGCTATGCTAAGCTAAGCTAAGCAGCTGCCGGCTCCAGCTTCCCATTCACTGTACAGGTACGCAGGATCGTTGGCAAGAAACCCAATAAGCACACTTCCCAAAATGTCTAGCTATCCCTTTAAAAAAGTGATTTATTCATTTTTCTGAAAACCCAATAACGGTGATTGAGACGTCAACCGGGGTCTGAGCTTGTGCGTCATTGTCACTTATTGTATTCAGGCATTTAGCAGGCAATTTCCTGTCACCTTTTGAAATACGCTCTCGCTGTCAGCACTTCCTGCTCTCCACGTTTCAGATGAATCTCGGTGTGCACACCACCAGACTGACACTTACTCCTGTGTCTATTCACGTTTTCTTGCTTCTCCCCTTTTCAAATGCCAATTTTATGCAGTCTCTCTCTCTCTGTCGCTCCGTGTCCGTCTGGCAGTGTCCGTTCTAATTGTCCAGGTCGGTTGATGCAATCGATCAGAGCAATTTCACTCTCAGCAGCTTCATCTGTCACACTTTAATTCACGAGTCAGCGGATCACGCCAGAGCAGAATAAATGGTTTGATTTTTACATTTCTTAAGCTCCATTCCCATCGACCTGTTTGCGCCCCACTTCTGATCGCCCACTCGCCTGGCGAGAGTGTGCGGCAATGAAAGGAAATGGGATGTGGACACAAACACACACCAATCACGTCGGACTGCTGCTCAGTAGTTTCACATTGTGATGGATGGATGAGATCAGACAGGTTGGAAGACGGATGAAGGGGAGTCACATCGTCCTCTACTGAGAAGCAGAACAATTCCTTCCCTTTCAAGAGTAGACCTAGTTGTGTTTGCATGTTTTTTTTGTTTTCTTTTAAGCCCTTGCATTATTGTTTTTCTCGCTCCGATGATCCAGATGGGTGATTCTGATTATAAATAGTATTCATTTTTATGGCAGTTGAGTTGCAGGTATTACTCAAGCAGCAATAAAACCGGTTTCGCAGTAGGTTTGTCCAAAAATTAAATGGATGCTTTGCAACGCTTCGATAACATTTGCTTATCATCCTGTTTTATTGAATTCCGGTAATATTGCTTGTGTAGTGGTGTTTGCAGAAGGGAGTCGTTGAATCTTCATAAATTGTGTTTCTTTGTCGCCACAAAAGTGACAGCATCTGCTGACTGCGAGTGATGGACGTGAGGCGTATGTCCAAAAACCTTCTGGCATGTAGTTTATATTGTGGTTATCTGTGGCGTCTGGCATATAGAGGGGGAAATAATGAAACCGTAAAAGTAATCAGTTTTTTTTTTTTGCCCATGCATTTTCGTATTTCAGCATGATCTTTGCCATCTGCCCATATCGTTCTCAACTCAGGCCAGGAATTGGGGGTGCAATACAATTACAGCCGAGAGAGAGATTTCAGTTATCATTGTCTGACAGACAGTAGCCAATGAAAAATTAAAGCTCTATGCAGGCGTAAGACGTCAACTTGTCTGCACGGATCTGTCCATAAGAGACAGACACCCCACCCTCGGAGTTGCACAAACAAGGTCCTATCTAGGGGCCCGCTGTTTGGCTCCCTGCCACTTTGTGTGCGGAATAGCAATTAACTGGGGGGTGGGAGGGGGTGGCATGGGGGGACGTGCATTAACACTAGGTTAACACATTACACATTAGGGAAGAAACTGTGACACATGGAAGTCGGAATTAGAACACATGATGGTCCGTATACGGATAGTTTCAACCAGGAAGCTGGCGGTGACCTGACACTATATTCTTCCTGGCATCTCCCATAGTGCCCCTGTAATATTCCTGGCAGATTCCTGGAGAGTGTGTGTGCTGTGCTGTGCTCAGCACTGATCGTATTATGCTTCATTTTTGTCCCATCACAACAGTATCACTTTAATATTCCCATGTGATGTTAATACACAGTGGCTCTGCAGCGAAATTGCTCATAGTTTGTCTTTAAATTGTATTCTAAGACCAAGACAGCTGTTTTATTGCTGTAGTGGTGCAGCATGATGGGAGAAACTGTAGCAAATCTCAAGTAACAGATCACTCTGCTGCTATGAAACAGTCATTGCAAAATATATCTGTTACCTTTTGAATTGCATATTTAGAAGACAAACTGCAAGACCAATTGACAAATAGGCCTCGGCATGGGTAGTAAGTTCACATTATAGGATGTAAAGTAGAATCAGTTTATTAGGTACACCTCGCCAAGACGGATGCAGCCTAAAACAACAGCCCTGCAATGAATCAGACAATCAAGATGGCTGCAATGTTCAGTTTTTTTTTGTTTGTTGTTTCGATTCAGCTTGATGCCGATACTTGCTTGTTGAATTGTATACTATTAGATACAAACAGAAATACACCCAGGTGCCACTTTATGAGGTACACCTGTGCAGTCTAATGCAATCCAATACTGTTCTGCCATGAAGTCGACTTGTCAATGCTCAGTTTCTGTTGACGCGTCATAAAGGTGTGCGTCAAATTACATGTTCAAGCATTGAGGCTTTTTGGTGTTTCACCGGACTGCTCTGAATATATTTAAAGGTGTTTTAAATAGTCTGCCCCACACATGTATGTGAATGAGTATGATACATAATTAAACATTTCGTACATGATACAAACACCTCTCAATTTAATACGGTCTAGTACACTTTTACTACAACCTTAATAATAAAGATACCATAATAAGATTTACACATTTCCAATTACGTCTCCGAAAACTGAACATCATGAGCTTCATAATGATATGTTATGGCAGGGCTGTTAACTGCATGAGATTGTTCTTGACTGTTAGCTAGCAATGATAAATATCATTAAGGGAGTTTGCTATAGTCTGCAGCAGTGATTCTTAATTTAGGGTCCATATAGTTTCAGCTATTGTTCTATTGTTTTGTATTATACTCAAGAGGCGTTTCTAATATTTTGTCCACCCCGTTAGTAGACTTGAATTTCTAACTTGACCTACTGTTGACCCATATCATATAACATGTACTATTTAAGACACACTACTTTACTTGTAACATACATGACATAACAAGGGAGGGGGCTACTGGAGCAAAGATGTGGTATGATGTTTCATCCCACTTATCACCATGATATAATCGTGTAAGAAAACACATACTCTGATGTCTTGCTGCACTTTCAATCTCCCAAAGTACACGTATACAGTTCTATAATAATAAAAAAAACACACAACATAATAAATAAAACACCCGTTGTGGGATTAAATGGAATCCATGTGTATCAAATTATGTTTAAGAAAATGAAAAAAACAACATTAAAATAAACCTCTGTGTTACTGTCCCAACGCGCACACCGTCCCCATTCCCCTAAACACACAACTGCGACCTACCGTTTCCCTGCGTGCGTGGACTTGATCTCGGGAGCCGTCTCCCACACTTTGCTGGAAGCTACTTGAAAGACCAAAAAAAAGGAGGAAAAAAGGAGAAAGAAAAAGAAAGAAAAGAAGAATCCCACTTCAAATCACTGCAGATAAATCATCCGGCGCATTATTTGCTTCCCTCCGTATGCACGCTCCTGGCTGGGCAGCGGTTTAGAGTCCACACAGGCGGAGCTCGTCCATTGTAATTGGATGCTGAGAGCCGGAGGAGACCGCTGGCATATCTGCCGACGCCGGACGTCAGCGCTGATGGTGATCGATTTAGACTCTTTATCTCCCTCCGCTGATATTGTTGTGCGGCTTTGATTCGCTTCCTCCCAGACCCACCCTTTTTCTTCTTTTTTTTTGCTTTTGTGCCTTCTTCCTCAACGAGTGTTTCCAACAGTGACCCACTCCTCTAATTATCCCTGCCTGACTTGACTCCCTCCCCCTCTCGCTTTCTTTCGGTGCATGAGGGAGAGAGAGGGAGGGGGCGGGGGGAGTGAGGGAGGGAGGGAGGGAGGGAGGGAGGGAGGGAGGGAGGGAGAGAGAGCAAGACCGAGAGAGGGAGAGAGAGAAGAGGCGCGGGGAGGAGGGGGGGGGGCTATTCTCGGTCATTCACTCTCAAAGCAGAAATCGGGTGGCCGCCTGATTGTTGTGTTCAACTTTAAGAGTAATTCCCGCCGCTGTAGAACACTTTTAATGTGAAAACCACCGCCGAGCAGGAGAGCGGAGGGATTTCAGCACCACGGACAGCGGCCCCGTCTTTTATTATGAAAGGGTTACGGGCGTGAAGAATTCAACCCCCGCTCACAGAGTGACGCCTGTCGTCACAGCGGGACACACGAGCCCGGTGCGACCGAGTTGGGGTGTATGTGTGTGTATGTGTGTGTGTGTGTGTGTGTGTGTGTGTGTGTGTGTGTGTGTGTGTGTGTGTGTGTGTGTGTGTGTGTGTGTGTGTGTGTGTGTGTGTGTGTGTGTGTGCGTGTGTGTGTGTGTGTGTGTGTGTGTGTGTGTGTGTGTGTGTGTGTGCGCGTGTGTGGTTTAGCCAAGGGCAAGTGATTTCAAGCCGAACCCTTCCATATCCTGCAAAACCCCATATTGCTCAGTCATAGCAGGCGGCGACAGTTCATTACTGGCCGAAGGGGAGAGGATGAATATATGAGCACAAGTTATTCTATTTATTATTCTATTTCAGGGACCCTGTCGCTGGTTGTTCAGCTGCAGCATTTGTAAAATAAAAGGAGATGCTTCGTTGAACAGACTATTAGGCTGTAGCCCCATCCCTACTGTGTACCTTAATTTGAGCTGGATAATTAGCTTTAAAAAGTAGGCAACAATCTAATGGATAAACAGTTGGAAAAGTTAGTTTTTAACTCTGTAGTCCTCCTTGTATTGTAGCTACCAGCTGAGTGCTGACTAAGCGTATAGGCCACGGCTCTAACTCTTTAACCATTAACATAATCGATTTGAACTATTTATCCATTTGGTCCTTTTAGCCATCTACTCCAACCATTAATCCATCACTTTAGCTATTATCCATATATTAAGCTAATTCAACTATTTATCTTCTCGTTTAGCTGGACTATTAGCTGTAAAAAAAAAGTAGGATATAAAGAGGTGAAAGAGTTAGCTAAAAGTCAGATTTTCGTCCTTCCTGCATTTTATCTACATGCAGTAATATTAATGGCATCATTTTCAACTATTTAGCCATGAGGCCTTTCTACCACAACCATTTAGCCACTACTTTAAAGATTCAAACTATTTATCCACTTAGATACATTATCTATTTGAAGTGGTTTAGCTAACTGTTTATTTATTGCTATCTATGCGTTAGTTTTAGCTAACATTTAGACCTCTGCAGTATAGCTCACGTGTTGCAGATGACTCAGCATGTGAACTTTTTTCTCAAACTTTTTTTCTTCAAATAAGTTGAGCTACTCTCTTGCAATCTCACATCGTCTTCCCCCGTCGATAACTAACGCATCCCTGCAGTTGTAGCCAAATCCTGGTTGGGAATCAAAGAAAGGGGACCTCTGATGATGACTTGATCACACACACTAATCACGCTCACAGTGGTTAAAACCGCGCTGACCTACATTTAGCATCACTTGATTAACGCCTGTGTGTGTGTGTGTGTGTGTGTGTGTGCTGATGCGCCGCTGTGTGTGTAAGGATTCCCATGCCCGAGCAGGTACATTAGTTTGTGTCTAATTGCGTGTCTTTGTGATGCTGAGCGTGCCGCAGAGTGTGTGTGTGCGTGTGTGTTTGAGCTTGGATTTTAATGATCTCCTCCTACCCCCTCTGGGCCAGCATGAGCCTATTTCGACCCACATCAGGATAATTAACATCGCACTCAAATGTCTGTAAGAGCAGAGGGCTCCTTTCACCATCTTTCGTCTCAATCCTGCTGTTCTTAATTCTCCCTCTTTGGCTCCCAGGAATAGCACCCAATGTTGAAATACAACCTGCGGGCTATTTGTATGCATGCAAAGTCCCATCCAGTTTATTTGCACATAAATTGGTCCATAAACATTGCTAACAAGTTATGTTTTCCAGCCATGAAAAACAAAAACACCCTATTAAACAGCTTTGGAGTTAGACACTTGGGCTTAGCTTATCGTGGTTGCCAGTTTGAATCCCCAGATCTGCAGAGAAATCAGCCCCAAACCCGGGCGCCAAACTGTCCAACCGTGTGTACTTGAATAAGTCACAGTTTCATTAGCGCTGCTCTGTGGCCAGCTTAAGAAGGGCTGTATCCAGGTGTGTGTTTGAGTAAAGAAAAAAACAAACTACTCCCATAGGGTCGGCTGTAATTAGGAATATTCTCTTTCTCGACTTGCCTTGAAAATGAAAACACCTCGATATCAAAGCGGGAACACGTAGGATGCTGCCCCGCCACGGAGGATTTATCCACCTCTAACACTGAAATGATGAAATATTCCAATCAGTCATTAGTCATTCATAAGCCTTTCGTGGATAATTAACAACTCATCAACAAACACGTTGATACATGTATATGTACATGATTAATACATGCCATGTTTCCATGTCACAAATGTGTTGTTAGTCATCTATAAACCTTAAAGAATAGATAAATCCTGAGTACAAACGCTGAATACGTATTAAGTTGATATATTATGAATCACTGTGATATGGGGAATAATATTCGCCTCTGAGCTTTTATGACCTGCCAGTAGAGTTTCTCGCATGCAGGTGAAAAGAAGTGGCTGGGGACTGTGTGTGTGTGTGTGTGTGTGTGTGTGTGTCAGAGATGGCACACAGTTCACGCTGTAGTACACACTACAAAATGGGCCACATTCAATGTCCTTTCAGAAGGTTTAAGAATATAATAAGTTATATTATTGCAGATTTGTAGCTGGACTGTTGAAGCGGTTAAGTCACGAGTTGTCTTTCATTAATTACCTTGAATGCGAGCTGGGTTTCTTATCTGTTAGTAAAAAAAAAAAAAGCTTTGCACACGACTGAGGAAAACATTTAAAAGCAGCTGTTCATTTGTGACACAGGTGACTTGCAGTGAACATTGTATTTGTAAACGGTGCGTACAGATTAGGGGGATGCTGAACGCTTTGAAAATACATGTTTTATACTTTATATACAAGATGAGTAACCCTGATTATGTTGGTCCAAAAATAATCCATGCTAGCATTTCATGTTTGTGCTGAATATTGGACACTATCAGCGGCAGCAAAAACACATCAATCAGAATCAGAATCAGAATCAGAATCAGAACCATTTATTGCCATGTATGTTTACACATACAAGGAATTTGTGCTGGCAGGAAGGTGCATACATTTAACATTTAACAATACACATTTAACAGTTAACGCAGTGCAATAAATGAGGATGAATGGATGAATGAATATTTACATTGAAACAGCAGCATATCAAAATATCAAAATACCAAAAATAAGATAAAGTGCATGGAATGTGCATGAGTGTAAGTGTTGTGTGAAAGTGGCAAGTGTAATGTTAAAGTGTCAAGTGTATTTAAGCATAAGGCTATGTGCAGGGGAGTGTCCGGTGGGAATTGTCTGGGGGTGACAGAGTCATTAGAGTCAGTGGGGGACCCGGGCTCTGTTGATGAGCCCGACTGCAGACGGGAAGAAACTGTTGGTGGCGTGAGGTCGTGGTCCTGATGGACCGCATCCTCCTGCCAGAGGGGAGGGACACGAACAGTTTGTGTCCAGGGTGAGAGGGATCAGCTACAATCTTCCTCGCCCGCTTCAGGGTCCTTGAAGCAAACAAGTCCTGGAGGGACGGCAGATTGCGGCCAATCACCCTCTCGGCAGAGCGAATGATGCGCTGCAGCCTGGCCTTGTCCTTGGCAGTGGCTGCAGCGTACCAGACGGTGATGGAGGAACAGAGGATGGACTCGATGATGGCAGTGTAGAAGTGCACCATCATGGTCTTTGGCAGGTTGAATTTCCTCAGCTGCCTCAGGAAGAACATCCTCTGCTGCGCCTTCTTGGAGATGGAGCTGATGTTTAGTTCCCATAGAAATGATAAAGTAATGGTGATAATGTGTGCATCTTTGTAAATGTTTTGCCTTTCTCTTCCCAATTAAGTAGCATAGATCTCTTGTAAAGTGATCCTACTTAGTCATAAATATACTTTGCTGATGATCTGTTCATTATGGTTTCAGTGCGGTTCCTGTATTTGCAGGTACTTCAAGGAGAAAAACAACAACCTGTTTCTGCTGAATAACAGCATGTGGAGGACACTTGACTGAAGAGACAAAGTGACACAGAAGTAGGAGGCGAACACCTCGTCTTTGTGAGGAATATAACTGTGACTGAATCATCCATCTCTTCTTGACAAAAAAATTGACTCGGTTTGAGCTTCTTTTTTTTCAAACTGACAGGGGAAGATAAACTTTGACGACTTGATTCACAGACCGACGGAGATGGAGCGATATAGACTAAACCGAAGTACCAACAGGGCACTACAACATCCATTTGTGTACTTTATGGAGCAATACGAACACAATTTCCATACAAATGTTGAAAAATAACAATAAAAACCAAGGCGAGGAAATGGTCTTTTTGGTTTGCGATGCCGGAGAGTTAACAGGGATTTAAAGTGGACCTACACACACACACACCGTGAAATAAGATGATCTCCCAATGAAAAGTATGCAGAACATGAAGGCTTTACAAATGGCCGCCAAAACAACAGCTCTAATGCGACAGGCACACATTTGTTCCACTAATCACTGAGGGGATTGTCAAATACAGCCGAATGGAGGCTAAGAGAGTTTTATGTTATTAGGCCCTGCTACTGTGACTCCACAACACACACACACACACTCACACACACACACACACACACAGTGGATGAGTCTGTTGTCCATCATCCCTTGCCTTGGCCCTCACACTTTGACAGCTGTCTGTGATTTTGACATGCCAGATCACAGAATAAAAGGGATTACACTGATCTGTGGAGAAAAGGTACATTCCCGGCAGATATTTCCGAGGGTGTTCACATCAAGTAAACAACTGTGGGTTATACAAGAACAATCGGTGTATTCAGATGACAAATGTGCGTTTTCTGATAACATATGGTGGTGTGTAACAATGCAGATGGTTTGGGTTTAACAGCAGCATGTGGGGAGCAACGAGTTGCTTATTTACATCTCGCGTAACGGGTGGTGGTGAGGGACCCAGACGCAGTACGACAGAACCAGGGAATCTTTTAGAAAAGCTTTATTCCAGACAAATCTCACAATACCCAAACAGTCCTGGATACGCTTACGGAGCAAAGGCAGACAGAACTCAGAGGGATCTGAGGCTTTTCTCAGGGAAAGAAGGCTATGGCAGTGTTCAGGGGCAGATGCAAGGCAGGGAAGTCCAAACAGGCGGGGTCGGCAACAGGAGAGCAGCAAGTGCTGGAGGGTCTGGCATAAATGCGGAGAACGATCTGGCAGCGAGTGTGTGTGAAGCTCGGGCTTAAAGCTGCATTTCTTTTAATATTCATCAGTCTCCAAATAGAAGTTCAATGGTAGAAATCTATGAGAAAAATGACCCTGCTTCCCACTAGATTCAGTACCTCAGTACGCATTGTAAACATGAGTCTCAATCACTAGCTTCAAGTCAAGCCAAAAACCAAGAGGACCTCGTCCAACATGCCCAACTCAAGGCTTCAGAACTATAGTCCACCAACCGATTGGTGACGTCACGGTGACTTAATATACTTCTTACACACAGGCTATGGTACATGAAACCCCAGATATTGATATCTCTAAAACTAGTTAAATATGTTTTTGTGGTGGGGTGTAGTGATTTATTACAAAAAGTGTGCTTGTGCTTTTATTTCTCTATCTGGACACGTTAATAGACAAACAACAAAATAAAATAAATAGTGGCCCGTCCAAACAGATAACAAGGTGCCAACAATCAGGGCTGAGGTGTCTCCCTCTTCCTGGATATCCCCGGATGCCTTTACATCTGCGATTTCTCAGGAACTCCATTACTATTGCAGTCGAGTATCGTGCTTCTGCACCGCAATCAATACTCTTCCATTAAGGTGATGAACGGTCCGTTTCCCCAACCCTCTGCAGTCGAGACAAATTCTCAGGACCCACTGATCCAAATCAGTCAGTGTGGCCATGACAGCACTACAGCAGACAAAGTGAAGGGTAAAGGAGAGTTGCTGAGTGAGGGAATCTGGGCCTCACTGGAGGACATCCCCTGTGTAATGCACGCTGCCATTTACCTTAACAGCGTTTAACTCACACAGAGCGAGGGATGGATTTGATACGTCAACGCTCTGATCTTGTCTTCGGGGTAATTTCAATCCTAAAGTTGAGTTGATAAACGAAGATTGTCTCAGTTTAAAGAGACATCAACAAGGTGTCGTGATATCCGACTTGGCACCTTGGAGGCTAAACAGCAAGTTAAGTGCCAAGAGTACATATGTCCCCCACAGAATTCTCAGTTAACATTAGCATCACCGAATAAAACGCCCGCTGTGCTTTCATTTAGAAAACAAAATGCAGAGCCAGCCTTTGGAAAACAGGAATTGGTTTACTCATTTTAACGGAGATAGACATGTTGCAGAAACCTTGGCAGAGGCAGCGCCGCGTTAATTTAATAAAAGGCAAGTGTTGTTACCTTGCTCCAGAAACAAATTTTCCTTCAATTTACCAGCTGACATCTTCGACTATCCTTTGGTAATCTGAAGTGAAATGCAGCGGGGCAAAGCAATTACTGGGTGACTGACAGGCTCGCAGCCAAACATTTAGCTAAGCCAACAAAGCAAACTCTGCGTAATGTGGAAACAAAGTTCACATTGTCCTGTGGAAGAGAGAGAGAGAGAGCGAGAGAGAGAGAGAGAGAGAAAACGGTGCGAGTGTGGACGAGTAATGGTATCGACTGCTGAAAAGAGACACACTGCATCAATGGATGTCTGCGTCGACTGTTTTCTTTTACCAATTTCACATTCACGTAGGCGTAGACACACAAAATAACATTTAAAGAAAGAAAACGGATCTCACGGATCATTAAAGTTGTGTGACTTTTCAATCTCGAAGTCAATTGATTAACCGTTGTCTGAGAAAAGTACTCAGTGCCTTGATGATCTGGGGACATGGAGTCTGACCCACGGGAGGGACGATGGCCAAAGACATCGTCCAGTGGAAATATGGGAAATGTGGCATGTGGGGTTTGATCCTCTTTAGGGCCTTAAATGTGGCTAAGTGTTGTTTTAATTATAGATTACTCATTTAGCCAATCATACAGCCAGACTAAGAGTCACAGTGATGCTAGCTGGGTCTGTGAGGGTGTACTTTTTGAGCTACATGCTAGCATGCTCACAATAAAAAAACAACAACATGTAACATAAGAGACGAGACCATAAGATAAGATATACTATATTGTCCCCCCTTTGGCTCAGCATCACTGCATCACAACGCATTGATCTACAGACATGTTTAGCAGCATCCAAACAATCGTTCACGTATCAAAATACATTTAAAAAGACAACAGTAAAGGAAAATAGAAAACTGTTAAAACCAGTAAAACGTGAATATTATACATTGTACCACAATACTGTCAACAGTAAAACCAACTAAACTGCACATGTCAACGTAGACCCTTATAAAACATATTAAGAAAAGAAATCAAAATATTTGGTCTTTCCTCTTGCGACCTGCCAGCACTTTGTCACTCGTCAATTAATTATCTGTCAATCAATTATCTGTCAATCAAATCTGGTCTAAAAATGCCGAGTCCCAATCACATATTAGTACTTTGCATTTCACAAGACCAATTGCAACAAATTGTGTACTGAATTCAATTATTCTCTGGCCAATGTCAGATGATCTGAACAACCATAACGGCCCGCTCTCTCCGACCTTATTAATGAAAGCATAATGTTGGGCTGTCACACCGCAGATACATCACATCACAGCCGGCGGAAGCAACCGTCTGCTCGATGTGGCTGTATTTTTGGTTCTGGTTTAAGGAGAGAAATGGGTTCACAACTGGAGTCACCTTTCAAACAAAATGCAACAAAGGTCCCCCAAGCAGGGAAATTGCTTTCTGTCAGAAAAAGAAAGAAGAAAAAAGGCAACTTCAGTCTCTGAAATGTCCTTCAGCCACCCGACACAGGCTGTGCCGCTCCACCGCTGTGTTGCTCTGAGGACGCCACGGGATACATGCAAGCGCTATAATCAACAGTTACGACCTCGGCGACCCGCCCTCTGTCCGATAGCGTTTGGATCAGTACTCATGATTCCAGTCGGCTCCTCTACTCTAAAGTGGTGGTTGTCTGAGTCTTGTTGTTTCCCCAGCTTCCCCAAACGGCTTACGGGATTGTGTACCAGAGCAGACTTATGCAAGTGGAACAACAAGCCGGGAATGACAACAACAAGTGTGCGTTGACACCCAACAAGCCATTGACATATAGCTGTGTTCATTATGCAGCTTAATCCTGTAACCAGGCGGGACCCATGATGGATGCAATGCAGTGGTACAATGGCTTGGCTGTGTGTGTGTGTGTGTGTGTGTGTGTGTATATATATTTAATATATACACACTTGATGGAGGACCATGCTGTCGATTTCTGCTATGGAACTCCGTGAGACAATCAATTCAACTCAATCTGCTTTAGTGTAACAAAGACACTATTGCCAAAGAGTCAGGTAAAATGTGATGAAAGATTTCGGCCTACGGCCCTTTGCTGAAAGGTACGATTAATAAAAATCAAGAAAAAAACTGAAAATAGTTGTTCTGTGTGTGTGTGTGTGTGTGTGTGTGTGTGTGTGACACCCCCATCACACAGTGAGTATCATTATCAGTCGTTCTAAGAGCGGGGGAATATTCCAAATGATCCATTAATAAAACACGTCTTATCATATTATTATAATTATTATAACAAAACTATATATAGAAGTATATAATGTATGCAAATAGCTGAATGTGATCAATAAATCATCAACCATGTAATGTATATCAACCATAAATTACGGGCCTAGCAATCAATGACTGAATGAATCACCCCTGACCTCTCTTTGACCCTCACTTTGTTCAATGGTATCTTAAAAACTAAGACAAACCAGATTTCTAAGAAATCTGCTGTTTTATTTTTTCCTTTGACTACTAAGTGACAGGTAATCCACCTGTAGAGTGTAGTTTTCCTCATTGTACAAAATGACTCATTGGCTCTGAAAAGCAAAGGTGATGAAATGCTGAACTCTGGATGAAGACTTGGTGGCTCAGCTGGAGATGCTCTTGGTGCCGGTGTTGCCTTCATACCGAGTCAGGATGGAGGAGGATTGTTTTTGTTTGTGTTTTGCAGCCAAGCTGCCCTCTTCTGACTTCACAGGGTAATGCGGTCATTCCATTGGCGCTGACACCGTTTTCATCAGTTGTCAGGACAATACAGAAGGAGTCAGCACTGGTTATTTTTAGAATTATTTGACTTAGTGTGATTACAGTTTCAATCTTTGACCTTATTTCCACCATGTCATTATTTTGTGGTAGATATATATTTCTATTAACTTAACTGCTGGAGTTAAGGGGAAAAAATACATTTGTTGAGCTGCTTTCTGAATAATCAAATAAGGTTGACGTACAAAAAAGAAAAATATTACCTTATATATACATTGATAGACTGCGGCCTGCTCTATTCCTTGTTGAGTTTGAGTCTTGAGTATTGGATTTTTGATCGGATATGGCATGGATGAGTTCAATTTCCGGATATTTAGTTTTGTTGTATTGTTGTAAATATTTAAAATCAAAAGCCTTCTTTATTTTGTGTACAGTGGGTTACCCATTAACATATATTCACTAGTATAATACTTCATATTTACTGAATATGTATGGTGTATGGATGTTGATAGCCTCTTGCTATTAGTCTGGTCCTGGAAAACATAATGTCATATTCCTGCACAAATAAACGGCCCACAGGTTTTTCCTTCAAGTTAATTGTCGCCCCAGCCCCACCTAGTGGGGGAGCCGTAGCATGACACGTGTGTGTAGTTCACTACCGGACACGTGGAGCTCAGCCTGACTCACTGGGCAGTGAAGATAGGTCCAAGAGCAATGTTATTTGGCGGGGGGGTAATTTTTTAGCTTGCCTGTGATACTTTCACAAAATATAGAATTACGATATCTAAAAATCATAGCATAGTATTTTGGCAGTTAGTATGCAAATTCCTCCGTCCCGACACACCCGGTCCTGGATCCTCATAACGACCCCGGTGCACTGCTCGGTCTCAAACATCATCCTGCTAAAGGCAGAAGTCCCTTCTAGCATTCAGCCGATAGCATGTTAGCAACAGACACAGTGGTGATGCAATATATTTGGGTGCGTTAAATATGGGGCACTGAGCGCGCTGGCCGGTAGGCGGTGCATTCAATCTGTGACGAATTAAGTTAACGTTAAATTCCCCCAAAACATTGAAGGTACAATAATGCTAACCATATCTGCAAATCACAATGACAGCATCATTCATTTCACTGTAAAACGAACTGCTTGCCTAAGCCCGTTTATCACAGGGCATCCCCGCTCTCTGGTGCACTGCCCCCCTCTGGTCACAGAAAGAACGGCAGCTTTTTCTCCTTTCTTTTCTTCTTGCATTCCTGCACACTTTATCAGGACTTAAAATGTAGCAAAGTGCATAACTTGTGATAAATAAACCCCAAAAATACTCTAAAAAATACTCAAGTAAAAGTCAAATTATATGTAATTTAAAAAGAGGTAAAAAGAGTGAATTTAATTAGTTACTCCCACAGCTATACTCTGGTATATGTATGAGGCACTTATGTCACGGTGTGCCATGTAAGTGACTTGTGTGTGCATTTCACTTCAACACCCCTATGAAAGCCTTCAGCTGAAGCGTGTGGGTGTCAGTCGTGTAATATAAAAGGCATCCTTTTCACTTCATTTCCCAAGATTCTCTTAGTGCACACACGTTTACTGATTTGAAGAAAAAAAGCAGTTCTCTGACATGCTTTCACTCTTGATGTGAGAAGCGCTTAAAGAGTTATCAGCAAACAGACACGGCAACATGTCCAGGGTAATGTTGCTGTAGCTAAGGTCAGCTAATGGTAAGCAACTGGTCACACTAGCAGCAGCAACAGCGGAGTGCACTTCTTGATGAATTTAACTTTTACTTTGCAGGGAGAAGGTTGTGTTTGTTTCCTTTAAGTCTCCTTTAATGTGGAAGGAACCCCAAAAATCTCCGGCATCACTGGAGGATAATAAAGTTATGGGACAATTGTTGCTTATGTAGATTCCATACTTTAAATGTTGTACGAGATATTTATTCTTCTTCCATACTAACATACATCATCTACATACAAAGCACAACATTTCTAATGTGCAGTATGAATAATTCAATCACAGCTGCAGTGCTCACTCTCTATCTCGCTGAAGTAGATAATCACCCACGACGTGAAGGGGACGGAATCAGAAAGGAAAAGCATTCGTTTCAGGTGAAATGTCCAATATTTATCAAATGTATTGTATAAAAATGTTCCTGCATGGATGAAGTGGAATGAAGGCATATAAAAGAAAAAACACTGCAGCGCACTGATCTTTAAAATAGATTTTATTTACCATTTTGTAATTCAACAGTTTACGATATACAGCTGACAGGACTAAGACATTTCAATGGATTTTGGCCCTAAAGGTTGAAGAACAATAAGAACAGACATGGTTAGATAGATAGACAGATAAGATATGATAGAGGATTCCAGAAGAACTGTGTTCTCTTTTCTCGTTTGTGCTTTTTTCCCCCTCCTTCTCTCTCTACTCCTCCCATGAAACAATTTTACATTGGCATAGCAACAACACTGACTCTTGGACTGTTTCTCTCAGCACAGTCCACTGAAAACGAGACATTATTTTACCGTACTCATTTTCTTTGTGTGAATTATTATTGTAATTATTATTGTTTTTCCTCCCCCCCCGTTGTTTTTTTTTCACAAAGAAACAACAAATGATTTCCCTAAAGTGCTGAAAACACAAGAGTAAGCTTATATGAGCAGTAGTATAATTCAAGAGGTAATGTTCTGTAAAGTCACAGAGAACTGCAGACGTAAAGGTAAAATCACAGTTTTGTCTTTCAGTTCGGCAGAGCAGTTTGTGCTGTGATAATAATAATTCTGTGGTCCGAAGCTTCACGTATTTCAGTGACGTTCTGCACGGCCACTTCAGTGTAAGGTGACGGGAGGCAACAGCATATTAGTATCTGCAGACACGGCTCAGTTGTATTTCTTTTAGGGTTCTCTGGAGGACTGAAACGCTCTCAGACCTTTGTATCCAGATAATTGAAGGTTTACTTTACAGACGAGAAAAATCTAAATATATCAGCAACTCAGTCCTTATTTGATACATATATGTCATAATTTCCTTACATGTCCACATGAAACACTGTTGTGATTATGCATTAGAGCTGCACAAGAAGAAACATGTGAGTTAATGGGTCCTGATGCTAATCCGGTTTTGGTGGTGGAGGGATTTTGGCGTTTTGATTTTGCTAATCTTTTTTTAACACTTTGTAACAAACTAGAATATTAGACAACAAAAAAACTATTTGGGTTAAGGGCCAAAGAATATTAAAAGGTAAACGGTGATGTACGACGGTTGGCATGGCACTGTGCAAGAAATAGCTTTAAAGGGCCGGTGTGTGCGATTTGGCGACACCTAGAGGTCAGCTAGCAGGTGGCGACCAACTGGAACTTCTCTGTACAAAGCGTATTAGTATGATATTCCATTTTCTGCTGGTAAATCATCCTAAATGATACACACTGGCCCTTTAAGTCCATGTCATACTGTTAAAAAAAAAAAAAAGCATCGTAATGTAGCTGCAGCCGCCATCTACACCGGGAGCTTGCCGTGAAAACGAGCCCTCCTTTTTGTAGTTCAAGTTTCAATCCAAAGTTTTTTGTTTGGAAATGCTTTTTTTTTTTTTTTTTTTGTTCTTGTGAGCTGCCTTTATCTTAATCTTTCAACGAACTTCAAAAGCAAACCCCTCCCCCCAAAAGTAGTGTCATTTAACATTGGATAAACCATGATTAAAATCTGAAGATAAAATATGTAGTTTTCTTTCTCTTCTTTTAGTACAAAAATGTTTTTTTTTTCCTTTCTTAAAAGATAGACTACATCGTTAGCAGAATAGGACTCGGCTAGTTCTGGTAGGGTTAGAGGTACACTGACATCAATACTGACACTACACCTGCTTTTCATGCAGGCTCAGCAGTAAGAGCTACTCCACTACACACAGAGAACACGATACACCCGACGTAGTCTACATTACACTACAAGAAAAAAGACAAACCCCCCCCAAAAAAGAAACAATACCCGCCCTTTTCCCCTCCCCGCAAAAAAATAACACACACTTTAACCCCGCCCCTCGAGATAAAAGCAAAGATAAAACACGCACATACGCACAGTCCGATTATATATTTTTTTACATTACTGTACAAAGGGAGGAAGAGTGGTGGGGCCAGCAGAGATGTCGAGGGTCGGGACGCGTAGAGAGAAAGCGCGGCGGCTAAGCTTCACTTACTACAGCATGAATACACGAGACAGGCGACCGCACACAGGAAATGGTCCGAGCTACAAGCTGTCCTCAATATGCACTGAGAATATTAACTTCATAATCACCTTTTTTTTTTCCGGCAAATAAAACCTCATTTAGAAGAAGTGTGGCGCTCCTCAGATCGGAAAAGTTCCGCTCAGAAGGAAGCAAGGTGGTAATGTATCGTTTCAAAGAGCACCTGTTTTTTCAGAAATTTGATTAAAAAAATAAACGCTATTACAAAATACAATGTGTGGTGAGAATATTTCATGAACCGACACCGGAAAGTCAAAACAGATCGTAACCAGAGCCAGTGTGTGTTTCTATAACCTTCCTTTTACCAAAAAAAAACCTGGGTAGAAATGTGTGCTTGTTTCAGAATGCTCGCTGTGCTTATGATTATTCTCACTATATTTCAGCTCCTGTGCTTATGATTATTCTCACTATATTTCAGCTCACTGTGCTTATGATTATTCTCACTATATTTCAGCTCCTGTGCTTTGCATTGACCTGTTATTGTTGCTTCCTCTGCGTCCGTTGGGCTCTTTTGTATTTAGTTCACAGTTCCACCTTGTTGTGCCTTTACTACCCCTGAGTGCATCACCCCATCTTGTGGTTGAGTGGAGCAACTGCGCCTTCGTGTTGAAACCACTCTCCTCTTCTGAGGAATTGCGGGGGACTGGTCAGATTCAGGTTGAAGCTGTGCTTCAATATTTAAGAAACTGTTTGAAAAAAACCTGACGAGCATAAAAGGACAGTTCACCACTTTTGGGATGTGCACTTGTTTTGCTTTCTTCCTGAGAGTTAGATAGTTAGATTACTCGCACATCTGGGTGCTAAATATGAAACTGGAGCCAGCAGCTGGTTAGCTTAGCTTAGCATCAAGACTAATGGTGTGTTCACACCGAACGCGACGCGATATTTCGCGTCGCGTTACTCGAGTGAGTTTACTCGAGTGAGTTTACTCGCGTGAGTTTACTCGCGTGAGTTTACTCGCTCGACTTTATGTGGTTAATTTCCGTCAACGCAAATTCGCTTTAACGCGGGCGGGGCTTATCTCCGTGGCTTATCTCCGTAAAAACAGTACCGTTTCCGCCATCCACCATTAAACTAACCACTAGTTCTGCTTTAACCTTCTTGTGGAAGTCCCTCTAATGTCGGACCATCAAACGCCCCCGTGTCCGGGTTCATAATATCATCCGTAGCCGCACAACAGCGTCTGAATGACGGCCGCTGCCAGCGATACTTCAGGTGGATCAGCAGCTGTTTGATTCAAACCGGCAGGACGGCGGTGATGACGCGCAGAGCTTCTCAACGCTGATTGGCTTTCGCGACGCGAATTTTCGCCCGAGTTGGAAAATTTCAACTCACGCGAATTTCGCGCCAAACGCGCCGCCCGGCGAAATTTCGCGTCTGTCGCAACCAAACGCGTCTGTGCATTGACTTTACATGTAATCTGGTCGCGCGAAAAATTCGCGTCGCGTTCGGTGTGAACACACCATAAGAGCTAGCCTGGCTCAGTAATCAACACATTATAACTTGTTTGTTTGACTCATCCAAAAGCGTCAAGACGACCAAATAACTCTGGGCTGGGACCAGTTCCCAGGCGACCAGCAAGATGTTTTATGTGCGTATTAAACAAACAAGATGTTAATTAGTGAGCATCAGAGGGGCTGGAGGCTGATTTTGTTCCCTTTATGCTGTGTTCACGCCAAAAGCGGTGCGAATTTTTCGCACAAGAAGGTTTCTTCCCCTTTCTTTTCCCTGTGAAAGGGTTTTCACTACTATTTTTAGGGGGAGTTTTTCCTGATCCGATGTGAGGACAGGGATGTCGTATGTGTACAGATTGTAAAGCCCTCAGAGGCAAATCTGTATTTGTGATTTTGGGCTATACAAAATAAACTGAATTGAAATTGAATTGAAATTGAATACATGCAAAATCAATGCACAGACGCGAATGTTTGCAAACAACGCCGAATTTCCGCCGGGCGACGCAAGTTGAAATTTTCCAACTCTGGCAGTAAAATTCGGGTGACGGTGAGTTGCTCTGACGCGTCATCACTGTCGTTGCTGAATCAAACTGCTACTGGTCCGCCTGCAGTCATTCGGACAACAAGTGTAAAGCAGAACTAGTGGTTATTTTAATGGTGGATGGCGGAAATGGTAAGATAAGCCACAGAGATAAGCCACGCCCCCTTCCTCGCGTGAATGAAGCGAATGATGTGAATTAACCACATATAGTCGAGTGAGTAAACTCACGCGAGTAAAGCGTTGCTTTTGGTGTCAACGCAGCATTAGATAGTCAGCCTGGTCGTCCCACCGTCTCAAGTCTTCATGCTAAGCTAACCAGGTAGCGAGGTGCTCTCCATAACTCTCGACAAAAGCATTTCACAGCCTTTAAGTTTCTCTCTCCGTGCAATATTGCAACATCCGATCTTTTATATTTGGAGAATGTGTTCTGCTGCTCACGCTGGTATCTTAAAGGCCGAACCCCTTCGACATCGTCTGCGCTTTCTCAGCTCACCAACAAAGAAAAACTATGAGGTGAAGAAACATTACAGCCAGACCCGATGCGATCCCAGAACCCCCCATTCCTGCGAAGCTAAAAGCGTCGCACAACCACCTGAGCAGGCGTCCAACAAAAGCAGACAGCGGATCTTCTCACAGCTCGTTCATCTATTGTTCAGTGTTCAGACTGCCTCAAGCCTCCTACTACAAAGTCGTCCCGGATGCTCCGCTTCCAGTCGGACACTTCTTCTTATTGTTTCAGGAAGACCCAACCCCCTTGCATGGTAGAAAAACAGCCCCTCTCCGTCCCGTCACACCCTCCAACAAAACAACGGCGACGAATCCAAGTCACAGGTGAGGAATGGTAAACGTGGTTAATTGTGATTCTGTAGTTGTCGTTTCTTTACATTTGTTTTGTACAAAATAAACATATGCTGTCTTTTATAATTATTTACTAAGTTACTTTACAATAATGAGAGGTAAAAAGGAGAACTCTACCGAGAGAACGATACTATACAGCTACATTTAAATCTACATCACTCATCAACTCTTCTGGACACCAGCTCTCTCTCCTCCGGTCCACAGCTTGGCTCAGAGCTTTGAACTAAATGCCTGTAAATACATTAAAGGTTCCACTGACTGTAAGAGACTGACACCGTACCAGTCATGGTATACAGTATACATATACATATATCTATGTATACATATGTTACCAAAAACATGTGCAGGACTCAGGTAACGCAGGTAATGTTTTTGGTAACATGCCTTAATGGGACAGATTGCTACGACCCACAGGAGACACAGACTGCGACACACCCACGATTCACCGTCACCGGCTACGTCCTGGACCCCGACCCCTCCTTCATAGGCCGCATGCCAAGATGCATTTATCTCACCAAGAAATGCCTGGAAGACTTAAGGAGGGATGGCACTTCTACATGCGGAGATGCATCCACCTATTTTGTATGCACGTGTGGGGTCTTTTTTTTTCCGACAGCGGGGGACAGTTGGGTGGTTTCAGGTCCCTACAGTCTCGGAAAGGCCGCCTTAATCGAGACAAGGTTTCAGGCAAGGAACAACAAGTAACCACAGAGTTTAACTTGGACCCTGAGAATTGGGCACAGGGATCTATTCAGAAAACTGGAAAAACAAATGCTTGTGTGTGTGTGTGTGTGTGTGTGTGTGTGTGTGTGTGTGTGTGTGTGTGTGTGTGTGTGTGTGCGTGTGAATGCTGAGGCAGGGACTACAGCACCGTTTCAAGTTAACTGACATTTCTCTGCCGAGTTTTCAAACTTTCAGTAGCTATAATTGGGATAAAAAGGATAAAATGGAGAAAAAAAAATTTGCGTGCGTGTGCTCTGTCGAAACGTTTTTGTTTTCATTTTTAGAAAAAGAAGCAGCATAAAAACAACAACAGGCTTAGTATTAAGCTGAGATCAACTACGGTTGAGGTCACTGTGTGCTGTAAAACGTACAATAGTGTGAGCGTATGGGTGTGACTGCCTCTTTCTTCGAGCGCCATCGAACTGTTAAATGGCCGGTTCGGGCACCGTTCGCCCTGCTCCTTTTTTTTTTAATCACAGCACCACTATGAATGTATATATATATCACGTCGCAAGTCTCCGGCTATCAAATCACTGCTGCTAGAAAGTAGCGATCGCACACAGACCCAGCTAACAGAATAAAGGAGAACAGTGTGTGTCTCTAACAAACAGCCTCACGCTCTACTGGGCCTCTAACTGCATATGAAGATGACATGTAGATGACAATTTTCCCAAAAAGAAAACGAAAAAAAAGAAAGGAAAAACAAACTGCATTATTAAATTATGTGGAACAAATTAACAACCCACACCCACGCTAACACACATCTGTTGGATCACAACCCAATTTTCATTTTTCTTTCTTCCTTTTGCTTTTTTATCTTTTCTTTCGTTTATCTAGAGACAACGCAGATATATAGATAGATAGAAGAGGTTAGGATAGATATAATAAGCCCTTACAATATGTAAAGGTCTCCAGCAAATGGGATCTCCCCCACAGAGGACTGTGGGAAAGTGGGTTGAGGATGGAGAAGAAGGGAAGAAGAGATGGTGGGGGCACGGAAGGGGTTTGGGGGTGGGTATTGTGGGGAGGTTCTCGTGCCCGGTAGCGCTAACAGAGCGCGGTGCCGTCTATGCGCTGGGGTTAGGGCTGTTGTGTGTGTTGGTGGAGCCATTGCTTCCCTGGATGGTGAGGCTGATCTCATCCCTCCTCTCTTTCTCTTCCTCCTCCTTCAGCTCCTCCTTCAGCTCCTCCTTCTCTCTGAGGGCACGAGACTCCACCGCGTCTTCGGAGGCCAGGGGAGCGTAACGGCCTATCCGGTGCTCCTGCAGGGCGGGGCCCCACGATGAATGTGGCCGGCAGGCAAACTTAAACCGCTGAGCGAGAAGGAAGGAAAAGAGAGAGAGGGGCACGTCCATCAGAGCAGTCGTGATGTAAACGTGACGACAAATACCAGCGTCACATTTTTTTTATAAAAAATGTCAATAGTTAAAGCTGCTTTCACTGGTTTGAAAATTCAATTGCTTTCAGCCTCAACAACGTCAGCTGACGGTTCAATTACGTTTTTAACGCTTCCACTGCACAGCTTATGACTGGTATTTCTCCTCAACTCTTCCCCTGCTTTCATCTGTTATACTTCCTCCAACAGTTAAAGTGCTGCCAGCCTCTGCACATCAACCGACACAACTCACTCTCACTCTTCGACTCACAGTTTAAATAGTTGAAGTCGACATTTCAACAGTTGTTACTGCTCACACACCAATCGACACTCCCACTCCAACGGGTAAAACAACCGCTTTCATCTGTTACACTTCAACTTCATTCAGGGTTTACTCACAACAGACATTTCAAATGCTCTCATGGCTCAGACATCAGCTTAGAATTCAGCTGCTTTCATCTCTTACTCTTCACCTGCTTTCACCTCTTACTCTTCACCTGCTTTCATCTCTTACTCTTCACCTGCTTTCATCTCTTACTCTTCAGTTGCTTTCACCTCTTACTCTTCACCTGCTTTCATCTCTTACTCGTCACCTGCTTTCATCTCTTACTCGTCACCTGCTTTCATCTCTTACTCTTCACCTGCTTTCATCTCTTACTCGTCACCTGCTTTCATCTCTTACTCTTCACCTGCTTTCATCTCTTACTCATCAGCTGCTTTCATCTCTTACTCTTCACCTGCTTTCATCTCTTACTCTTCAACTGCTTTCATCTCTTACTCATCAGCTGCTTTCATCTCTTACTCTTCACCTGCTTTCATCTCTTACTCTTCACCTGCTTTCATCTCTTACTCTTCAACTGCTTTCATCTCTTACTCATCAGCTGCTTTCATCTCTTACTCATCAGCTGCTTTCATCTCTTACTCTTCACCTGCTTTCATCTCTTACTCATCAGCTGCTTTCATCTCTTACTCTTCACCTGCTTTCATCTCTTACTCTTCACCTGCTTTCATCTCTTACTCTTCACCTGCTTTCATCTCTTACTCTTCAACTGCTTTCATCTCTTACTCATCAGCTGCTTTCATCTCTTACTCATCAGCTGCTTTCATCTCTTACTCTTCACCTGCTTTCATCTCTTACTCTTCACCTGCTTTCACCTCTTACTCTTCACCTGCTTTCACCTCTTACTCTTCACCTGCTTTCATCTCTTACTCTTCACCTGCTTTCATCTCTTACTCTTCAGTTGCTTTCACCTCTTACTCTTCACCTGCTTTCATCTCTTACTCGTCACCTGCTTTCATCTCTTACTCTTCACCTGCTTTCATCTCTTACTCGTCACCTGCTTTCATCTCTTACTCGTCACCTGCTTTCATCTCTTACTCTTCACCTGCTTTCATCTCTTACTCAACTGCTTTCATCTCTTACTCATCAGCTGCTTTCATCTCTTACTCTTCACCTGCTTTCATCTCTTACTCTTCACCTGCTTTCATCTCTTACTCTTCAACTGCTTTCATCTCTTACTCATCAGCTGCTTTCATCTCTTACTCATCAGCTGCTTTCATCTCTTACTCTTCACCTGCTTTCATCTCTTACTCTTTAACTGCTTTCATCTTTTACTCGTCAGCTGCTTTCATCTCTTACTCTTTAACTACTTTCAGTTTAGTGACAGTTAATCTGCCTACAGGGCTTGAAAGGCCTCAAGTTGATGCGTGATCCATTCAGTTAGAACAGATATTGTGCAGAGGTAAATTAAATCCATCGTTATTGTGATGTGTTCGAATGTGCTCTTGTAAAATGTTGTTTTTGGCGTTTGTGGGGCAGGGGCGTGGTTTAGCGCGGCTGCAAAGGGGGAGAGCGAAGGGCGGCTCAGGGAACAGGTGCGGGCAATCGGGAGGGAATGAGCGGCACCTGGAGCACCGTAACAGCTACGTGTGGTCTGTGTGCGCCGCGTCAGAAGCATCCCCAAGAATCCACGTTGGGCGCCACTGTGACAGGTTCTTCCTTCCCGGGATGCTTCTGACGCGGCGCACACAGACCACATGTAGCTGTTACGGTTTTAAGGACTTTATTGTCATGTATTTTACAACACCGGACGCCTTCTCTCCGTCCCAGAAGCGCCGACTCTGCTGCCGCTCTCCGCGCCTCCTTTTTTTTCCCGCCTGCTACTGCAGGGTTTAAATACACACCTCCACACACACACACACACCCACTCAGCTCCAGGTGCCACTCATTCCCTCCCGATTGCCCGCACCTGTTCCCTGAGCCGCCCTTCGCTCTCCCCCTCTGCAGCCGCGCTAAACCACGCCCCTGCCCCACAGCGTTCTTGCATGAATACAGTTGTTTGAAGGAGATGTTTCCACAGTAATATGAAAAATATTTAGAGAGAGAATTGTTAGCACTAGCTCTAAGCAGCATATACTAATACAGAAATAGGAATGTTTTTTCATCAATAAAAAGACAATCTTTTATTTCCTATTCATTTGAATTGTGCATTTTAATGCAAACAACCACTAAACATGGTGATCACCACAACTTGATCACAACGTGATACAATAGAGAATACTTGAGGGTTTTTCACTGGCAAAAAAAAAGGCAACCACGGTCCGGTTGTAGACCAGCCAGGCTTCAACCTTTTCTTCGACCTGACCCTTCGCACTACAGCACACTTCCGCAGCTGCTCGGATCTGATTCAAGACTCCATGATATACAGTGTGCACTCCAAGCCATCCGCTAGCTCTGTTACTGCGTCGGCTTGCTACTCTCTCATCACGAAGGAGCTACCGCTCTACAAAATCCCTGTGACTGTTGTCTGTCCTGACTCCACAACGGTGGAACAAAGTCCCCAATGACATCACGACAGCAGAAACTAGAAAGGGGCACTAAGCAGAGTGCAGAGCTTCGCCAGGTGTATCTGCAGCAACTACGGATGGACTTTTTCCGTCCCGATAGCGATACCTGGGCTCTGGGTCACCCAAAATATTATGCAGCTTGGTGCAGCAGAATGCAAGATTTGCAGTGACGGACACGGAGATGTACACACACACTACTCAAGCACACTCGCAACCAATCTCATTATCTCCGGGGGTGTCTGTACCTCTTTGAAGGTGGCCCCTGGGGACCTTGAGATCTTGTAGAGGGCATAGATGGGTATGCAGAGCACGGAGGACATAGACATGGCGAAGCCGATAGCCAGAGACCAGCTGGGATACACGTAGTCATTGTAGGTGATGGGCTTGTACTGGATCACTGTGAAGATCAGGATGAACTACGGAACAGAAGAGACATGGTGAATGAGGGTGGGTGTCATCATTTAGAGCAGGAGTCTGAAAAAGCTGATGGGAAGGAAACTTTATTTACAAACACAGAGAAGACGGAGAAAACTAAAAACAAACAAAAATTATATTCCCATGTTTTTTCTTCAATATTCAAAAACATACCATAGAGAGAGGGTTGTGAAAACAAAGACTGATCATGCTGTTACACTATTTTATCAAGTGGAGAAAACCCTCAGGATATACTGCAATAATGAGACTTAAATCATGAAGCATTCCGCAACGTTGTTGCAAATACTCCAAAGAAATGGCTGCTGTTGCTATTGTCAAAGTAAAAAACACAAAAGTAACCTGCATTAAGTCAGTACGGGGGAAATCACTGTCGACACAGCGCACCAGTCGGTTGTTTTTATTTCAAACATGCAGATAATTATGATTATAAATCACGACAGCAGTGAGGTTCGTCACAGTTCTAGCAGAGGCCCCGCAGAGCGAGGCATTAATCTGAGTCGTGAAATGAAAGAGAGAACAAAAACGGCTGAAATTTGACCAGTAATCCACAACAATGAATTTCTTGGTTGGCCCGGCAGCTTAGTGGGCTAAAGCGCCTGCTTGGGAAATACCACATTGATATCAGCCGCATGCGTCCATCTCCCAGTCCGAAAGATTTGCTTTCCAAAGTTTACACTGGAAACAAAGCAAACAGTAGCCGATCAGATTAGTGTTGACGGCGGCTCAAATGTAGGTCAGGTCCCACACAATGTGTCAGCAGCACAGAACAAAGTTTAGAAGCGCACGCTCAGCGCCCTTCAGATCGCTGCATCAGCCTCGCCGTTTGTTTACATGCACCGATCAAATGTCCACGCTGTGTTTTTTTTTGCAGGAGGTGGAGAAGATGTATGCAGCGATTGTTGCATGTATTCTGATTAGAGGTTCAATTCCCCGGACGAGCAGGCGTGTTTTGTGTGCGTGTGTGTTCACTTACAGAGATGATGACGGGGGAGATGAATCTCCAGCAGACTTTGAAGAAGAGGGGAGGAGGGAAGCCTAGCATCATCTCCACGTCTTTAAAGTACTTTTTGTGGCCTGCCATCAAAACAAAGAGTTATCAGGAAAAGTCCACGGTGTGCATTCAAGTTTGATCACTTTACATTGAAATCATGACCTTCACACATAAAGTACATACAGGTATATAAACAAAAACATTGTTAGGACTGAATATATGTGATTTATTCTATTATTATGTTGGTGATTTAATTAGGGTTGCACCATGTATCATCTCAGCATAGGAGATTTGGGTATATTACAATTCGATTCAAAATCGATTCCCAATTTCACAATGTATTCTCGATTCAGTACGGAGTCCACTGTGCACTAATAAAGGCGGAGTCGTGAATCCTGGCACACAATAGAGTGTGTACAGTAATAAAGTTTAAATATTTGAAAAAGTTATCACACCCGATTGGCAAGAAGGTCATATTTAAAAATATATATTTAGAAAAAACACGTGTTACTGTAAAGTTTGAGTATGTTTCTGTGCCTTCAAGAAGAATGAGTTCAAGTTGTGCAAAAAAATAAAATAAATGCGGCCATAAAAACCCAAATAAAGAGGCGGCTGGCTGGAAGGAGATCACCGAGAGTTAGACTGAGGGCTGCTGCATATAAAATAAAAAAGATTTCAATATATACAATTAAAATATGAATACTGTGCTTGTGCCTATATATATATATTATAGCTGCACCGAAACTCTCTTTATGGAATTTCATCGTAAAGTTGATGCGTCACGGGAGATTTTCTTCCTGTGTGAGGTCCTTGTCAATAAATTCCCATGAGAGTGAACAACAGCGACATGTATGCTTACCATAAACATACATGACGCAGATGCACATGATGCAGGAGATGACAACCAGAGAGAAGCTAGCAGCATAGTTGTCCATCAGTAGCAGCCAATAGATTCCCGCCTGCGCACAGAAGAGCAGACAGAGTCACCTCCATGGGAGAACACGGGTCGTGTTCCACACACAGATGTGCGTGTGTTTGAGACTTACCCGTGTCGTTAGCGGCACTCCCAGTAAGAATCCACCTACGGCCACGGACAGCGTGACAACGGTCTTGTTCCGGATGATCCAGTCCGTGCCGATCTCATCGACAACGGCCGTCACCAGGGTCTCCAGCAGGCAGAACTTCGGGACAGAGATGAAGGGTTTATGAATTCAATTAAATGAGAGACGAGTTTGAACGGCTGCCCAGACTTCTTCTCACATGACGTGAACGAGGCTACCAGGAGTGTTGACAGATTGGAGAGTTTTTTTTTTACGTTAACAATTTACAGTGGCATAACGATTCCAGTTCCAGGCACTTAAGTAGGTGGTCAAGAATAAAAGGGCTTTCATATCGACAGGGTAACACATTAACAAGAGCCTACCGGCTAGAAGTGCTGTGAAGGTGTACTTGTGTTGTTCAAGATGACAACGTAAACACTGGCTAATAAGTACTGTACACAAAGCACAGCTGAGGCCGAAGGGAAAGAAGGAGAGAGAGCTTTTGCAGGTATTTTGCAGGGACGACCCCCGAGGCTGAAAAGTGAAGACAATGCGGCGGTGCCTTAAACTCACATTCTTTCCAAAATTCCATTTTCTTATTTCCCCGTCATGATTTCAGTGTAGCCCGCCACGAGGCAAAGTATCATTGGAGTAAATTGGAAAAAATAGAACTATGGTCCAAATAAAAATATTCTATATGTTGTCAACAGTGTGGGGCAATTAGTATAACAATTGCTGTTCCAGATCAGATACTTCCAATACATTTGATTTATTACAGTTAATATTTCTGCTTGCCTCTTTGATTGAGAGAAGCGTGGCGGTGCTTGCAGCGGTTGAAACTAAGCTTCCTTCCTGTCCTTCCTCTGGCCATCGAGGCGCATGTGGACCTGCTGCGCGTCATCTTAACATAAGCCTTACTGCCACAAAATATATATATAGGTTCCTGTTGATGCGCCGTTACTTACTAAAATACAATTACTGTATTGGGAAATTGTAATCCCCTACACTACCCGTTACTGGGGGAATAATGTATGTATGGAAAGACACAAAAGGAAGATTGTCAGTGGACTACTTGATTACTATAAGTAAGTTATTCAAACAACATTTGTACAGAATTGATTCAGTCAATCTTTACCCCGTTTTGATGCATTGGTATTATCAGACATGTAGAGTGTGCAGTGTTTTCAGCCTCACCTGAGTCCCCAGTCCCAGAAGGATGAGCATGAAGAAGAAGAGCAGTGACCAGAGTGGTGAGATGGGCAGCAGAGTGAGGGCTTCTGGGTAGGCAACGAAGGCCAGGCCCGGGCCGTGGTCGGCCACCTCGGACACGGGGACGTTCAGGTTGTGTGCCATGAAGCCCAGGATGGAGAAAATGACAAAGCCGGCATACACGCTGGTCGCACAGTTGGTTATGCTGATGATGATGCTGTCTCTGTACGAAGAAAAGGGAAGAAACAGCGCGTTGGGTATTCATTCAAACGCTGGGAAACATTTACAAGAACACAACCAGTTCCATTCATATCCACCCACAAAAAGCAACTAAAATATGGCATTTGTGTTACTGGGCTCTGTTGGGGTGAGGAGCGCTCGGATGGAAACTGGTGAAACAGACGTCATCATAAGATGATGACATGCGTTGATGTTTTTCACTTCGCTTCATGCCATGCTCCGGCAGCCGATCACAATCTGCCCAACCCACACAGCAGTCTGGCTGTTTACGAAGGGAGGAAACGCCTCACCGATTAGCTTCACTGACAAACTTTGTTCTAACGGCGAAATGACAAACCGGTCTGTGATTTTTTTAAATTATTTGATTTAATGGCTTCTTGGTTTTCAAGAGTCGTTGCCCTGAGAAGCACCAGTTTGAGCTGCACGCTGCTGAAGGTACTCCTTTTTTTACATTTTCAATCTCACGGTGCTCTGTGGGGAAACAGAGCACCGGTGCTCTGTTTCCCCACATTTCCAGTTAGGAGTTATCACAGAGGATGCCTTTGATGCCCGGTGCCCTTTTCTCAGGTCCTCTCAGCAACTCTCTGCACTTCTGCGTGTGCACCGATTGGGGGTGTTGCAGGAGAGCGGAGAGTTACTCCACGGGGACGAGCTGCCGAACACAAGCTGATTAGGCCGCCGTGCAGCTGTGTGCGCAGATAGCACAAGCTCGAGCTGCTGGCGGAGGAACAAATGATATCTTCAGTGGTTCTCCTTGCGCAACCCCACCCTCCCAAATGCCCCTCACTCGGTCAGCAAGTGTGGACAAGCTCGAGAGAATAAATTACGTCTTTTGCTCTCCTTATCGCCTCCCATGTGCCCTTTACCCCTTCCCCGTCTGAACCGTCTCCTCAGCCCCTCACTCGCTCCCTTGGCGTTCAAGCACAGAGCATCCAGCCTTTTAACACAAGTCTGAAAAACATTATGTCTGTCCTTCCTCCTGTCCTACCTTATCTCACCTTCTTTTTGTAGATATAGAGGCCTGACTCTCTCTCTCTCGTCGGTTGTCTCTTCCCTCTGTAATGAAACCTCCAGAAGCTTGTAGTGTATTTTCTGAATTCTATCAGCTCATCTTCTCTCCCCTCTTCTCCTACGCCTCAAGCTTCTCTGATTAGTGCAAATATGAAGATGTTGGTCTGTGTTGACACAGGCAAGCGCTCACACTGTCATATACTCTGACTTTGTTTTTGGAAGGCCAACAATGTAAAAGGGTATGTAGGATTTTCCTCAAAAGAAACGTACAGACTCATAAAAAAACAATCCCTCTCATAATCAATTATTAGTGACCCACTAGAACTGTGTGCCGCTGTTTGTATCTGCAGAAACCCCGCCCTCTGGGCATCAACCGCTATAGAAATGTAGCAACCAGGTGCCAGATCAGCACGCCTCCGAGAGGAAGCAACGGAAAAAAACCTGCAGACATGGGGACAAAGTTTGTTTACAAACGAGAAGGAAATCTGGGGTTCAGTTTCACGCACTCGCGAGCACCCTAAAACCATAACGAGATCAGGGGGCGTGAGCCTCTGGTGCCGTTGAGCCAGGAGGGGCCAACCTTGAAGTCTGTTTTACCTACTGCAACCCGACAAATCCCGCTCATTCTGCCTTTAAGTGGGCATTTCTGCTCGATAATTGCAAAAGTGTTTGCACAATTTGAAGGACCATTAGCACGTTAGAAAAATAAAAAGAAAGCTGGACAGGATTCAAATGTCGATTAAGATTTTGAATGTTGTGAATGAAGCTTTGCACTCAGGTTATGATCTGGACTATTTCTTGGTTTGGAGCAGTAACTTCCAGGAGTCTCCTCTGGTTGCCAGGCCGACTCCCAGTGACAACAAGAGTCCAGGAGGAAAGAAATAGTCCAGCACATTACATTACATTGTAAAACCACAACTCACACTTTTGTATTTGTCGATGTTAAACGACTATAAAATTCACAAATTGTGTCACTTTCGGATAGAGCCAGGCCAGCTGCCTTCATGCTAAGCTAACCTTCTCATCTAACTCTTAGCATGAAGGCAAAGAAAGCAGATTTCCTAACAATGTTGCACAATTCTTTCAAAGCCGTCTCAAAGCGGCAAAGCTTGTTCTTGTTTACCCGTAGTCTGGAGAACCAACCTGAAACAGTTGTTGTGAAACTTGTTGTAGGAGGCCATGGTAATGAGACCGCCCCAGGCACAGCCCAGGGAGTAGAAGATCTGTGACGCCGCATCTCCCCACACCTACAAAACCAGAACGCAAATAGTCAGAAGTAGAACAAAGAATTTCCTCTTTCCATACGCCCATTTGTGTGTTTGAGCGAAATACCTTTGCATCGAGGACCTTCTGCCACTGTGGAGTCAGGTAGTACTTGATGCCGTTGATGGCTCCGTCCAGGGTGATGCCGCGGATGAACAGGATGGTCAGAACGACATAGGGGAATGTGGCTGTGAAGTACACCACCTGCACACACACACACACACACACAATCAGACCATGTGGTGAAATCGGTTGGTACTAATCTGAATATGCAAAACCTACCAACGTGATAAGACAGCCAAGATTGCCCGTATGTATTAAATGCTGAATGCAATGTAATGAAAACAGACTTACAGCAGGAGTATTATGTCTGCTATCACATGTGGACAAGCCCTGATGTCTATGTATTAGTGTGTGTGTGTGTGTATGTGTGTGTGTGAGACTGACCTTTCCAGAGGACTTAACGCCCTTGATGAGACAGAGGAAGACGACAAACCAGGACACAGCCAGGCAGCCTAGCAGAGGGAGACGGACCTCTCCAAAGTTCCCGATGTCATCGGAGATGTTCAACACATAGTGTCTGAGAGAGAGAGAGAGAGAGAGAGAGAGAGAGAGAGAGAGAGAGAGAGAGAATCTCATGTTTAATGGTTTGACATTTACAGGTCTTTGAAGTCAGGACGTCAGTTGTTGCTTTTTTTTAGTTCGTGAGACTTAAATTCAAGATCTTTTGAGCAAAAATCCACATGAGCCATTAATGACTAAGCTAAGCAAACATGACTTTCTTCGGCAGGCAGATGCCACTAACTAGGGGTCCAAGTGCAGTGAAAGCTGCTGCTGGAGCCATATTTATTTTCTTTCTTATTTTTCCATCCTCTAAAAAGTGTTTGTGCCAAATCGGCGCCTCAATCGGCCGCTGGGTTGTAAATCGCACTCACCGCTCAGGCACATAAGGTGACACTCATTGACTTCAAGGTGGTGCGGAAACAATCAAGTTTAAGGTATTACGATCATCTTGAGAACGGCTTGGCTTAGAGTTCAAATTCTTGAGGCATTTTAGTCTCTCAGTTCCACTGCGCCTTTGCTCCAACGGTTGTCTGCTATAAAATGTCACATTTTGCGCCTTTTTTTCTCAAAAGACCTGTGCTACTTTATCAATTTCCAAAGTTTTAAGTTTGGATAGATGAGTTCAAGTGCTCATCCTCAATCAGCGAGGACCTTGATCCCTGCTGATTGCAGCTCTATCTCAAGTCAATGTAAGTGATATTTAAAGCCATGACCAAAGACATCCACGGAGCGATGTTCTATTATCATTGGCTTTTTGGTGAGTCGTATTGCTCCATTGCTAACTAGGAATTAAAGACAAAAAGCAATGAATACGTGTGATCCAAAGAGGGACATTAACATAAATGAGGCTCTAGTTCCCCCCCAAACATAGTTACTCTGAAATACCACTGAAAGGCGTTATTTGAAATTGATTGGAAGTGATAATAAATGACCGTATTAATATGCAGGAAACACTGAGGATAATCAGGATTATACGACCTACTCATCTTCTCATCTGCCTGGTGAATGATTGCAGCATTGTCAGTGCAAACAGAGACAGAAAGATGAATACACGCCTCGACAATAATTGAGTGATGCTGCACGGGTTTGCTGTCATCAGGATAAGAGTTTGAACCTCTGTGGTCTCGATGCTAACAATGGACTAAACCGTTATTTCAGGTCCTACTGTGAACTTTAGTCTTTGGGTGTCACAGACAATACAGTGTTAACCTGGATTAGCCAAACAAACAGCTTGTTTAATCCAAACCAAAGATAAACAAGGTCATGCAAAGAAAAGATGCTCACTTCCTGCACATCTGTGGTTTGTTAACATCAATACAAACTGACGAGAGCGGTGCAACAACATTGGTTTTGCCCTGACCTTAAAATGTACTTCGCTTATCCCTTTGCTTTTCTTCCACGGATCACGCGAGGTGCAAAGGTGGAAGAACAGGTGCATTGAGAAATGACAGCACGAGGCACAGCCGTGGTATTTTGGCAAAGACCGGCTCTTCGGCATTTGCAGCGGACATGTGCAGAAACTAGCAAATAATACTGAAAAGTGGAATGCGGATTAAATAGGCAAAGCTGAAAACAGCAGCAGGATGGATACGTGTTTTACATCTGAAATGCAGAGCCGGTACACATGATGCTACACTGCTTGGGACCTTGATCTAGTCATGTGCGGCCAACACCAGGCTGCTGTAATATTAAGAAATAAAAAAACATCTGTACTTCTGGTACATTAAATTGGTGGATTAAAACGTTGCTCTGTACTCACAACCTGACACATTTCAAATCTGACGTGAATAAAGTCGTCCCCTCTCTCTCCCCTCTCATCCAGATGTGTAATGTATTACAGCATAATTAATCAGCGCCTCCCACTGATATCTATACATATATATATATATATATATATATATATATATATATATATATATATATATATATATATCACTTCGGCAAAGCCTCTTTTCCACACAAGTTTGAAGAGCAGATGCAGTTGGAAACACCCTTGTTGACCTTCCACACAGAGCATTGCGGATGCTCCATTAAAACAGAGCCGTCCCCCAAAGGCCGCCATTGTAAAACTGGACGCCTCCTGCGTGTCCCTCACGATGACGCTGTCCTGCTTGCGGCAAGCTTATCTCCCAGGGGCAAGTCCCTTTGGACCTCTGTAACCCTAACCCTAACCCTTAAGTACGATACCCCTGCAAAACTGGGTCAGAAGAGGTTACTTGCATAACTTGCAAAACTAAATTTGGCATCGCACTCATCCTTGCTCAGTTAAAACTGTGACGAGGATACTCGCTCCTCTACACGAATGACATATCGTTGATGTACGTCCGAGACTTACTTCCAGTACTCCTCACTGGGGCTGGTCCTCTTGGTGCGGTTGACCACCTCGGCCACCCCGGCCACCAGGCTCGTGGTGGCGTTGGCCAGGCTGGCGTTGAGCCGGTAGCTGCTGCCGCCCAACACCCCGCTGCAGTCCGGTGTGTTCCAGGGGTTGTTGCAGTAGGTCCACGGCAGCAAGTTGGTCATGGACATGAAGAAGTAGTAGAAGGCGATGCAGATGACCACGTTGTAGTAGATCCCGATGTAGGTGGACACCACCATCATGCCATAGCCCACGCCTGGAGGGAGGAGGGGGCAGGATGTGAGGCCAAAAGTTTAAGCTAAGCTAAGCTTAAACTTTATTACATTCGTCATATTACATACACAAAATTTGCTCTCTGCATTTAACCCATCCTTAGCAATTTAGGAGCAGTGGGCTGCTGTGAAGCGCCCGGGGAGCAACTGGGGACCCAGTGTCTTGTCCAGAGATCGAACCGTGGAACTTGCGGTCGTAGGACAACCACTCTACCCATGAGCCACAGCTGCCCTAAGTTCAACTCTGAGCCTTTTGGTTAATAAATGTGTTTACAAAATATTTCACAATCATTTGTAAGTCTGTCGACACACAAGCGGCACGTAGTAAATGCTCGCCGTCCTGTCGCTAACACATCCGATTTGGTCACGGGTACGTCTGGCACAACGAGCTGCTGACTGTGGATCTTTTACATTGAACAAGCCTCCCCACACCTCTTATGGTATGGACGGCAAAGATTGTGATCTTCCTACGTTGCGATACTTACAAACTTATAACTCTGGACCGAACCCTGACACAATCTCAAATAAGATGATGTAATTTCGGAGAGAAAGATATATGCATCTTATCCCCAAAAACTGACGCATGTCTGGCATTTATGCAGGTCCACAAACACACAGGCAACCAACCAACCTTTGAACATGGGGCTGATCTTCCACACTCCAAGACACCCCAGGCTGGCGAACTGACCGAAGGACAGCTCGAGGAAGAAGAGAGGAATGCCGCAGAACACCAGCATGATGAAGTACGGCAACATGAAGGCACCTGGATGGGGGGGAGGCACTCAGTCACGGATAAACGGTCATGGTCCCTGCTCTGGGAGGACCGGAGGCTGCATACGAGCAGCATTCAGACACACAGTGGGCCATGCAAGAGGACAGATTGGAAGATGACCAATTATTACCGTTGGTGTGAGTACACTTTTGGGAAACCAAACTATCTTTGTTGTCTGACGAGTGGTTACTGTACAGTTGTACAGTTAGAAGAGTGAGATTGCAGAATGTGAAGGAACCTGGTCCCGTCTAAAACCTAAAGGCTGACCTCACTGGCTGGGATTGAAAAGATTGCACCTCTAACCACAGGATAATGTGTTTGACATTATCAAAAAACAAACATTTGTGCAATTAGATGTGTTAAAAATATATAGTAATTAAGTCATTGACAGTCATGTCAATTACTACACAACTTAGACGTGTGTCAGGTGATTTGAAGACAATACAACTATAAAAAAAATAACATTTGCAATCTGCAAAAAAGAAAGAAAAGAACAGAAAAAACAGAAAGAAAGAAAAGAAAACAAAGACCTCATCTGTCACAGCGACCTCCCCTGGGTGAGCAGAGAGGTCACTGCATGTGCAGCTGAGTCTGTTCAACGGTGCAGCAACTCTCTGGTGGTTCAGAGAGGGAGCGTCTCTCTCTGTGTGTGTGTGTGTGTGTGTGTGTGTGTGTGTGTGTGTGTGTGTGTGTGTGTGTGTGTGTGTGCTTTCGTTCGAGCGTCCGTATGCGAACTGGGTCGGTGCAACCAGCTGATACTGTACAATACCAAAAACCTTATCGTTCGGTGAGAGTTGCCAGCTCAAGCTCAGCTCTCCAGCGCGGAGCTCCGCCCCATTTGCAGCTGTGTGCGAGTTGACATACGACCTACATATCCCGCGCCCTTATACGGGAGTGCAGGTCTTCCACATGCATAACACTACACCAAATATTTGCAGCGTAAACATATGGACTGAAGTGGCCAAGGCCCGAGTCACTGAGTTACGAGACCTCGACCTAACTCTGACTTTCGCTATACTCTGGCTCTTCCCAGTACATTTTCTCGCACTATCCAGAACACGTTAGTCCATTTAATGAGTTTTTTGAGGATGCATTTTGCGTCGAGGGCGAGCACATGTATGTAGTTTGCTCTCGTGGTGCTCTTATGCGCTGAAGGCAGAGGCTGCAGAGCGAAAGAGGCGCGTCAGCGGAGGCAGCAAGAAGCAGCTGGATCCGTTCTGTGCACTCAGACGCATTCCGACAGCGTTCACACCCCAATTAACAATCATGTAGTTACGCAAAACTAGGCTTGATGCTTGTGAGGATGCTTTGGATGGAAGTTGGAGCGCTAATAGGGAACATGGTTGACACATCCGATCTGTTTATTGATGTCAATTGGGAAGAGTTCATATTATACTTCATAAAGTACACAATGCACTTTAAATTACAAATTATTCGGCCAATGACATCGGACTAAAGGACCAAATGAAGTATGTTAGGTTTTGTAATAAGATTGAAAACAGTGAAACACATTTTCTTCTGCGTGGAAAAAATAAAGTAAAACCTAAATAAAACATTATTTTGGAAGATTTAATTTATTGTTTTCTTTCTTAAAGGGGTGGTTTGGATTCATGAGAGTCGCAACATGACACAAACTAACTCAACCTTAGCGTCAGAGGTTGTGTTTGTCAAAAAGATTCTGGTGACTCTGAAGCGAGCAGAGAGGAACAGATAGTGCTGTCTGACGGCAGCATAAAGCTGTGAAAATATTCCTGAACCTGATATTGATCTTCTTTAAGTGGGCCTTTCTTTGGGGCGTCTAGAACACATCTGCTGCTGTCTCTGCTCACAGCAGGACATTGCTTTTGAGTTTGGAGAACCAGACCCTGGTAATTAATACGCCGACCATGGATAAGTACCTCATAAAACCCCAACTATCCCTTCAAACTGTTACATTTAAAGTTACGTTAAAAAGTTAAAGTTACGTTACAGTTACGTTACACCTGTTACATTTTTTTTTCAACCAAAACCATATACTTCTTCTATGAAAGTGTTATGTACCGTGTGTTTTTTGTTAAAAACGTAAATGTTCCTCTCATGCGTTTGTGCCGTACCTCCTCCGTTCCTGTAGCAGAGGTAGGGGAACCTCCAGACGTTGCCCAGGCCCACGGCATAGCCCACGCTGGTGAGGACAAACTCGATCTGGTTGCCCCAGTTCCCTCTCCGGGAGTTTTCATCCTTCTTCGCTGGCTCTCCTGGAACTGCTCCGTTCTGCAACAACAAAGACGGGGAGAGAGAGGCGGACGGTGACTTCGGGCGGCAGGGGGAAGCGGATGCTTCTGATAGCGCCGTAAAAAGTAAAAAGGCCTCGTTTTGCCCTATTTGGCCATTTCAAAGTTGTATTTTCATCGGTATCACGCAACAAGGCTGACAAATTAACATATTCGCATGCAGAGTGGACTTACTCATGTTCACGGTTATTGAACACTTTCCGTAACACATCTCCTCTACCCCCCAAAAGTCTGGCATAAGGTGGGCGCGCTGGAGCACACGGGATGCAAAGTGAAATCAGCGCCTTAAGAACCGCCGATAAGCATTTGGTCTTGTCGTCCTGATTCCGAGCTGCTCCTCTACTCTCCTCCCCTCCCTCCATCACTCCATCTGCTGGCATCAGATGGTCCCTCTCTCCTGACCTCTTTCCTAACCTCAGCTGGGTCTGGCGGTCTGTTTTTTCTTTGCGGGCGCACGTGAAGACACTCGTGCTCTTGCGGATGGAAAGAAAAATAAGACACTGGTAATGTCGGGAACACTCTTTTGGAGTGAGTAAAGACGGATCTGGGATCAGACATTAACAAACTGAAATGATGTAATGAGCCCGCTTATTTTAACATATTTGCTTCCACTGTGTGAAATGATACGACTGCAGTGTCGCCAAATAAAAAAAAAAAAGAAAATATATTTATGTGGTGTAAACCATACATTTCAGCAAGGGCCAAAGAGCTTTATCCTCCATTTTTGAGGAGGTGGTTATGCTGCATTAACAGGAAGAAACGGTTTAAAAATGCCCTGTCAAAGCCAAAATTAAGTACATGTATATGCATATAAAACAAAAGTTTGGCCCTGACTCCCACGTTACATCTTGTTTTCGTGGAAGCCAACGATCTAAAGGGAAAAGTGAGCCCAGTTTTCTTTTGTCCCGTACAAACTGTGATTGTTTAAAAGTTACTTTTCTACGAAGTGGTGCAATTAAAGCCTGAAACATTCTGGAGGACAGATGACTGAATAATTGGCCTGCAAGCTTCACAAGGAAGGCACGGTCGACTATTTAATTAGTATTTACTCAGAGTTCATACACATCTAGACCAATGGAGTTCCATGACTTTAAACCAAATTTGCATGAACAAACATGTTGTGATAAAAAATTTGATAAAATGTAGTATTTAAACTAACAATGAGGATTCCAAAGCATACAGTATTCTTTAAATGACACAACTGAAGGAGAGACAATAGTTTGATTAAAAGAATAAACATATATAGATTATATTTTGAGCATCTTTCTTTTAAAAGAATATGAATTTCAAACTCAGCGTAAATGAAAGACATGAACATATGAATATAACAAATGTCCATGACTTTTCCAAAACCTTTGGGATTTTATTTTTTTCAAGGACTTTTCCAGGCCTGGAAATAACCATTTTAAAATTCCATGACTTTTCCAGGTTTTCCATGAGCGTATGAACCCTGTTTACTCCGATTCCAGTGTTCATTGAGTAAACTTGATTGTGAGTGTTTCATACATTTTGTTGTAAACAATGAAGAGGCCGAAGATCACTATTTTCTTTTGCACTTTCTTTCTGTTTGAAAATGTAGATGCAGCACTCTCGTTCTGGCTTCCATGAACTGATGCTGTCTCTGCGTGCGAGGCACAGCTGTGTGCATACAGCACAATAATGAAAAACTGCATTCACTCATTCACGTGGCCGTGTTATCTGCGTACAGCAGAGCCTGGTTTTCAGAGGCTCCATGAATGAACAGCCAGACAAAACTGTGAATGCTGGTCATGAAATGCTGGTCTCCTTATTTGCAGCAAACGAGTCATTTTGCTGTAAAAGGAACTAACAAAAAAAACAAACCCAGCTTTATTTGTGACCAAAATGTTGCAGTGGAGTACAAAAACAATAAAGCGACAATTATGTTTTTGTTTTAATTCTGTAAAACCGCCTGCAGGACGCCTGCAGGACACCCCCCCCCCCCACACACACACACACGCACACACACGGTACTGTAGTTCAACTCTGATGCGGCGCCAAGCGCGACTAACGAGAGAGACAGAACATCGAAGAGCAAAAACAGCAACAACCACATAAAGCAAACACCGCTCCGTAGTCTGTGTTTGAGTCTGACTGTGCGTGTCTGTCAGGAGGTCGAGGCATCCTCGACCTTTTCTATGAGCTGGACTGGAGGGCTGCAGGTGGGACGGACAGGAAGATCAGCAAACACAAAGTGCTGTTGGTCCATCGCAGCGGGAATGCCTTTGGAATGGAAAAAGAGCGGCCATGGACACGCAGAGACAGAGTGCAGCTGTGTGTGTGTGTGTGTGTGTGTGTGTGTGTGTGTGTGTGTTCTCGCAGCGCCCGGCGCTCGGCCATACATCTCGCACATCTGACTCCCGCTATCAGCGACCAGGTGTGTGCCTTTGGAAGATACGCACGCATGCGTGAGGGCGCAGGTTGACAGACGGACTCGACTCAACGGAAAAAGAGAGAGAGAGAGAAACGCTGGGAATAGCAATGACCCCTGAACCCTCGGCGCACTCTCTAAAAGTGACATATTCAAGACAGGCACACAGTCTAAATCGACTAGTTTGAATTCAGTGGCCAAGTGAGCGAATTCAGTAGTCGAGGACATGTGGAGAAGCTGTTCTTATATTCTGAGTTGTTGCAGTGTACCTAGTACAGAAGCTAGGATTCATATTCATCTATTCAGCCGAATAATCATAAATTATAACTTCTGCTATTTTGGCCACGTTGAACTGGGTGGTCTCAACCCCCTTCCTTCATGCTCTCACTGGCATTAATGTAAATCTCCATGAGGTGGCGGTCTATACTCTGATGCATATGTTTTATCGTGGAAATTGATGACGCACATAGAGTCGCCGGTCAAGGCACCATGACATGTTGGATGTGCATGTAATGTCAACAATGAGACGGTTCCACCTTAAAACACGGCTCAAAGCCATAAAAAGATGATTCTTTCAACGGGATATTAGTGGCTATATAACGTCGATAATATTGTTATCATGGTGACGATCTTGTGTCTACGTGTTGCAACAGACAGTAGCCTGTGGATCTGATAACAATCTACTCCAGCACATCCGGTAATGGCCAGATGCGACCAGTGGCAACTATCTCCTTCAGTAATCTGTCCTTTAATATTCACAACAACAAAAAGCATTTGCTCAATTTGTCACTTTTCTTTGTCATATATGACAAAGAAAGTTGAGAAAAGGATTGCCAGAATAATTGATTGAAATAGTCATTAATTGCAGCCCTAAATGTCCTTATAAAATGTAATAAGATGCTCATTCAGTCATTGCAGACAGGTGTCAATTTGTTTTGGCAGCAGAGAAGTTATCCCTGTTCATGTGTGCCAGGTACTGGGTTGTTACTGAAGTACCTAGTATCAGATCTAGATCCATACATAAATACTTTACACTATGAAATATGACCAATAAAACTACTAAAAGATACTTTAAGGGGGGGGGGGAAGCAGTTTCAGAACTATTTCTGCTCCAACAGCGCCCCCGGTGGACGGGAATGCATCTGCTCTTGGATCTCGGTTGTGTTGTCCCTGTTGCCTCGTCCAGCCACAGGTACGAGTACGACCCACAAGTTCACAGGCTCCCCGTACAGGTTGTGCTCTGCTTTTATGGCAGAAGTTGAACCCTGTGTTTGTCGTGACATCCCTCCCTCTGCCTTGACTGACCCCGATGTCTGCCTCTCTCCTCCCAGGTGTTGTGGCCTGTGGTGTTGGCTCCAGGTTGAGCCCCCGGGTCGGACAGATAGACACTCTCTCCATTTCTATGTCACATGCTTCTCAGGGACCATCTGGGCTTTATATAAGACCACACATGCCCCCCCCCCCCCCCCCCTCATATTTCCTCCAATGTAACTTTTTTTCTCTTCCAGGGTCTCATGCCCTGCAGAGAACCGGTTAATGTCGTACATAACCCCAACACGAACACCCAGGATTAATTGCATGCCAAATATTTGAAATAACGTTATGGATATTGACATTGTCAATGAGTAAAATGTAAGAACTCGATTCTCCTCTCACGGACGCATTAATTCAGTTTCTTCCCAGATGCACTTTTCTCCCGCTGTGTTTCCTCTCGACCCGGCTGCCACTCATCCTCCCTCCTCTCACCGTCCAAAGAGAGCACTCCAGCTATGTGGAAGGACTGCAGAGAGCTGGCGCTCACATTCACACCAATGGTGGACGAACACAGTTTCACACACACACACACACACTCACACACATTGAAGCAATTTGACAGTCGCCAGCATGAATCTTTCAAATCGACGTCTCTTGACAATGTCAAGTTATGTTTGTAAGAGACACTGTCTACTGGAGTGTGGCGAGAACTCAAACATTTTGAAATACATTTTGACATACCCGCTCTTACATTATTAATATGTGCTTTATTTTGGAGGGAAAAAAACATGGCACATCATGAGCTTCCTACTAGAAGTGTGTTACTCTTTACGGCACTTTTATTGAGAGAAAAATGATCCTGAGTTGCATGTCAAGATACAGTACCGTCAGGGACTTTTATTTTGGAAAGACAATTACATTTCTAGTTTTCTGTTAACATACACAGAGTTGGGGGATTTTTTTTTTTTTTTTATACAAACCTCTTCCATAGTTTCCTTTAAAGATACAAATGCCCGCCACTCAAAGTTGGAATTCTTAATTGGGAACTTGAGAAAAATCCATATACCCCGAATTCACAATGAAGCAGTTGTCAATGGGAGCATATATATATATATATATATATATATATATACTGGTTACGGTAAACAATCTCTGGAAGTTATCGTCTCTGCACAAAGCTTGAAGATAAAAAAAAAACATGGTTTTTGTTTGTGCTTGGTGCCGTGCACCTGGAAAGCTTGGAGGTTGTCAGAACTAAGGGTATTAGGATAAACCAACAGTATGATTTTCAGTCATGAATACGGACGGCCTGCTTTCTACAATACTGTGTTGATGGGATGTATTGTAGTGCACAGCACTCACCACCAGAGATGCATGAAAATATGTATGAAGAGTGAAAATAATGCAATGTTTAATTTATTCCATTCATTTGAATGGGGGAATTCTTGCCAGAATATGTGGAATATTTCAAAAGATATGAAAGTTGTGAATGTGAAAGGTTAAAGGATGCATGTCCTAATTGAGCTATACAAAAATAGTTTTGGCGTAGAATAGGTTGCGAATGCCAAAGAGATATTAAGGCTGTTTATTATAGTCAGCCTTGTTGCTAGCAGCAAACCTAAACTACAAACAAATGAGGTTTGGACAGAATATAAAAAGAAAGGAGTATACATTTGAAGGCTGAAAGCATGAGTAATAAATATTCGTGCAATATAATATTCAACAACATATCAGCAAGTTCCCTGTAGTATATGCATCTCACACACACAACATCGAGTCCTTAAAAAACGGTGCATTGCAGCTTTTCCTACAATTGCAACAAGAAGGCACACACTGTGAAGAGCTCTGCGGAGGCCCCGATAATCTCACCTACATAATATGATTTGTTAATATCTTGCAATTGCTGACCGTGCTGGTCAATGCCTGTCTGAAAGAATCCTATTTAGCGCCATCTCCTACGGAGCGATGGTATTCTACTGACAGCTCGCTGCTCTCTCCGCCTCTCAGGGGAGTTGTCTCTGTGCACATACAGGCAAACCTCCCTCAAGGTGAGCTTGGCTTGCTTTTTTTAAGCAAAGAATGACATCGTTAGGCACTTGGGTACTTGTGGGGAGATACCTAATTGTCAGGTGCAGGCGTATGTCAAAAAGAGTACAGTCAAAGTTATGAAAATGGGAAAATTATTTTGTTTCAGCAAGAAAAATAATGTACTATAGGATTTTATACTGTGGTATGAATTGGATATTTCCACATATGTACAATCAGAGCCGATTTCCACTGTTGATGACCCTGTTATCATTAACACATCCATGACATCTCACTCGGAGACTGCACAAACACTAAATGTTGAACTTTACTGAGATTTACCCAGAGAAAATACATCATATAAAAATGGCAAAATAATAGATATTTGGTGATATTATAAAAGAAATACAAATATGTGTCTTTCCGTACTGTGACACTTTAAAATCAAGTTTTCATTATTCTAATTGCATTCAAAAGTGGATCCTGGGGCCTTGGGGTCTGACAATGACCACCAAAAATAAAAAATGACTCAAATGTAATAACCTTAAATATGCCGAATACAAGATTTGGCGCATTTTCATTACCTCCCAGTGGCCCTTAGCGTGGCGACGGCTGAGCCAGCGGCTCACCGATGACGGCGCTAACAGAGCGCGCGTTAACAGAGTGAGCGCTTTACAGAGTGAACGCTAACAGATCGAGCGCTAACAGATCGCGCGCTAACAAATCGCGCGCTAACAAATCGCGCGCTAACAAATCGCGCGCTAACAGATCGCGCGCTAACAGAGCTGCCGGAGCTGACAGGGTCGACCTGAGGGGGGACCCTCAGTCGTAAACCGCCGTGTTAGCGTCGTGATGAGCCGTGTCATTGAGCTAACCGGTGCCGGCACAAAGTAAATGTTGACACAGCTAATAAAATCGGACATTTGATTGTACAGGGAACCGTAAAATTGGTTGTTTTAGTAATGGCAGTAACAACCACCAATATAGACAGGCTTCAGCTATGTTTCAAATAAATTACATTTCTGGTGTTTCCAAGAACCCAATATTACAAATGTACATATCTTTGATACCTCTAAACTTTGGCAAGTCCAGTCGATAAGCAATAAATAGAAGAAACTGTCATGTGTTGCTGGGTGTTTCAAGTTGATCTTGAATGCCACTCCAAATGCAGCTCCAGCGATCTGATCTCGCCTTACTCCAAATGCGTTTCAGGTACTATTGTAGAGCTCTGCCAGAGGTAAAAAACACTGTACTAGACATGTACTGCTCTGGCTACAGACAAGGGGGGCTCTTGAGAATAAACAACAAAGAGTAAAATAGGATGTGCAGGGGGAAGAGCTGTCTCAAACATGTCAGAATCAGGTGGAAGTCAATGCACACAGGAAAAACAACAACAAAGAAGTTGCGGCAGTCTGAAAGTTAAACGTGTCCACTATGTTTGAGCTTCCTATAACATTTTCAAGAGAGTGCAAAGGTGCACTTTACAGAGCAGGGGTTTAGAGAACAACCCCTTGACAACAAGACACATCTTCTATCCGTCTCTCTTTGATACCAGAATGTGGAAAACAACTTTACCCAACTGTGCAAATTAGGCCGGACACGCAACTGTCTCCTTCACACAAGAAGCGCCTCGTCATGGCGTGAGCACCATGGCGATTCCTGTCAGGCGCCATGTCCTCCATTGCAGTTTTGGCTCGGTCTTCTTAGATATTCAATCCACAACCACGCGGATAAACGCGATTGGAAAACTCTGGAGATCAAGCCTCTCACACGTGAGTCGCTCACGTTTTTCCAATAACCGGGCCCAACCAGGTTATTCAAAGTGGCACACGTAATCTCCCTCGCTCCACCTACGCAGAGTTTAGTAAACATGTCTGTCTGCGGCGACTGAATCCACTCGGCTATTATGGGACAAAAAGCCCACCGGATCCCCCCTGAAAAACAGGCCGCTCAAAGCTCTCTTTATGAGCGGGTGGTGAGGTGAGAGTAATGGGCCTAAAGACAGTGTAGACCGTGGCTTCTCAACCTGCTACCACTGGGGCCACATACCAAAGGATCCCATTGGGCAGGGACTGAATAAATCCCCCTCCACGGCTGATTAATTGAAGCCAATGGATGGGATGTCAGGAGGAGGAGGAAGAGGAGGAGGAGGAGGAGGAGGAGGAGGGGGAGGAAGAGGAGGGAAAGTCGAGCCCTGACCGATGAAGGGTGGGAGAGAAGGCCGCCCGGAAGCTCGGGGTTCACTGACAAGTTACATCACTCCATACATTGAGACTCAGGCGTCTCCAGTTCACACTGAAAAACACTGTTCTGAAATGAGTGTGTTGTTCATCCATTAGGCGTGGTCCTTCAGAACAAGTATAACTCCTTTTGGTGACACTTTCCTATAGTCCATAGTGCTTCATAAACATACCTACGATGCAATATTATCCGCTCATATCACTGCATCGGTGCAGGCACACGTATGCATATCATACTGTATTACATTTCACATTGCAGTAATAGATTAGAATATTTTTGTAATCCTTTATATTTTGATTATAAGTTATTCTAAGAGGTCAATGTTTGGTAAACAATATTATGATATAACAAAAACAACTTTATTTGAGCAAACATTTAGTCCTGTTGTGTGTCACAATAATGACCCTCTGGTTGTACATTATGCCATTTAGTGCACGGCTAATTGCTAAAGAGATCAATACAAAATTTGACACAAAATAATGAATTAGCAATGGTTTTATTGATTTCAAAATGATTTTTCTCGCATTACAAATTGTCCAGAGCAACAATCTAACATTGATATAAAGAAATAACTGACCGTAGAATGATGAAATTGGCCAATCAGAATCAAGTATTCAAACGACTACATGAAAAACCTTCAGCTCATTTCAAACATCTGGGACAACGTTTTGAGTTTGTACCCAAGGCAACATACCCGATAGCCACCTCATCTCTCTTCTGCAGCTGAGGCTTGTCTTTAATAAAAAGCATTCTTGCTGATCACAAGTGGACAGCTCTACCAACAGATGTAAATGCCCACCCGCCCGACCCCCCCTCCTCCTCCTCCCCCCCCCGGTTGCCCTCATAACGCATTGAGATTTAATTACCCACGCAATGCTCTGGAGATCAGAGATGCATAAACGCAGGCCATATTCAAAGCAATTCAGCGTCTACTCTTCTTCTGTCGCTCTGCATTATCACGTTTGCCAACTCTCTTTCCAACTTTTTAGCCTTACATTGAGTCTTACTTGGTAGTTTTATCCAGTATGCAAATACCTTTCTCCATGTTTTGCAGCATTTGTAATAATAAATACATTTGCGAGTCTTTCAGATGGACAGTTTGTAATTCAGAAGCACATTTTGCAGAGAATCTCTGTATTGCCTTTCGACTTCACCTGAAGTATTTAAACATGAAAAAAAAAGCTTTAAAGACCTCTCTCCATTCTCTAGGAATAAGAAGTGGATGCATCAGAGTTAAACGAGGCCGTTTCGGGGTTTCATTTGGTCGATAGTTCAAACAACTGGTGTGCGTGGGACATTGCAGTCACTGCACTAACTCTACCTGTACAAAAAACAGCTCCTTACCTTGACGACCTCCTCCATGGCGAGGAACTTGATATAATAGTCCCGATAGCCTGGTGTCTGACCAACTGTCTGTGATACTTAAATAGCACGACCCATACCGGGCTGGAATCCTCAAATACCTTCCCAGGGGGAGGTGGGCTAGTTGTATGGATATCTTTGTGAGAAAAATAAAAATAAAAAAGGGGAGTGGCAAGAAGGGCAAAGGAAGGCTAGAAGTGGCTGGGGCAAAGGGGCAAAGGGGAGAGGGCGGGGATCAACAGGGGACTGAGACTTTCTTGCACGGACAAAGAGTTGCAGCGGGGACATGTTGATATGTTCATTTGTGTGTGATAGATTATCCTACGCACATGTGCGGCAGATGATCGGACGTTATTTCGGGATAGATAATCACAGATTTTTCGGTCCCGTCTGTGTGTGCCATGCAAGATACATGTAAAAACAACATGGATCTATAATTTTGGCAACCACTTCAGTTCTCCGCAGCAGGCCCATTTACCTCTGACAGTCCCTCTCGCAGCTCATTGTCCTGCGAGCGCGGGACGTCGCCGTCCCCCTCGAAGCATCGCCGGGACAATCTCTCAATCTGAATTCCTGAATTCAGAAATAGGCTGTTCATCTCATAACGACAATGGGATTACATTGACTTGAGTGGACGGGAGAGAGAGATGGGGAGAGACGGACTGAAATAGAGACGCATACTGAGAGCAGTGTGAGAGAAAGACAGTGTGACAGATCATGGGGGGGGTCGGGGGATGGGGGGGTCGGGTTAGAGACGAGAGAGGCTGACGAATGCGCCCCCCTTCGCCTGTTCACTCATTTGCTTAACAAGTTAATTTGTGCGTAGGCCTTCATCGGGCATGGCTGTCAAGTGATGCGCGAGACTGGCCTGCGGAACTGTTGGCCCTCGCAAGCTGTTCACCTGCATCCCGTTCACCCCCACACACACACAAACGTGTACAGACACACACACACACACATTGACACACACACAGTGCACATGTTGCTCTGCACGAGCAAGAGCAGAGACACAGCGCTGGCATCCGATGAGGACGGGAGTGTGAGCAAAATGATGCGTGAATACCGGGTTCAAGCTGATCAGCTGTGGAGCAGATTTTTTTTTTTTTTAGCGTTTAGCGGCTTGTTTTTTTTTTATTGTGGATTTTAAATGATCAGTCGATTATTGGATTAATCAAACAAATGAGCCAGCGAGAAATGTGATGATCCAATTGATTTGATCGTTTTAAGTCTTTTATCAAGCAAAGATTTCTGCGGAAATGTGAGGAATTACTTCTAGATAGTAACCCCTATATATAAATACCCGAATATATTTTGGATTGTTGGCTGGTTATTTAGGAAGGTCCGATTTTCCTGTATTTTTCTCAACACAGAACATGGGCGGGGTCATGGTTTAAAAAAGAAAAAGAAGAAACTATTTGTGTTCTCCATTTAATATCATATTATATATTTTGCTTTTGGCACTCCCCATTCACTCAGCCAGAACCCTGAAGCTAAGGACTTACGCAGAGTCAGCAACGGTTTCATGGTCAGGTTGTCCTAAGAAATACGTTTACGAGATCTCAAAGATAACACAAGTATTTCCTCATATCTCATATTAATTCCAAGAAAGCCATAGTGACAGTGTGAATGGTATGAAGGTGATAAATTATGCTAAAACGAGACAATAAGCTGTCAAATCATGAGCACTAAGTTCGTGAAAAACACCTCCGGGACCCTGTATCTCTGACATATTACAAACCAAACAATTATTTAATAAGTGAAGAAAATCAGAGGAAGATTGATTGAAAATGGAAATAGCCGTTAGTCTCAGTCTTAGATTGCATACCTTTGTTGTGGGAACATCTTACGAGACAATGCAAAACAGGAATGAATCAAACCGAGCATTATATCCCCCCGCCCCAACACGGTGAGCATGCTGCCTCAACAAGCCTCATCATCAGCTCTTTTCTCCCCGTGATTCTTGCTTCCTACAAATCCATGACAAAGCTGATGAAAAAAAGCCTCGGTCAGCCTTTCCTCCTCACCTTGTTTCTTTGCAAAAATCGCCCTCTGCACCGCAAACATGTACTAGTTAGAGCGGTGCATCTATTTACCAACCGAGGAGTGCGGATTGTTGTGATGGCACTATACTGAACTTGTACAAGTACAATAAAGTTGAATCTGAATCTATCATCAGGTTATGCTCTTTACATCACCCGTGGTACAATTAGTGTTCATTTTCCGACAAAGTCTTTAAACAAGTGCAATGTGTAAGATCCAGGTAGGGAGCCGCTGTGGCGCCCTGTCTGCCTTCAGTCCAACATGAGAGGTGGAGAGGTGGAGCTGCACCGATGGCTTGTCAATAACTTACATATTGCACCTTTTAAAAAAACTATTTCTGTGTCGAGCATATTTGATGATGAAACGCTGCAACAGTGGAGATACTACACAGACAGATATGTTTACATCCACACATTTTTGAGATGAATAAGCAGGTTAACATCACATCACAAATATGATCGAAGCTAGGATATTAATTGTAACTAGGGTACCAATGTGCATGCAAATGTACTATTTCAGATGTCTTTTGTTGTATTAGAGTTTGTTCGAAAGGTGCTAAAAATTATAATCTCAATTTAAACCCATTTCTAACTTTTTGGATAAGAAAAGGAAGATGAATGTTTGAAACGAGCAATACATACTGCAAACATGATTCTTGCACAGGGAGGGAATGTCAATGAACAGACACAGACACTCACAGTTTTATTCACTTGATTTATATTTGTTTGACAAGACCACACCTGTCCCAACCTCTCCCACTTTATAGAGAACCTTTGATTTTTTGTTAGCAACAACCAGTGTGAATAAATATTGTTTAAAACGTTACTCCCCCCCATCCCCTGGAATGAAAAAGGTGACGTAACACCAACTTTCAGCCAAAAATCAAACCAAAATAAGACAAAACTTTTCAAAGAGACTTGCCACTTCAAAATTCAGCTGAACTGTGTACGTACATCACAGCTGCAATGACACACATTTTGGACTGCACATCCAATTTCAGACAACCAAATAAATCCTGGCAACAAACGTGTGAATGAATGTATGAATCCCTCCCACTCCTAGAGCTACATCATTTCATTAATGAGTACCTTGCACTGACTTTGAAATGGAGCTGTCTCCCACACAATTTGAGACCAACTGACAGGTCCGATATTTCAAAGCAAAGAAATGAACATGTGCATTTTACCAACTAAGCCAGTTCGTAAAAAACATTCACTGTTACTTTTATACCTGAACGATTATAAATGAATCACTTGCATTTTTTGCAAACCCTGGGTCTGACTTAGTGGGTGTTGATGTTGCCTGTGCAATCTGCCTCAAAGACGGAGGAGCCACATCGTCAGGAAGACACAACAGCAGTGCAGACAAGAATAACCTGCACAGTCAGTTCATTTCAGTTAAGTTCAAGTTCATATCAATAACCTTCCATACTATCCCACAGTCCCGCACTACCCTCACTATCCTGGATGGGCTTCCTGCCATTTCACAGAGTATGGTCCAGTTAGTTCTGGTTTGTAAAGAAGAGTTCCAGGAACTTCAACAAATGGGTAACCACGTCGGTGTGGCACAGTCAAAGGCCAGGAAACCCAAATCGGTTGATTTGGAAGTAAACATCCATCATAGCTGTTGGTTTCTTTCTTTGGCCGACTTACTTGTGTTGTTTTTTCTTTTGGCCTCAAGTCAGGAAATACAGGCCTGCTCCTACATTACATTACATTTCATTTAGCTGACGCTTTTATCCAAAGCGACTTACATGCTATACAGTAGACCGTAGACACAGCAACGGTGAGCAATGAGGGTTAAGTGTCTTGCTCAAGGACACAACGACATGGACTGGCTGAGCCGGGGTTTGAACCACCGACCCTCTGATTGAAAGACTGACTTGCTAACCACTGAGCCACCGTCGCCCCTACTGGAATATAACCTCTGACCACGTCAATCCCAATCCCAATGGTCAAAGGTTCAGGTTAGAAAATGCTGCCCTATGCCATTGAAGGCTTTGGGAGGATCACCCTTACGATGACCCCAACATTCTTCAATAGAGTGTTTTAGCCTGAGGAGGGTAACTCTAGCTGGGCTACTAACTGCTGAGTCACCTATCTATATTTGTATGGTACTCACAACCCTTTATTATTTATTACATGTACAGAGAGTTTATCTAGGTGTGTGACCTTTATTTCACCCCTCTTGTGTTAATGTTTGGCTCAAGTGTTGGCCTCTTTATAACATTAAACACAATACGATCTGATCCTCTAACCTTCAGCCTCTGAGAGATCATGATGAGCAGATGGGAGTTCACAGGTGATGTAAAATAGGAAATGAGGGTTTAAGTCATGTACAACTAATCTGTTTGTCAAGTTTCACAACTGTTGTTTTGTTAGTCAAAGACATAATCCTATGTACATAAATGTCAAACAGAATAGATTGACATTCTCAGGGATACGCAGAAGAACTGAAAGCTGGGAAACAGATTATTTTTCAGAGCACCACTAGCCAAAAAGAGAACTGAGAAAGTATTTATTCCCATTGCCATATCTTAATATCTCAATCTTATAAACAAGCCCAAATGGACTGTCACTACTTCTTGATGCAGCTTCGCACACCAGCTCTTGTCTAACTGTTTGTTTATGCTTTTTATGTTGTTTGTGAGCCCTTAAACCAAGCCAATTATCCATCGTTGTGTTATAGACATTTAAATTGTTTTATTTAATGAGCTTTTAGTTGGCTATTTATTTTTATTATTTTCTTGGGGGGGGGGCAGGCTAGCGTTTTCCTCCGTTTCCAGTCTTCATGCTAAGCTAACCTAACTGACTCTTGGCTGTGGCCCTATACTGAACAGACAGATATGAGAGTGGTATTGATATTCTCATCTAACTCTCTGTAAGAAAGTCAATTAAGTGTATCTCCCCAAATTTCGAGCTATTCATTCGAGGGGCTACAATTGGTTCACATTAAGATTTTTGTTCAGTTTTCGATTGATCTGCAAACCATGGGAGGGTGTGTTTTGTTCCCAATTGCAGCAGCAAATAGTTCTGAATGTACTACAGCTCAGATTTGATCCTCTGGAAGGCTTCATCTCCATAGCTACCACCGTAGGGCCTTATGGGTATTGTAGTATTTAGAGCCTTCTGTCATATCGCACTGACTGAAAAAAAAACAACACAATTTCTCAAAAAAAAAAGGATTCAAACTGATGGATATAACATAAACCTGAGGAATAGGCAGCTTGTCCAACCTCAAAACCCGAACCGCTAACGTTACACATATACTGCAAATGGCTTTTTCCGTCAACGATATTCACGTCCATATCTGCACGCAGGGGGTGTGGATCAGTAACATTTCAATCTGCCAGTCCTCCCATCAAACACCCCACTCAGCAAGCCAGTCTGCTGGTCAGCTCTCCGTCCACCTCTCCAGCCGGCCATTGCCCGTCAGTAATTCTTCTTACTTATCAGTCATGCCTGCAGCCATCCGTGCGCCCAGCCATGCACGTAGAGTCAGTTGGCTGTGTGTTGTGCTGTACGACCGTGTGCTTCTGCAAGGCAGCTGTGAGCCCGGAAGCTTAGCTTAGTGAAGTCAGAGGAAGACCGAAGGTTAGAGCTACCACAGGGAGATGGACAAGGGGCGCGCACACGAACAAACGCAAACACACATGCGCTCTGTATATCTATTCCTGTCTCTCTTTTCCACATGTGTCTCTTCCCTAGCTTGCTGAGCCTCGATGAAATAAGTAAACACTGTTACTTTGCACTTCCACTCCATAAACTGCAACACCTGCCCCCAGATGGGCAGAGTGTGTGTGTGTGTGTGTGTGTGTGTTCGTGCATGTGTGTGTGCATGTGTGGGCCCCTGCTGGCTTCCTACGCTAGATGTAATGTACTGAACTGCATATTAGCTGCTACCATCACATTATATTTGACATCCATGGACGTTTCACAGTCGATTCCATTTCAGTAAGTTTCAAGATATTTTTTATAATCGTGACAAAATAATGAGTGTTTAAACTACCATGGTTATTTTAAGCAATCATCACCCTGTTAAACCTATAGCCAATACCGTGACAGCCTGCAGGGCAGACAAGCTAAATATGTCTCCACGCTTTCTCATCGGAGACATAAAGAGTAAAAGGTAGGTGTTGGAGTGCCACGGCGCTCTGCATGAATGCCTCTGCAGCGGAAGAATTTGTGCTTTTCAACACAACAGGCCTCATTAGCTTCTTGGTGAGGTGCCTGTGATCCACAAAATATGCTTCTATGCAAAGCAATAATTTGGGTCAGTCTGTGGTCATTCGTTTTCTTTGAGTTATGACTATTTCAAATGAGTAGTATTTGACAAGATTCAAAAATAAGAAGAAAAGAAAATAGTTTGCCATCCAGCTGAATGGTACCACGGTCACTGTGAGTACAACTTATTTCAATGCGATAATAAAATCATGTAATTATGAAACCACATGAAGTCAAAGCAATGACTTGTCTGGATATGTAAATTATATCTGATCAGATCTTTTCTTTTCAGTTAAAAGGATGTCAAAGACAATTACCAGCACTCACTTAGCAATTACCAGATACATCTGAACTCCTTATTACTGCAATTACTAGTGAAGCGTGCCTTCAACGCACACGCACGACCTCAGACTATTGCCCCAACACTGTGAGGTCGGTCTACCGCTGAGAGGATGTGACCCATGTAATCACGGAGGAAATGACCAGGACCAGGGCTTTGATCAGAGCTGATTCTTTTTTTCACTTTTCATTTTGTCAGAAAAAAAAGAACAAGTTCTGAGATATGTGGAATACAATCACTTAAAGTAGTAGTTTTAATTATTCTCATTATTACCATTATTATAGTGATTATTATGATTACGATTGTCATTATTATTATTGGCAAGTTCAATGACCAATTCAAAATCAACCAAAAACACTCTTGTAAAAATAACTACACTTTTTCACAAAAAGCTGGCAATGAAAAAGGGGCAAAATTCCACAGCAACTTAAAGGAACAGTTTCTTTTCATTTTTGATAATCAATGCACAGATCAAAACATTACTTTTTTTTATTTCATTCACGGTTATATCTTCTTAGCGCTGTGTGACAGCAGCATTATCTGTTTCAGATGGGGTTTTTTTCTTAGTTCTTTTCCCCCCAAAGGATCATTAAACGCAACAGATTTTTTATTATTGAATCACACAGGTTTACAAATCCTGTTGAGATGCGGCGCCTCCTCAGTAGAAAGGTATCTTGCACGCACAACTGAAGCAAAGCAATTTGTGTTGTCGGCGCATGAGAGATCCTCCTGTTAGGCGACGCTCAGGTAATAATGGCGACATCACAACCGTTTGTGGCAGAAATTACACCAGTGGACACCCTAGTGCTTCCTTTAGGGGAAACTACTGTCAAAGAATGACTGCTTCAAAACTCAAAGCACAAATCAATGTGTTTTGTTGTTTAGTGCAACCCCAAAGCTGAGTTCTTATTTATATATATATATATATATATATATAAAATACATGGAAATACCTCAGTTTTGAAATCATTTCTCAGTTTTCACGCCAGATAGTTAATTAGGATCAACAAGGTTTAACGATCAGTACCCTTTGTGGTCCGTACCGACCGATCGCCTGGTGACAAACCTGGATCTGAGCAGCATTAAATGTGTGATGCTTTCTTTTTTCCCAACTGACACAATGTTGTCATTACAAAACAAAGCTATTCAATGATTTAACAAACAAAAGGTAGGTTTTTTTCCCCTTCTATTAAAAGACAAAAATGACGAGGTGTGTGAATGTTAAAGTACAAAAACATTCTGATTGGCAAGCAGAGATAACCTCCCCCCTCTCCAGTGAGTCCCCTGATGTGAGTGACGGAGCCATATCGTTTAGCTGCAGCGGCATCCGTCTTATTTGTGGCATTAAAGATAAACAAATCACTGCCACAAACAAAGCACAACGGCAAAAAGTTCACCGGGGAAAAAAACCTGCTCTTGGATTCTGACAAGAACGCCCCATGAATTCATACTTGATAATTATGCAGATATATGCACAAGCATCCACTGCTTGTAATTATGTGGTGTCCACAGTCCTGTCACTCAAAGCTTTCAAGTGTGTGTGTGTGTGCGTGTGTGTTAACAAATCTAAACTGTCCAGAATCAGCGCGCCTTGTCCAAATTTATCCAAAGTAGAAAAGTACCTGAACCAGAATCAGCGGATTAAGCATGCGGACTGTCAGCTGTGAATATGCACACACACACGCACATGCACGCACACACACACACACACACACACACACACACACACACACACACACACACACACACACACACACACACACACACACATTCTGAAGCTCTAAATATCTTCACCTTTAAACCCACAATCCATCGCCGAATTTTGTGTGTGAGCTTTTGGAGCGGCGGTTTGGCTGGCGTTGTGTGCACCTCAAACTTTTATGCCTTTGCTTGTGTGTAGTTGTGTGTGTGCTTGTGTGTAGTTGTGTGTGTGCTTGTGTGTAGTTGTGTGTGTGCTTGTGCGTAGGTGTGTGTGCGCTTGTGTGTAGTTGTGTGTGTATTTGCCTACAGAACTATAGCAAGCTGACTCAGCCTCGACAGTTGCAATCGGAAACAGGAGACAAGGACTTGGCGAACAACGTGAGCCGGCAGCAAGGTCGGATGCGCACGCACGCGCACACACACACACACTTTTTTTGTCTTTACCTGCCATAATGGAACCAACTATATATCTTATCTCAAACAGATCAGAGGACTTAATGGTTTCAAAAGTGTTTCAAAGTAAGTCGACTGTTAAAAAAAACCCAACAAAAGCCGAGTGAAGGATGGATGTGCGATTAAAGCGGCTGGTGGGGGGAGGGTTGGGGTTGGAGGGGATGGGAGGGGGTGCGGGGGGGGTTTATAAATATCAGCCTTTTTTCTAGACCCTTCTGCGTTTCTATTCTGTCACTCTTTCACACACACACACACACACACGGGGCGGACCGGCCCACTTCCTTACCAACGCCATCTCTCACGGCGCTGCCCCGGACTTCCCACTGCAATTACTTATAAAACTTTTCAGGGGCCGCCACACGTGGTCGGGTTTTTAAAGAGCTGCGTCCCCCTCCTCGCGTGGTGCGGGGGGTATTGAGTCGTCACAGACCCCCTGAATGATCACCGAAAAATAAGGCGGCGTAGACAATAGCTCGTCTTGATGAATTCAATTCTTTCAGGACCCTGTACCGTTGTCCAGGCAGCTCCGGGCAAAACAATCGTTGCTTTGATAGTCCAAGAAACACACACTCACTCGGTTGCTCTTAGAAACTCCCTCTAACTACTTCCGAATTAGGATCTAAAGATAATATACGTCTGACCGGAACTTGGGATGTGTTCAGTTTTTCTCATCCAGAGAGAGTCTCTCCTCTTTCGAAGGTCTCGTTTCCTGCCGCTGAAGCCACCGTGAGGCGCAGCTAATTCAAAAATAATAATAAAAAAGCATCAGCACGCTCGCTTCCCGAGGCCAATGAAAAGAGAGAGAGAGAAAAAAAAGAAAAAAGAAAGAAAACAGAAACAGAAATAAACAATATGACAGCTTGAACTGACCTGGTCGGCGGTGGAAGCGGCAACGCCGCTCGACTCAGACATGATTTGACGCTGTCAAAGTGCCAGTGGTGCTTCTCTGCTGGCCACTGTGGGCTCCTTCATTCACACCTTGCCTTTCAGTTCCGCGGCGCGCGAGAGAGAGAGGGAGCGAGCGAGCGAGAGAGGGGGGGGACAAAACACAGTATACCCTCCCTTTTGCCCTGGCTTGATTAATGCCTGAATTACTTTCACCTCATTTCATCTGATGGAGCTCTGCTTCCTCTCCGCCTCTCTTGCTCATTCGGCATGGTAGCCCTCTCTCTCTCCCCTCTGTCTCTCTCTCTCCCACCCCTCCCTTCCTTCTGTGATTCCAGCTCTGCATCCCCTCCCTCCCTCCTTTGCACTCTTACTTTTTTATACTCACCCATCCCTCTCCCTCTTCTTCCTCTCGCTCTTTTACTTTCTCTTTCTGCTCTGTTTTTTCTTCTTTTCGGCGTATTTCACCATTTCAGGAATATGCCCCCCCCCCCCCCCCCGAAAAAGACACAGGAGAGATCCACAGTCTTTTCCCTCCACCTCCACTATGAATGGCTCGTTGTCACTCCAGCACCTAGGCTGAATACAGAGCAAGTAAGTGGGAGAGAGGAGAACCTAATGTGTGGGGGGAGTGGGGGGGTCGGGGGGGCTGTTTCAGTGTAGGGGACATGGTGGGGACGGGGGGCGGGGACGGGTTTGAACTTCTAGTTAAGCTGGCCGGAGTAAAGCGGGGGAGGTCTGGAGCACCCATGGGCTACGGCCAAGCTCTCTCTTTCTCTCTCTCTCTCTCCTTTACTCTTTCTCCCAACAGATTAAAGCGAAGAGCCCAAATAAAAGTGAGGAGCCCACAAGTGAGGAGCCTGCCCGCCTTCCACCGGACCCCCCCACTCCCCTACCCCACCCCACCCCCTCCACACACACACACACACACACCACTCTTTCTCTCCTATTTCTTCCATTTGTTTTCAGAGGCAGCTGCTGCAACTCTGCAGACCACCAACAACTTCCCTTTCAGCGGCACTTGACTCTTCCAAATCCTTGTCCGTCTCTACACCCTGACATTGCCAATGCCCCCCACCCCCCTCCACCCCCCACCCCACCGTGTCACACCGAGAGGCCGACCGAGCCAAAGCCGTCCTCCCTCCGCCTCCTCGTCCCGCGACATGTTCACAGACTTCCACCCTTTCTTCGCCGAGCCTCCGTTTTCTTTCTGCGCGCATTGTTTGCCACCTTATGGGCAATGGCTGACCTCAAGCAAAAAGGGGGATGGAGCGAGGAGAGGAAGCGAGAGAAGAAAAGGTAAAAGTGTATCCGATTGAGGGATCAACAAACGCAGCGCTCGTGCGGCAGAAGGAGACGGCTGGATGTGATGCGGGCTATGTCAAAAGTTGACAAGCAACTGGCGGCCGGCCTAATGGGTGTTTGATGGCCGGGGACAATGGCCGCTGCCGCTTGAGTGGAGGCCCTCCAGTTATGTTCAACACGAGACGAGCAATGCAGACAGGATGCCATTCATTTGTCTATCAATTCAGAGGATTAGAATCTCACAGGGGATCCCATAAAGGGATCATTACCATATACCCGCCCTATTCAGTGTGCTCAGAGGAAGTACTGAGGGCAATGAAAACAAGTGCCCCCAGCAAACAGTCGACCATGTTGACACATTTAGAACAGACGAATCACTGTTGATGAGGCACCATTGCACTTTCTATGCGACTTTTGTATTTCTCCTTCGCAGCGATCGATAACGCTTTGAACATTCACCACGGCCGTGCCGTTAGGGGACAGAAGTTAGGTTAAGTGTCTAGAGCTAGTATCTAGATTTGACTGGAGTTAATCTAGATCTTGTGCATTTATTAGCTTGTAGATATTATAGATATAGATAAGATAAGTGACAAGAAATGTCAGTTCAGAAACGTAAAACTGTGTAATCTTTACATCCACTAGGGAATATATTTTTCAACTGCAAAATATCTTGCTAAATATATCTGTTTTTGCGACGTGAGATCACTGAAGCTGGTCCTCACTTCTTTAAGGTGCTGTTTCAGGGATATGACAAATAATTATAATAGTACAGATGTCCGTGTATGTGTGTGTACATTTGAGAAGTAAATTATGGAAGATTATGAATTCCTCCACAGGGATGCAGACACGTTTTGCTGGCTCTACATCAGGAGGGTCTGTTGGACTCAGATTAGGTCACACACACAAACACACACACACACACACACACTTAAAGGTGCAAGCTCTGAGATTGACAGCATTTTGATTGCCTCTCAACAGCTCTCAAGATGTCGACGGCGAGCGGGCAGCTCATAGCTAACTGTGCTAACAGAGTTTACGGTGCTTACCCGAGGGTGAGCGCTATGCTTCCGGAAGCGGATAAATGCCTAAAATAAATGCATCCTAAAATAAATGCATCCTAAAATGAATGCATCGTCGTGGTTGCAGCTGGCTGTTTGTGAGAAGGGGGAGAGAGAACTTGTTTTGTTACCTAATTATCCCATTATGTTTGGTCATTTAACTCTAATTACATCACAGATGCCGGTCCTGCTAATAACACCAACTTGTTCAAATGTTCACACTTTTTCCCCCCATATGTGTGCTTCCTACTACAGCAAAACGGCCTGTGTGAATGACAATGTGCGCAGTGTGGAAGTCCAGCTGATTCTCAAAAGGCAGAGCAGCCAGTTGATGTCACTGACACCAAGAGCCAGAGCTGTTGTCGCCCCTCACGCCTCAGTGCACCTCCACGTCCGACCGAAAGCACGTCTGCACCGCATGCATCCAATGTGGGCGCACACGTTTGCACAGCCTCACCTGGAGGACAATCACTGGGCATTCGTTTGGAAGAAAGTCGTGTCGTTGCCTTTGGTTGTACAGGAAAACGGACAAATTATCTGTTTCAGAAAGTTACAGAAACCTTTGGGTGCGAGCAGCTTGTTCACGTGTAAACGAGGACAAGCCGACAGAAAGACAAACAATCAGGAGGGCATGGGATGTAATACTGATAAGGTCAGAATGGATCTCCTCAAGGATTTCCGAGAACATGTCAACCTCGATTACGGGTTAACCTGAGGCCAAACGCAGACATTGATCCTAAACCCCATCGTTACACATGCGACACAAACTATGTTCAAAGGGAGAGTGAGACGTTAAAGAAAACATTTGAAGCTAGCTTCCTTCTCCACTTTTTAAGCTCCCCCGCTCTGACAAACCAATACCCTCCCTGATGAGCGTAACAAATATGCAGTCATTTAAAGATGAATGCAGTGCAGGTCTCACGTTCCTTTAATAGGTTTTTAAACTTGCCTTATGAAATCAAAGGTAATGAAACGCTTTCCAGCACGTCGAGCTGTAACAAGGAGGGAAGGTTGGAGTTTTATGCGTACAAACCAATGACAGAGACAGACGGTTGATGATGGAACACAAACATATGCATATTGGCCTGTTAATTCAATCACCCCATTGGGTTGTAACAGCTTTTGGGGAAATCATCCGTCCTTTTTTTTGTGTCGCACTGTATTTAAAATGGTTACAGGCTGGCAGAGGTAATACCTCTGGCTGCAGAAGGGTATCAGTGTGTCACCGTATTATCGTCACTGACGACCTCAACTGAGCTTTGTTGCCAGAGGCGGTTTTTATTTTGCTCTAGTTAGAGGCAATCTCTTTATAATGACATAACAGTGTAGCGGTTTTACTGCAAGTTAAAGGTACACATTGGACTAGCATCATTAGGGGCTCATTGGAGAGAAGGCATGGGGACAAATTGGGTCGGAAAACCCCCACAATATACACATTTTGACAAACATATGGGACCATTGCTGGGGATAAAAGTGAGGAACATGTGACTGAAGTTGGCCCTCACGTGGCAGAAGTCACTGTCGCGCTTGAAATGGGATGAGATAGGGAAGGGGGGTTGGGGGGGATATCACATCCCTCAGTTGTTTAATAGAGATAGAGTCCAAGATGCCAATGCATCAGTAGATCCTCTACTGGGTGTTTGCAAAGACAACAACATGTCCTCCTTGACAATGGAAACGGCTCCTCTGTAAGGGGGAAGTAGATTTGAATCATTCATAATCAAAAGTATTATTGCAGTTCCAGATACACATTGGACTAGTATCACCTGGGGACCTCTGGGGATTTGTAGTAATTGCGGAGGTCATCTTTGATTTTAATCTCCTGAGAATCTATGTCGGTTAATTGTCAAGCAAGAATCCCTCCCACAAATTAGCTACCATATTTCAGCAAAGTTCATGTGATAATATTATTATCATGCCAATCGCCATGTCATCATTTGGGGTCTTATTTTGTTTCTACATGTTTTTTGATTGCTTGGGGAACACATTGAGGGATCCTAGAAAGTCCACAGTTTCAAGTCCAAGGTTTAATTTTCGCAATGGTGGAGTTTTGTGGGGGAAAAATATACTCACGTGTCTTTTGGACTGTGAAGGACATATTCGATTTTTGGGGGGCGGATGAGTCTTTGGACAGAGTGGAATATACAGCAGGCTGGGATGCACATAGTTGCACCTTTCAGACATGATGTCAGAGGAAGCTAAATAATCTCCTTTCCTTTGAATTGTTTTCACTTCATCTCCTCTCCAGTGTCTTCACTCTTATCTGTGTTGACAAATTCAAAATGTCACTGGATACTAGGGCTGTCAAAATTGCTCAAAAATGACGTTTGAATATTCCCTTTAAAAAAACACACATATTCGAATATTCGAAGTTGCGCGTTAGGCACGTCAATAACAGGACAAATTAATACAACGAGACATAACTACTTGTATAGGTAATTTATTTAAGTTTAAACATATTTAACAACATATTATCTACACGAAAATAATTAAATGAACTAATGGCCAAGACCGCGGACCGCTCGCTCGCACACACGCACTTTTTCTTTCTTTCTCTCTCTCTCTCTCTCTCTCTCTCTCTCTGCGCATAGCGGTTTAAATGAACGACAACAATAAACAAATGCTGAGTGCTGATCAAGAGTTTTGTGCAAGCAATTTAAGGTCGCGACTCTTGTCCCAAATATGGCTTCATTCAGTGATTGAAACACCCACAAAGCAGACAGTCGCGCCGCTGTTGTGTTTTCTTTTTTTTTGAACATTCGAATATTCATTTTCACATTCGAAATTCGGTTTTTAACAACTATTCGAATATATATTCGAATATAGAATATTCGTTGACAGCCCTACTGGATACCCATGAAAGATATACATCGGCGTGCCTTTCTCGTTGAGACTTGAGAGAACCACTTACATGACAGCCACAAGACAAAAAGAGCAAACTCCAAAGTTGAGGACAAAGCAAACACAAATTCACTGTATTGTTTGAGGTCATGACCGAGTGCAAAACAGCAGGAAAGTTCTATTGACTGACGCATCTTCATCTGCCTCTCTACTGTTAATGAATGATTATGTTTATATAATTATACAGCACACACACAGTGAGGGCCAGACCCCGATTAAAGGTGTACTTCACCCTGAAATTACTCTTATTCTTACCATGAATTCGTATACAAAACCCTTGTTTTTCTCACACGGACCTAAGAACAGAAAAGGTTTTGACGAACCGAAGTACATAGAGGCCGGGTTTAACGACAGTGAAGGTATATCAAAATATCTGTTGAGAAACTCTCACAGTAGGAAGTGAAGTAGGATCCAAGTCTACTTCCCAAACACGAACATCTTCCTCAAAACCTGGGACGAAGTGAGCGTACGACTGGAGAAATGAGACTTGGATAACACTGCATGAATTGTGTGAGAGTTTTCTAAACGGATGTTTTGATGTAGTTTTGCTGTCGTTAAACCCGCAAAGGATTTACTCCGCGTGTTGATTCTCCGTTCACTGCGGAGGCGTGCGAGACAAACTAAGTTTTAATTTAGAATTCAAGGTTAACGCGGGGTGAGTAAATTATATACAAAATGGTGAATCAAATAGATATACGAGCTTTAACATCCATGGATCAACCTGCTTTAAGGCTGGAAATCTCAGAGGGAGCCAACAACCCGTGTCTGGGCTCATTACATCCTCCTCGGTCTATATATCTGTCCCTTACAGCAATTAGGTTAATATATCTTCTCCTCGCGTTAGCTTAGCACGCCTGTGATGGGACGTCCGACTGAGGACGGATCCTTGAACCCGAAGGATACGTCAACGGGCCTGACGATCTGTCCCGTCCTGAGCGGTCACGTGAGGGCAGAGCAGTCGGGAGAGGAAGAGATAAGGGAAGTGAAGTGACGAGTGACGGGATGGGCGGGGAGAAGGACTTCACAGGGTTGAGGTTCACAAGAGGATGGGGAGAAGAAAAAGGTAAGACGCACAAAAAAAGCTCAGTTTTGCAGGTCGGCTTTGTCCGGCTCAACAAAAGGACAAAACGTGTTGTGCAGTCCGAAACAGCCAGCTCTTCAATTGTAAGGGGGGGAAAGAAAGTGTGTGTGTGAGAAAGAGAGAGAGAGAGAGAGAGAGAGAGAGAGGAGGGGGAAAAAAGAGAAAAAGAACAGAGGGATAAAGAAGACGATCGAAAACGAGACGAGGGAATGATACTTAAATAAGCCTGTGATGTTCGGTTGTCTGGCGGTCCAGCTGACCTGAGCTGAACACGACCTGACCCGGCCACCCAGGTACAGACCGGGAGAGAAAGACTAAACTACGGGGAGGAAGACGAGCGGATAGCGAAGAGGGAACAGAGAGACATTTCCAACGCTTGGTTTAACCTGAAGTTTCTATGATCTTTTCTTTTTTTCTCTCTCTGCTTTGGCTGGGAGGGCCCCAGCTGTTCGGTCCGTATAAATAGCGTGAGGCTTCGGCTCCGACTCCCCCCACCCCACCCCCACCCTCGCCCCCGGGGAGAGCGGGGTCGGAAATCGGGTCGGAAAAAAACACACAATATACACATTTTGACAAACATATGGGACCATTGCTGGGGATAAAAGTGAGGAACATGTGACTGAAGTTGGCCCTCACGTGGCAGAAGTCACTGTCGTGCTTGAAATGGGATGAGAGAGGGGGGTTGTGGGGGGGGATGTCACATCCCTCAGTTGTTTAAGCAAATAGAGATAGAGTCCAAGATGCCAATGCATCAGTAGATCCTCTACTGGGTGTGTGCAAAGACAACAACGTCAGAATAAAGAAACCCTTCAAAGCAGCACGAGGACAGGCTCCATGCAGCGACTGTGGATATGACTACAACCACGGCAGATAAAGAGCAGGGGTCTGTCTACGTCACTTCTGTGCACTACTTTGTAAAATGTCCTCCTTGACAATGGAAACGGCTCCTCTTTGAAAGGCCTTAAGGTGTGAAGTGGTGTGATATGATCCCGAGCAGCGCTGTAATGGACGTGAGTAACGTAACGTTTTGCCTTTATTCAGGAAAAGGGGCGGGATAAAGGGGGAGGGGCACCCGCTCTACCATCTGAGCGTGACTTTTAAAGCTACACTAATTCATATTATTAGGTTAACATAGATCAAATGATTAGATTATCACCCGCAGCATGGCGCTGAGCAGTAGATGCCTGAGGTAGTCAGAAATAAAAGTGCAAAAATTATGTCAATGTTAATAATTGTCAATTAGTTCCACTGCCCCTGTGTGGCAATTCTGTTTGTTTTATTTAAAGCTAAAGCCGTGAAGGACGCCATTGAAGTTTTTACATCTCGCGTTGTGACGAGCTCCTCGACCATGAGCAGATGCTCGCTGCCATCTGCGCTGTGATGCGGCAGAGAAAATTGTTCCGGCACGAAACTGTTCACAACGAAGTGGGCGGATCACCTTGAGCAACCGGGACATGATTTCTGGGAAAGCGGCACTACTGTTGAGTATTTCAAACGTTTCTTTTTATTTTATAGACGTCTTTTTTTATTCTTCTTCTTCAGATGAACCTGTTAAAGAATTTGTGTCTGAAAGGATCCGAAGAGGAGGAACGGCGATAAATAACACAGGGGAGGTGTGTTACCAAGCGGGAGAGAGCTGTCCGGCCCCTGAGAAAAGCAGACCCCCCCCCCACCCCCTCCCAGGCTTACAGCTGCCATTCAACACTCACACAAACAAACAGAGCCAGGGAGCAGGTTGGGTTCAAGCGCAACAAATTACCTGAATATCATTCTGAAAGGGCCTTTGAAAAGAGCTCAATTGCACAACCGTTGAAAATGATAATACTAAAAGAAACTGGGCGGGGGGAGGGGAGGAGGGAGATTTAAGAGCCTCGTTGTGTCACAATGTCAGAGCCCTGTCCATAATTTCACTGACTTCAGAGGACGGGAGAGGAAGAGAGGGAAGTCCTGTCCCCCCCTGATTGTATGTTTCATGGAGTCGGAGGGAGGGAGACCCATTAAAACCACAAACACAAGGGGAGAGGAAGAAAATCAGAAAAACAGAATTTTCAGCCCGAGTGGTTTTTCCAAATGAAATCTAAAGGTCTGAAATACAATGGAGTACCCCCCCCCCCCTATGTGTGTGTGTGAACGTACACGGGGGGTTGTTTGGTGGTGGGTTACCTTTTAAAGAGTGCCCAGCAGTGGACGTGTTTGGCATTCGTGGCCCTTGTCCCTTGATTGTACGTTCGCCACAGTGGCCGCCGTTAAGCTGACGTTGGCCACTGCTTGTATGGCTGCTTGTAATTTTTTTAATTTGTTTTAATTCTCTTTCTTTAATTCTCTCAGTTGGGCAGGAATCATGTCTGACTCTTCGACCCCCCCCCCCCCCCCCACCTGCCCTCACGGCCCTCTCTCTCTCTCTCTCTCTCTCTCTCTCTCTCGGTTCACATCTGTTTGTTGGCCCCTCACCCCCAGAGGCAGTCAACACGGTTGCTGAGCACTGCTGTTAACTAACTTGGCTGACCGGCAACCCAATATGTTTCTTACGTAAGAACGGGCGAGCGCGGGAGGCAAACTTTTTCTCGGTTTCATCTGAGATAGTGTTCCGCCAAAGCGCGCGGCCCTCTGGCTGACGATACCCACTAGGAACTAGTGGGTATCAAAGCTCAATTGCCAAAAGCACTTCTAGCTGGCTTCTTGTGTCTTCAGGAGTACACTTTCCTTTGACCTTTGTTGAGTTACTTGGTTGAGGAGCCGCAATCTGTTGAGGCCTACTGTTCCGTGTTTTGAAAACTTAGCACGGTATCAAGTCTTTCATACATTTTTATAAGCTTCGTCCAATAAGGATACACAGGACATTTGGTAGTAATCGGACGTAAGGTGTAACAAATTTCAAGAAAAGTGAGCACACTGAGCTTGGCGTGTGTGTCAAATTCTTTTTTTTCTTTAAGGCTCAACCCCCGAGGGAATTTTGTCCGCCAGGGGCCCCACAGTCTGGGCTTCACGGTCTTGTCTCAGCTTCGGAGCAAAGGTCACAGCCTAGAGTTGTGACAGGTGTATTCATTTATTTAGAATTCAAAAGAATTGTGACGTGCGTTCAGGTCTTGTCCGTAATTTTGTCTGTGTGAGCGCGCGTGAACGCGGCGGGTTTGCGTTTTCTGTGCGTTAAAGTATCCGTGTGTGTGTGTGTGTGTGTGTGCGCGCACACGTCCTGACCTCAGGGAGGTTGTGGCTGTGTGTTACACTATTTCTTTCCATTTAGTTTCCACTTCACAGCCTACAGCACACATTAGCCAAACAAACCCCTGGGAAATGGCGCACATAGCACACAAAAACACACACACAAGGCTCCCCACCCAGCGGGTACACAGAACTGTTGGGGTAATCTAACAAAACAAAACCTCCCTCCTGTGTATTGTCAAAGTGCCCGTGTCTGCTGCACCGTACACACAAACCTCTCACTGGATAACTGGCCCACGCAAAAAGTACAATTTGCCTGTAGGAGACAAAACTTTTAGTTAAAACCGCAATGGGAGAACGTTTCCGCATCTCCCCTAAAAGTAGCTATTTATTCAAACTATGGTCATCATCATCATCATCATCAAGACCTCCTCATTTCTGATGAATGACTTTATGGTACAAATGTCCCGTAGATTCAACCCGGGCTGAAGTAAAGACTCTTCACTGAACTCCACAGCTTATTCTGCAGCGCTGCTCTCCTTTAAGGCAGCTGGGCTCGATAGAGTATGGTTTTGTTTTGTAGAATAATCTCTAGTAAAATGCCCTCGCTGATGTCATATTAATAATTTTAGATCATCGGCTGCATAGTTTTAACCAGGGCCTCCGGTGTTTGTATCAAGTAGCTCGAGGAAAGTCAGTTCATCACGTCCGATACGTATTAAATCACCATTTGGGCGAATATAAGTATCGGATCACCGATATCAGGAGGAGGAAGGAAACCCTTCCTAGTTCACAGTGAAAATTATTTTTGTTTTCAATATATATCATCAAACGCTGGACCCTCAGCTGATCAGCAGAACGTTGAATTGTGAGAGTTCTCTGGTCATATCCGATCCAAAAGTGTTGATGTTGAGTTTGAGAATGTCGGGTTTGAAGAGTCACTTCCCTGCTGTCAGAGTTCAACTCCCAACAACTTAAAAAAAAAAAATTTAAATAAAATTGTGGCTGAGAAGTCACGGGGCTAACATTAAGAGGCCTGCCAGTGTTCATCCTTTGATCGGAAAAAGGCCAGGCTTCGGTGACCTCTTCCTCCATTGGGCCTCCATGGTGATGGACTGGCAGCCCTGGTCTGCACAGCAAGGCGCATGAATACAGCGCCTCCCTCCTCCTCCTCCTCCTCCTACATCTCTATACATACACAGCACAGACATTTTAAAGACGGGTCGAAAAGACGTTACCAAGGAGTAACAAAAAAAACAACAACAACAAAGAGACGGCTATCGGTCCAGTAAAGGCCAGTGCCAGGGCACCATCTGCTCATCCGTTCGGTGGAAGTGGCAGTGGCTTCCAGGGCAGTCAAAAGACAACGCAGGAAGATTGAGGAGAGACTGGGGGGGGGGGGCTCCCTTTGAACGAGCAAGGGGGGGAATTAAGTTTTTTGGACAGAACAGGTTCCCGGCAGAGGGCTACCAGCCGAGCCAAGCGGTAGCAGGAAGCGAGCGCCCTTGTGTGTCTATGAGATTTACGGTGACGGGTCCATCCACCGGCCATCTGGGGGCCAGCGTAAATAAATTTAACCAGACTGCAAAAGAAAGGGCAGGGACTTCAATAGAGGGAGAGGAGAAATAAAAAAATAAGTTGCACTATTTTGAGATTACTACAACAGGAAAAAGGGGTGATTCTGGCTGTAGGAAACAGGTGAGTGGAAAAGTGGGTGACAGTTTGGTGATGGGGGAGTGAGGTTTGAGATTCAGTAATTTTGAAACACACACACACACACACCTTCTTTCATTCTCTGTCGACGTCCCTGAAAACACGATCGGCATCCCTATCTGGCCCCGGCGCTGGAGGCCAACGGCCCCCCGAGCTGCTGCTGGTTAGAAGTGCAGCGTGGCGAGCTGGAGTTATGCAATCGTTCCTGTGTTTGCCTTCGTAGATAAGACTTGGGCGCCAGTTACACTCTAACTACCGCACTACTGAAAAGGTGACAGGTGAATGCTATGAGAGCGATCTGAAATCAAAATTTTGGCTCAGAGAGAGAAAAGTACAGCGTTGTTTGGGAAAGTACACTTGTGCCTTCATCTTTGCTTAATCTAAAGTTTATTTTCCCCCCCAATAACTTAAATGAGGCTAAGTCACGCGCCTTCTTCTCTGTGTCAGCCTTTAAATGGCTTTTTAATTCTCCTTTTCCTGCCAAATCAAGTGAATTGACTTTAAACAACGAGGCCCTGAGTGTTGGCTAGGGAACAAGACTCAGATTTGGAGAGCAAACAAAGACATCACCTACCGCAGCGATTCCCTGAAATAAAACGAAATGAGCGATTGCTTATGTCAGCGATAAGACGAGGCTCTGGCCAAGAAAGTGGGGCTGCTTTGAAGTTTCTTGTATCCCCAGTCGTAAAGGCACAGCTCTAATGAAGTGTGAAACATGTTCAAACTTTATTTTATTTTTCTCAAATCTAGCTTTTCCAGCTTTTGAGCCACTAAAATCCACTTTCAAATGGATATTTGTTTTTACTTTCAACTAAAAGGCTTGAACTTTACCATGCTTTTATTTTGGCGATATTGAATGATAAACGGCCCTCTTTCTCTCCTCGAACACATATTGTTGGCCCGCGCGCCCCTAGTGGCGATGAGGCGTCATGGCGGCCTCCACAGGTGACAGGTTCCGAAAACAAGAATGAACTCTCCATCCTGCAACGGCCTTCAAATGCTGCGAGAGAACAGAGCAGGAGAGACTGATACCGCCGCCCCCCCCCCTCCCCCGCCACACACACCCGCTCCCCTTTCTCTCTTAAGTTCAGACAGCGCGCGAGAATCATAACGGGGATATGCATCTCAAAAGGACGCCGCGAAAGAAAAAGTAATCGAGGAGGAAAGGGAGGCTTCAAATGTCAGCGGAGAGTTGGAGCTCTGAGCTTGTGTTTATCTCCGTCTCAAGCCGGACTGAAGAACCCGGGACTGAGAGAGAGCGAGCGAGAGAGAGAGAGAGTAAGAGAAAGAGAGAGAGAGAAGTGACCTGACTGCCAATGACGCAAAACACTCCCGTTAAACTTCCCTGGCTGCACACGTTTACGTCGCGGCCCGACCTCACCTGCGCGAGACCAGATAAATAGACCTGGATTAATTTATGGAGGAGGAGGGGTGGGGGGGGTGCAAGCGAACAGCAGGCGACGACAGCTCTGTGCCCCGCATGCGCTCAGCTGCCAACCCAGCGAGCGCTCAGAGGCCGCAAAATAGGAAAATAAAAAAGCACGTGAAAGAAAAACCACCTGTCCGCTTACAAGGAGGGGAGGAGAGTGGAAGGAGCGGACCGGAGGACCAGCAGCTGCATCCCACCGGTCAACTGCATCCACGTATGGCGTGTTTTCGTATTGTTTGTATTTATTCATTCACTTTTTCGTTGTTTTTTTTAATCCGTTTTACTGCTTTTTTAAAGTGTGTTCACTGAACAAACGCGAAACTCACCAGGATCCCGGCGGACTGCTTCTCTTCCATCCTTCAGGGATCTCGTCGGCAAAGATCCCCAGCCTCTCTGCTGCTGCTGCCGACTCGTCTGTCTCTGGCTGCCGTGACCGTCTTTCCGAGGTGGCGTCCTCTCGAGTGTCTCGGTCCCTCTCTCTCTCTCTCTCTCTCTCTCTCTCCCTCTCTCGCTCTCCCTCTCGGTCGCTCCTCGTCGCCTCTTCTGCTGCTGCTTGCGAGTGTGTCGCTGGAGTGGCGTCGCTGCTTTGTGTCAATTCTGCCCTAATCCAGAAACTTTTCTATGCTGTGAAAGGAACATGTGACAGGCGGGAGAGTGGTGGAGGGAGGGAGGAGGAGGGAGAGAGAGAGGGAGGGGGGGCAAGGCAACACTTTTTTAGTTACTTGAAAAACAATCCCTCCGCCTCTCTGTTGGTGACCTGCTACAAAGTCCACCATATGGACTAAGATGTCCCTGCCAGGTGGGAGTTAAAGGAGGAATCCCTCCGCGAGAATGTAGACAGAGAGAGAGAGTGAGAAAGAGAAAGAGAGAGAGAGAGAAAATGTAGAAAAACATGTAGTAAGAGATTTTCATTTTGCAGCAAAGCAGCTGCCATAACAAAGTGCCCTATTGTGTAAAGAGATTAACTGTTAGGGTAACGCTCACACTGCCCACCGACTGCTGCTGACAGCCAACTGGAAAAGACCACTCAGGGTGGGGGGGTTGCCTGGAGTTAGAGGGAGAGCACTTCTGACGGATGTGAAGCGTATCGGAAGTGTTGGCGAGTAACTAACTTCATTGTCATTTTGGGGACGAGTAGTCTTTATCCAACACCTTGAGTAATCAAATACTTTTTTTTTGTTTGATTTGTTTTGTTTTTACCTGTAATTGATTTGATTGTGGAAAACAACTTGTGTGATGTTACTGTAATAAAGCCTGCATTGCTTTGTGAGGATGCACACACACACACACACACACACACACACACAGGAGCCCCTGGGAGGCACACTGCCGCACACTGATGGAAAGATGGAAAGAAAACTAGGATCAAATACTGAACCGTTCTATCCGTGTTTCGATGGTTGACAAGAAAACCCATCAAAAGGGAATTCCCCCTTCGATATTAACTATATAAAACAACACCAGAGACACATTAACACAACACTACTGCAGATGTAAAAACACAAAAAGCAGTTCACCCACCAGATGCACTTAAAGACAAAGTCCATCCTGTACTCTTTGTTAGCAAACAGTTCAATGACGCGGTTGTAGTTTATCGATGTGCTTTATGGACGCCAGTGAGGATCGTCACAGCCCAACATGCCCATAACTCTTTGTGAGAAAGGCGATGTCAGTAAATCCACCACCAAGTCCGTTTCTCCTCCTCCTTCAGCCATTGAGTGTTAAAAAAACTACACCAAGCAAAACACTAAACATGTCATAACCTTTCTTATGTTTCAGCCTGAACTGTTCATACTCGTCCAGAGTTCTGCTAGCAGCTACGTAAGTCATGCTGGTCCGCTGAACAATCACAGCGCATGTTATAATTCTGACGTACTTCCGGGCCAGCTCACAGGCCCTGGCACGTCAAAGAATACACCCAGCATGTCAAACTAAAGATCTAAATTGGTTGAAGTCTACGACAACGTCCCCATGTACTTTAATCTGCAAAGGCCAGCTAGAAGGCCTCGGGCCACTCTGCTTCCATAGAGACATAGAGGTGAAATATGATTGGATGAGAGCTCTCCTTAAAACAAGCTGCACTGGAAGAAGACAGGAACTGTGTAATGAGAAAATAAGCTAATAGGGAAAGAATAATTATAATAAATGTAGTGTATTTGTGAAAAACAATTAAATTATTACAATAGGGTCCTTGCTGGACTGACTTCGTCAGTTGCTCGGACCCTAATAAAATAGCTATAACACACACATACCAAACCCTGACCCCACCCCAATCAACGGAGGATGACGGGGAGGGAGGCGGGTTAATAATACACTGTTCTTTCATAGCTTTCATTTCAAAATAAAACACCTTGTAAAAGGGTAACATATCAGAGAACAATAAATAAGCTCCCACTTCCCCCAGTCTTGCAATCATTCAGTGGGAATATGCAATTTATAAACTAGATTTGGTACAGATTTGTTACAAATTTGTTTGACACAAATGTAATCAAGCAGAACAGACTTTAGAAGGTGGGGGTGGCCATCTGGAGAGACTAGCAAGAATACGGTAGATTTAAAAAAATCTGTGTTGCCAACTCTTCTCCAATTAAACTAGCTAGCAACACCTGCTCCAAATGTTGCTTTTGTGCCTTTACAATAGTTGTGCAGAACAAAATAAGCATTAATAAGAAAAGGAAAGTCCTCCGCTTTGTGTCCGTTGTCCTCGTGAAAGCCGCAAACCGGGACTTCCAATGTCCGCACCGTATGGTTGATCGCTCCAATAACAGCTTGCTTCTTCCACATGTTGGCAGTAGTAAAATGATAAAATGCAAAATTTGACTGCTTAAAATTAACAGCTGCTGGCATAGTCAACAAGGTCAGCAATGCCTGTAATCTGTTATTCATGTTAAAATTAATCACTGCCATTCCTGGCTGTTTGTTTTTTTCAAGAAAAGGGTCACGTGATCGGTGCGTGAAGAACACGTCGTGACAGCGAAGACCTAATCGAGTAGCGTCATCTACGACATCGTTTTACAAACTTATGCGGTTCGGCCTGTCCACACTACAAGGTTTCAAACTTACCCGGCTTTGGTAGCGTTTCTAAACTATGGACGCTCCGTGGAAACGTAAAATGGAAACGCAGTAGTGTGGATGTTGCCTAAGTCTCTGGGCGAGAACGGTGTGATATTTTACATGGCAAGAAGGCAGACTGTATCTGAGCAAACTGCTAAAAAAAGAAAAGAAAATTAAATGTAAACTAATTAAGCGTCCAGTTAGATTTTTCGTAGCCAGGCGGCCGTAATTAAGGCAATTAAGACACTGTGAATATGGCAAGGTTTCTTAATCAGTATTGTTAAGTTAAAAAATCTTTCATTCTTTCATCTTTCAACTATCATTAGCACATCAACTGCTGTCCGCATAACAAAGAGAGAGCATCCTGGATTCATCACACCTACTGCAAGAAGGTGCACAGGTTGTCTGCAGAAAACTGCATTAGAGAACTCCTAAACGGGCACCCATCTCCTCTGTGGTGAAGTCTGGTTACAAAGGGAGTTGAAACCAATATGGGCACTTGTCTCAACCCAGTGAAGAAATCATCAAACACCCAGAGGCTTAGGGAGTGTCTGTTTATCAAGGTTGTTTATCAGTGTTGATTTTAAAAGAAGAAAGTGGTTAACAACTAGATATGGAGCCATTTAGACCACGGCGGGGAACAATTCCGTTCCAATTGACAATAGCCAAAAGAAATTGTTAATTTTACCCGTGATGCTGAGAAAGGCGGAGTCTGTACAATGTTTGGATCTGCCTGTTTTACTTTCAGGCACGGGATCTCTGTCTCATGGGATATCTCTCACCCATGGGATATATTTTGTATATTTCTTGTGTAGAGATGCTGAACAATTGGTGACCCCGATGTGATCTTTGTGGTGAGTTGTGGTTGAAGAATAGCAATTTGAACAAAGGACCAGACTTTTCTCTTGGATGACCCCTCCTCCCTACTCACATGAGGCCTCACTTAAAAGGTAATGACAAGGACCTGTTGATAACCGAACCTTATTTAGGTAGACCTAGGAGATTAAGTTGAGAGCAGGGAAGGCGATCCGGACAAGGTAATGTTCAAATAATAAAAGTGGTGCAGCATATATGTTGAATGAAAGCTAACGTACGTGTGTGTCTGTTGTAAGTTTCGCTGAAGACAAACGGCGCTAATTGTTTGACTGAGAAGCTCCTTCGCGAATCGCCACCTTAACGCGGTGAAGGAGTTTGAGTGGCTCAATGATCCTGGGAGCTATGTTGTCCGGGGCATCTGCCCCTGGTAGGGTCTCCCAAGGCAAACAGGTCTCGGGGGAGAGCCCAGACTAAGAGCGGTTCAAAAAACCCTGGAGACCGCCAGACCCGGGAGGCGAGCTCGTCGGCGAGCGTCTGGTGGCCGGGCTTTCGCCCATGGGGCCCGGTCGGGCTCAGCCCGAAGAAACACCACCCTGCAGCCACCCTGTGGACCCACCACCCGCAGGGACAGACATCGGGGTCGGGTGCTATGTAGACCGGGCGGTGGGCCGGGCAGGGGGCCTGGGCGAGCCGATCGCCTGCGAAATAGACTAGATCTAGGGACGTGGAACGTCACCTCGCTAGCGGGGAAGGAGCCGGAGCTGGTGAGGGAGGTGGAGCGTTACCAGCTAGATATAGTTGGGCTCACCTCCACGCACAGCGCTGGCTCTGGAACCAAACTCCTGGAGAAGGGTTGGACTTTGTTCTTTTCTGGAGTCGCCCAGGGTGAGAGGCGCCGGGGGGGAGTGGGGATACTCACGAGTCCCCGGCTGAGCGCCGCTGTGTTGGAGTTTTTCCCGGAGAACGAGAGGGTCGCCTCCCTGCGCCTACAAGTTGCGGGGAGTAAGGCTCTGACTGTTGTTTGTGCTTATGCACCAAACAGCATTTCGGAGTATCCGGCCTTCTTGGAGTTGGTGGGAGGGGTCCTGGAAAGGGCGCCGCCTGCCGACTCCATAGTTCTCCTGGGAGACTTCAACGCTCACGTGGGCGACGACAGAGAAACCTGGCGGGGAGTGATTGGGAGGAACGGCTTGCCTGATCTGAACCCGAGCGGTGTTTCGTTGTTGGACTTCTGTGCTAGCCACAGTTTGTCCATAACAAACACCATGTTTGAACATAAGGTGGCTCATAAGTGTACCTGGTACCAGAACACCTTAGGCCGGAGATCAATGATCGACTTCGTAATCGTATCATCTGATCTGCGGCCGTATGTTTTGGACACTCGGGTGAAGAGAGGAGCAGAGCTGTCAACTGATCACCACCTGGTGGTGAGTTGGATCAGATGGCGGGGGAGTCGGCCAGAAAGACCTGGCAAGCCCAAACGTGTAGTGAGGGTGAACTGGGAACGTCTGGCGGAGGATCCTGTCCGGGAGGTCTTCAACTCCCACCTCCGGAAGGACTTCTCACACATCCCGAGGGAGGTTGGGGACATGGAATCCGAGTGGATCATGTTCAAAGCCTCTATTGTGGACGCGGCCGCTAGGAGCTGTGGTCGGAAGGTCATCGGTGCCTGTCGTGGCGGCAACCCGAGAACCCGGTGGTGGACACCGGGGGTGAGGGAAGCCGTCAAGCTGAAGAAGGAGGCCTTTCGGGCTTGGTTGGCCCAGGGGTCTCCTGAAGCAGCTGGCAGGTACAGGCAGCCGTGGGGCGGAGAATGTCAGGTTCGGGGATCTCAGGATAGCCTCTCTGCTGTTTGCAGATGATGTGGTCCTGTTTGCCTCCTCGGACCATGACCTCCAGCATTCACTGGGGCGTTTTGCAGCCGAGTGTGAAGCGGCGGGGATGAGAGTCAGCACCACGAAATCTGAGGCCATGGTGCTCTGCCGGAAACCGGTGGATTGCTCCCTCCGGGTGGGGACAGAGTGCCTACCACAAGCGAAGGAGTTCAAGTATCTCGGGGTCTTGTTCACGAGTGAGGGTAAAATGGAGCGGGAGATCGACAGGCGTATCGGTGCGGCTGCAGCAGTAAAACAGGCGTTGCACCGGGCCGTCTTGGTGAAGAAGGAGCTGAGCCGAAAGGCAAAGCTCTCAATTTACTGGTCGGTCTACGTCCCAACCCTCACCTATGGTCACGAGCTTTGGATCGTCCGAAAGAACGAGGTCGCGGATACAAGCGGCCGAAATGAGTTTCCTCCGTAGAGTGGCCGGGCTCAGCCTTAGAGATAGGGTAAGGAGCTCGGACATCAGGAGGGAGCTTGAAGTCGAGCCGCTACTCCTTCGTGTCGAAAGGAGTCAGCTGAGGTGGTTCGGGCATCTAATTAGGATGCCTCCAGGACGCCTCCCTTTAGAGGTTTTCCAGGCACGTCCAACTGGTAGGAGGCCCCGGGGAAGACCCAGGACACGCTGGAGGGATTATATCTCCCAGCTGGCCTGGGAACGCCTCGGGATCCCCCAGAATGAGCTGGTAGATGTTGCGGGTGAGAGAGAAGTCTGGGTCAGCCTGCTTGACCTGCTGCCTCCGCGACCCGACCCCGGATAAGCGGTGGAAAATGGATGGATGGATGGATGGGTTTCGTACAAAAGTGCGTTGGTTCGGAACAATTATAGTATAGGAACCAGTTATAAACTCAGTAAATTCAAGGTAATGTCACAACAGAGATATTGGATCAATTAATTCATGGTAATGTTGTAGACAGAGCAAGGTAATGTCACGATAGAGATAGTGGATCAATGAATTCAAGGTAATGTTGCGGACAGAGATGCTGAATTTGCTGATACGCGTTGTAAATACAGTGCAGTGTACTAACTGTTGTATGTTGTATGTGTTGTAGACTGTAAGTGTGATATTGTTAGAACTGTAAAAGTGAGAAATATAGGCTCTGAGAGAAGTAGAACAAAGAGTCATAAAAAGAAGACAATGTGGACTTCCGGTGATGCCATGTTCTGAGAAAGTCGCAAGGAAACAAGTCCAGTTTCAGGGAAACTTCATATACTTCGACCAAGATTACTCTCCGGAGGTACAGAGGAAAAGAGCGCGGGTACGTGGAGTTATAAAGCAGCTGAAGGAGAAGGGGATTCGGGCCGGATGTCGCTTCCCTGCGCAGCTGAGAGTCATCTTGGAGACGGGAGTGAAAACCTTTCCAACGCTGGTAGAGGCTCTGCCGACGCTTGGGGAGTTGGGCATAGTGGTGCAAGTGAGTGAGAGAGAGAAGATGGAACGGGAGCTTTCGAGGGCGACATGGCAAAGACAGGAGAACGGGAGGAGAGGAGGAGGAGGAGCCGCCTCTCTGAGGGACACTGATCTAGGATTTTTTCTGCAGGACTGAGAAAATGACATTTGTGCTCAGGTAACGCTAATAAGCTTTTGAAAGTCGATGCTAAGGTTAACGGTCGACAGGAATACGACATTATATCTATCCCCTTATATGACATTTAAAACGGCTAGTCACACTGAATACAAGTGATGAGTATATGTGAGTGATATTAAAGGTAAGAGGGAGCAAAGGGCTCCCATTTGCGTTTTTATGATAATACCCAAGATGGGACGAAAACCTCACCAGGGAATTGGTTATTTTCTTTGGTCTGTGGTTTGGTTGGCACTTTGTGCATATTCCCCAGAGAGTGTTAGAGGTCACAACTCTCTGCCTATAATACAGCAGGGGCTGGTGGACACATTTATTCAGCCAGCTGGGTTTTTGGAAGTCAAAGGTGTTTATTTGGTTCATTTAAATGTGTTTGTTCTTAGTTCTTATATCCTTGACATGTCTGTTAAGTCCACACAAGTAAATTAGGTCATTTTTGAAGTAAAACTTTTTATTTTAAACACAGGGGATTTGAGGGGAAGGAGAAAAAAACAGGAAAGAAGATTATTTATGTCTGATTTAGGGGTTGTTAGTTACAATGTTAAAGGTATCAATCATCCCATTAAGAGGAAAAAGATTCTAACTCAGTTGAAGAAATTAAATTGTTCAATAGGGTTACTACAGGAAACTCACCTAAATGAGGCTGAACACAAGAAATTGAGAAGAGATTGGGTGGAGCAGGTGTTTTATGCATCTTGTCCAAATAGCAGAAAGAGAGGAGTGGCAATTTTGATTAGTAGATCCAGCGGTCTTGCGGTACATAGGGAAGTAAAAGATATTCAGGGAAGGTATATAGCAGTCATAGGGAAAATAGGTGGAATAGACCTGACCATCATGAATATTTATGCTCCGAATGAAGATGATCCTTCGTTTTTTAAGGACATTGCATCCATATTGGTAAGGGAAGCTAAATGTACCATAATTTTAGGAGGAGACTTTAATTGTGTCTTAAATGCAAAATTAGACAAATTGCCCACAGACCAGGGACCTCCTAGCAGGAAATCGAAAGCTGCAAAACATATGTTGGAAGAGTTGGGGCTTGTGGATAGCTGGAAAGCTAAGAATCCAACGACAAAAGATTTTACATTTCTGTCTACGGTCCACGGGTCATACTCCAGAATTGATCTGATTTGCATTTCAAAGCAGAGCCTTCATAAAATTAAGGAGGGTGTTATAGAACCTATTACTCTATCTGATCATGGCCCAGTAAGACTGAAATTAAACGTGGGTTTCGAAAGGCATTTTAAATACTGGAGATTAAACATCTCTTTGCTAACAAACCCGATATCCCAAGAACAATTAAAACAAACTATAGAAGAATACTTTGCAATAAATGATAATGGAGCAGTATCCCCCTCCACCCTTTGGGATGGGGCTAAGGCGGTGCTGAGGGGGAAATGTATTGAAATAGCCGTTAAATTAAATAAACAGAGACTTGAAAAGGAGAAACCATTAGAAAGTGATATAAAAAGATTGGGACATGAGCATAGAGTAACGGGGGACAAAAATATATTGGAACAACTACAGGATTGTAGAACTGCCCTAGATGAATTACTTACACGCAAAGCTGAAGGGGCGCTCAGATATACAAACCAAAGATATTATGAGATGGGGAATCGAGCAAGCCGGCTACTTGCCTTTCAGTTGAGAAAAGAGCAGTCAAACCGTATTGTTCCTAAAATAAGGCATCCAACTTCCTTAGCTGAGGTTTCACATCCAGTAGAAGTGGCAGGGGCATTTCAAACTTTTTACAAGAATCTTTACGATGCCCCAGAGGAAGCACCAAGTACGGTGGAAATGGAGGGAATATTTAAAGATCTTAATTTAGTAAAGATATCGGAAGCAGAGGCGGGGGAGTTGACAACCCCAATTTTAGAAAGTGAAATAGAAGGAATCATCGGATCTCTGAAAAATAATAAATCTCCGGGGACTGATGGTCTGCCAGGCGAATTTTACAAGACCTTTATGAAGGAGCTTGTGCCTAGGCTTTGTGGGGTCTTTAACTATGCCTTACGGGAAAATGACCCACCTAAGAGCTGGTCAGAGGCCGTAATAACAGGCATACACAAAGAGGGGAAGGATCCACTGGAGTGTGGCGCCTATAGGCCAATTAGTCTGCTTGGAAGTGATGTAAAGATTCTTAGTTCTATACTGGCGAATAGAATGCAGAAATACCTGGGGAAGTTAATTAATCCTGACCAGACGGGGTTTATACCGGGTCGTCAAGGTGCAAATAATATTAGAAGAGTTCTAAATTTACAATCGGTAGCAAGAGACTCTGCCCGTCCTTCAATGCTTCTCAGTCTTGACGCTGAGAAGGCGTTTGATAGGGTGGACTGGTCGTATCTAAATTATACTATGGGAAAAATGAGATTTAATTTGACATTTATTAGATGGATTAACACTCTAAATAAAGACCCAATATCTAGAGTTAGGGTTAACGGACACTGCTCTCAATTCTTTAAACTTAAGAAGGGGGTTCGGCAGGGAAATCCAGTGTCTCCTATTTTGTTTGCACTGAGTATCGAACCGCTGGCTGAGTTAATAAGGGGTAATGATCAAATTGAAGGTATAGCAGATGAGGGGGGCATGGTGCATAAGATATCGTTGTTCGCGGATGATATCCTGTTGTTTATAAGAGATCCAGTGTCATCTATACCAGCGGTTATGCAGTGTCTGAGGAACTATGGGGAAGTTTCAGGACATAAAGTTAACGAGGGGAAATCGGAAGAAATTATGATTTCAGGAAGCTGGCCTACACAATTGGACAGACTTGTGAGATTTAAATGGTCAAAAGGGGGCTTTAGGTACTTGGGGTGATTTTGACTCCTATTGCTTCTAAATTATATAGCGCAAATTATGACAAACTTATTTCCCAGATTAAAAATGACCTGGAAAGGTGGGAGATGCTTCCCCTTTCCTTGGTTGGAAGGGTAGAAACCATTAGGATGAATGTCCTGCCAAGGCTGTTGCTCTCTTCCTATTGTTGTCCCGGTATCTACTTTTAAGCTCCTAGATAGGCTTGTTTCCCGATTCATATGGCAGAACAAGAGGCCTAGAATGCAACTCAAAGTTCTTTGCTTACGGAAAGAGAAGGGCGGTCTAGCTTTGCCTCATTTTAGAAGTTATTACTGGGCAGCACAACTTAGAGTATTGATCTCCTGGATGAGATTGGATATGGTTACAAAATGGGTACATATAGAGCAAAGTTCAGTAAACACATCACTCTCAGCACTCCCCTTTCTGACGTCAAATGCATTGAGTAAACTAAAAATACAAAATGAATGGGTTAAGTATACATTAAAGGTTTGGAAGAAAATAAGACAGGTATTAAACCTCTCATTATCTGTATCTAGGGCAACAAAAATAGCTGCTATTTATGATTTTCTGCCTGCTAAATTAGACAGTGGTGTTAGTAAATGGGTAGAGAAGGGTTTGACCACAATAAATCAACTATTTGTAGGAACGACTCTCAGGGCTTTCGCACAACTTCAACAAGTATGGTATTGAAGCCAAGGATCTATTCCGATATTTCCAACTTCGACACTATTTGACCACACACAAGGAATGGGACAAAATTAAGGACATACCAGGCAATTTTGAGGAGTACTGGGTGGGGATAGCTGAGTATCGAATCCAAACAAAATATATAATATCCTGTTTATACAGTAGAATTCATATGGATACGTCTATCGACACACTGGATATAAAAAGTAAATGGGAATTGGAGGCTAACATCATTATTACAGATGATGATTGGGAATGCTCTTGGTTGTCCTGGCACAAATGTTTAAGTAGTCCAACCTGGAGAGAATTTAGTTGGAAGCTAAGGATGAGATATTTTAAAACACCCTTAGTAATAGCTAAATATGACAAGAAGTATTCCCCTCTCTGCTGGAGAGGTTGTGGCCTAATAGGAGACTTTTCTCACATTTTCTGGGATTGCCCTAAATTGCAGAAGTTCTGGGAGGAGGTAAAGAGGGAGATAAGTGAGATTTTGAACTTGGACAGTTCGTTTGACCCACAACAGCTGATTTTGGGAACTACACCTACAAGAGGGCTAGGGAAAAACAAACTGTATATAATCAGAGTTATGATGTTAATTGTGTGGCGATCCTGGGGCACCACCACCAGGTGAACCCGGACCGGAGTCCTCACTCCCGGAAACTCCCCGACCGGCCAGCCGGCCGCCGTCTCCGCGGCTGAGTATTGCCTGTCTTCTCCCCCCCTTATCTGCACACTGTGAATAAACATCCGTGTTTCACCCGCACAAACCCTGTTGTCCTGTGTTTGCCTTTGGGTCCAGAACCCCCACCCCTAACAAATTGCCCACAAAATGATCACAGTTAACTGGCGCAGGCCCCACCCACCTACTGTAGACCAGTGGGCCCAGAGGCTCCAGGCTGTGAATGGTATGGAAAGCTTAACTGCAAGCCTACGACTTCGGATGGACATTTACTTAGCAAGATGGTCACCTGTCACAATGTATTGGTCAAAATGATTACTCGGTTGACACTGGACGGGACAAGCTGGATTGAATATGAGACTAGGTGATTTCATTGGGGTTTCCCTTCTGTCATTTGTGTTTTCTTTGTATTTGGTAGACACGTGTATTACATATTGTTATTTTTATATGGCTATTATAATCATATATACTGTTGTAAGACATGCTGTGTGAGACTCACTGTCAAGGAACTTGCTCTAATAAAAATTCCAAAAAAAAGGAGACAATGTGTTAAAGGGGAAGGGAACTTAAGAGAGATAAGACTAGATGGAGCTACAGGAAGTAAGAGAGTGTGAAGTCAAGAGGGAACTTTAAGACACAGGAAAGAAATTAAGATAGAGGGAATTTGATTAATTGGGACTCCATTGGACGACCAAAGCGTAAATAATAGGTGATTCCTCCCAGAAGGTGAGAAGCTGTTCCTCAGACGGAGTTCAAGATTGCCAGTCCAATGCTGGAACTAGAAAAGAATTCCACCCGGTGAGAATTTTTTTCCATGAGAAATTAATTTGAGATGCAACAGATGTGTCCTAGTGAACTAATAATAATAAAGAAAATAAATGCTTATACATATCCTTTCAGGTTGAACGAAGTCTTGATTGGTTAGTGGGAAAATTCCTTGAACAATTAATTAGAAAAGATGTTGTAAAACAGTGATGGTGAAGTGTTAGAAGGAGAAGTTGAAAGAATGAAAAGACAATAATTATTTTAGTGGAAGATTGACAGTCACATGATGTCAATATTTGGTTCATCAGATTGAACTGCAAGACTGGTATGGAAAGGAAGAATTATAGAGAAGGACACACACACACCCACACTGATAAGCTGACACAGACTGTTAATGCAGAATGGAAAGCTGTTTAGAACTTTAGAAGTAGAGGGATGTGAAGTGACTTTTTTGAGTGTTTCCGGAGCATGCTGATCTGTCATTCTAGCATCTGAAAGTAGAAAACTAATTAATAAAGCAAGAAGATAACACCATTTGGTGAGATCAGCATTTGTAATCCCAGATCCTAAAACATGACTATAAACAAATCAACAGTTCAAGTTATCAAAGAAACTGTCTAGTAAATATTTTAAGCAGAGAGATATTTCATATTGGTGACCAACCTTAGACCACTTTGTTAGTCAGGATGAGCACAAGGGAGACTCTAACCCTAACCCTAACCCCTTAGGTTTACTTCAAATGGGGAGAATCAGGAGATGTGGGTCCTAATTTAGGTCGTAAAGCGAAAGACTTGGAATGCACCAAGGAGGGGAAGGGCCATTTCAACTATCCTGGATTCATCAAACCTAATGCAAGAAGGTGCACCGGTTGTCTGCATAAAACTGCATTAAAGAACTCCTTAACGGGCACCCATCTCCTCTGTGGTGAAGTCTGATTACAAAGGGAGGTGAAACCAATATGGGCACTTGTCTCAACCCAGTGAAGAAATCATCAAACACCCAGAGGCTTAGGGAGTGTCTGTTTATCAAGGGGAGCTCAGTGTTGATTTTAAAAGAAGAAAGTGGTTAACAACTAGATATGGAGCCATTTAGACCAGGGCGGGGAACAATTCCGTTCCAATTGACAATAGCCAAAAGGAATTGTTAATTTTACCCGTGATGCTGAGAAAGGCGGAGTCTGTACAATGTTTGGATCTGCCTGTTTTACTTTCATCCTAAGCAACACAGCTCCTGATGGATCAGTGACTGAAGTGCTGGCTGGTCTTACGGCATTGAGTCAGAACCTTGCAGAGAATGCTGGGATTGATGATCCCATCACAAGCTGGTTGGACAGTGTGTTTGGAAAATGCATATTGTTCATAATAACCACACTTTGTCTTGCCACTACAGTCGTGATCCCCTGAGGATGCTACTGCATCCATGGACTCCTGCAGAGATTGATTGACGCTGCATTTAGCATAACAGCATTCAAGGGAATCAATTAAGAGTTGAAGATGAAGGGGGAGGGGACGGGGGGGGGGGTTAGGCACAGGATCTCTGTCTCATGGGATATCTCTCACCCATGGGATATATTTTGTATATTTCTTGTGTAGAGATGCTGAACAATTGGTGACCCTGACGTGATCTTTGTGGTGAGATGTGGTTGAAGAATAGCAATTTGAACAAAGGACCAGACTTTTCTCTTGGATGATCCCTCCTCCCTACTCACATGAGGCCTCACTTAAAAGGTAATGACAAGGACCTGTTGAACCTTATTTAGGTTGACCTAGGAGATTAAGTTGAGAGCAGGGAAGGCGATCCGGACAAGGTAATGAATTGACTGTTTGTAAAGCTAAAATATATAAAACTAAATGATATGAATTCAACAGTATTATAAACGCAGTGTGTTGTGAATATATTTGTTGGCAATAAGTGGTTACCGCGCCAGGGGCGACGGTGGTAAAACAGTTTTCGGCACAAGTATAGTGACCGGATAGAGGTAAAACAGTTTTCGGCACAAATATAGTGACCGGATAGTGGTAAAACAGTTTTCGGCATAAGTATAGTGACCGGATAGTGGTAAAACAGTTTTCGGCACAAGTATAGTGACCGGATAGTGGTAAAACAGTTTTCGGCACAAGCATAGTGACCGGATAGTGGTAAAACAGTTTTCGGCACAAGTATAGTGACCGGATAGTGGTAAAACAGTTTTCGGCACAAGCATAGTGACCGGATAGAAGATACTGACGTACGTCGTAAAAACTGAGCCTTTGATAAAATTCATAGAAGTGAATTAAATCTGAAGGTTGGCGTACGGGCTGGGTATTGTGTGTGAGTTGTTGCATTGAATTATGGAGAATATGTAAATTTACCTGTGTATGAGAACGGAGAAGAGTGGTTCGCAGTCCTATTGGAGCAAAGTCTGATTGTTGGATCAGTGAATAGAGCTGTAGAAATAGAGTGGACTGAAAGTTTGACCCGTGCAACTGTGAGCGAAGACGCTGTTGCTGTCACACATTCACACACACAGACACATACATCAGACACCCGTATTTCCACACCTCATAATTCAAGGGCTCCTAGACCCGTGCACAAATAGAAGATTTAGCGGATACACTTTGGAGACTGCAGGTAGTAGTAACATCTTTAATGATCTTAATAGCTGGTGTTGCAGGAGTGCTAGTATATTTAGTAGTGAGAGTGAACAAATAAAGGACAGAGAAGGAAAGAGCACACAGGGAGTAGGAAAGAAAAACATAAAGGGAGTGAAATAAAAAGACGCCGTGATGACGAGCGTAGTGGAGTATCTGACTCAGCGAGTCAAAGACAGGACAGATAAGAAAGAACAAGGGAAAGATATGAAAGTATGGGAAACTGTAAAGAATAGATGGATTACGGAAGGGTGGCTGCGCCCTGGTGGAAAGTTGCCCCAGATGAAAAACATTGCAGAGATGGAAGCAGACATTGTGGACCAAGACAAAGAAGCTAAGAAAGAATGCGAGGGAAAAACATGTTTGAAGTGGGGAAAGAACAAGAAAAACAGCCGTGAAGCAGAAGAACAGTTGAGAATTGGAATGAAAGGAGTGGATGAAGTACGGAGACTGGTGCTGGAAATGAGCAGCAAGAATCCATTGATAATGGAGCAGAGAAAGGAGGGGCAGGAAGAGGAAGACAATAAACAAAATGACCAACAGAGGAGCCTGAAAGATGTGAGCATGCCCCCACCATATGCCCCGCCTACACATGGCACGCCCACAGCACCAGCAGTGATGGCGCCTGCTTTGGCAGTGCGTGGAGGTCATCTTGACATAGACCAAGATGAAACAGAAATCTCACGTTCCCACTCATCTGGACTCCTGAGGCTAACAAAGCCTTTACCACAGTCAAACAAGCCCTGTCCCAAGCTGCAGCTCTCGTCCCACCTGACTACACTTTACCATTTCACTTGGATGTTTCTGAACAAAACTCATTTGTGAATGCAGTTTTGTATCAGAAAAAAGGGGGAGAGAGATATGTACTATTATACCACTCTTCAAAACTTGATGTGGTTGAAACCGGACAAGCAACGTGCACAAGATACGTTGCAGCAGTGGCAAAAGCAATTGAAAAAACAAGTCATATTGTGATGTGCCACCCATTGGAAGTACACACCAATCACGGAGTAATGGCGTTCCTTATGAGCAAAGAATTCACCTTCAGCTCTGCAAGAAAAACAAAGATCCAGAGCCAATGCACACAAACACATATCGCATATGTGGATTCAGCCATAAATATGGCAGGAAAAATCAGAAATGGAGAACCACATTGCTGTGAAGAACTGGCTGCCAAAGAGACGAAACTAAGAGTGGACATACAAAATGAACCACTAGATGGCTATATAGATGCTTGGATCTATACAGACGGTTGCTGCTACAGAAGTAAAGAAGGAAACGTGGCCGCATATGCAGTGGTAGAACAACTACCGGATGGAAGTCACAAAACAATCAGATCAGGAATCATTCCACAACCAGCATCAGCGCAAGTAGCTGAAGTAAGAGCTCTCACAGAAGCACTCAACTGGGGAAAAGGAAAAAGAATCAACATCTTCACTGACTCAGCATACGCCCATGGAGCAATCCATGTGGATGGACCGCAATGGGTCAGAAGAAATTTCCTGACGTCAGCAGACCAACCAATAAAACACCGACAAGCAATGGAGAACATGATACAAGCTGTGGCACTGCCAAAAGCAGTAGCTTTCATGAAGTGTAAAGGACACGACAAAAATAAGACCAGAATCAGTGAAGGAAATGATGCTGCAGATCAAGCAGCAAAGAAAGCTGGAGGATATACAGCGACACAAATGGTTCTGAAAAGTCCAAATGTGAGACCTGAACTTAATATGGAACACCTGAAGGAGCTACAGCAGCAAGCAGGACCATATGAGCAATCTGAATGGCTCAGAAAAGGAGCAACAAAAGACAAAGAAGAAATATGGAGAAGCCATGATGGAAGAACAGTAGCACCAGCAGGATTGTGCCAAGTGCTACTGAAGGAAGCCCATGGAATGACGCATGAAGGAAAGAAAAGAACTCTGGAAAGACTTTCCCATCTATGGTGGCATCCCTACCTGGAGAACATTGTGAGCCTGTACTGCGATGAATGCATACAGTGTGGAAACCATAACCCCAGAAAACCATTCCAGACTCCTATGGGAGCCTACCCGGTACCGGCTGCACCCTTCCAAGATATAAGTATAGATTATACAGATATGGGACAGGACAATGTAGTGCAGGGAAAAAGGTATCTATTGGTAATGGTAGACAGATTCTCAAAATGGGTAGAAGCCATGGGGGCGACTGTAGCTCAGTGGTTAGCAAGTCGGTCTTTCAATCAGAGGGTTGGTGGTTCGATCCCCGGCTCCGGCAGTCTGCGTCGTTGTGTCCTTGAGCAAGACACTTAACCCCTAATTGCTCACCGTTGCTGTGTCTACTGTATATCATGTAAGTCGCTTTGGATAAAAGCGTCAGCGAAATGAAATGAAATGTAATGTAAAGCCATAACCACCAGAAAAGAAGATGCACAGGCAGTAGTAAAATGGTTAAAGACAGAACTCATTCCCAGGTACGGAGTACCTAGACGCATTAGGTCCGACAATGGAGCACATTTCAACAACAAACTGCTAGAAAAAGTAGAAACAGCACTGGGCATAACCCACAAGTTTGGGTCAGTGTATCATCCACAGTCGCAAGGGTTGGTTGAGAGAGCCGATCAGAGAGCTAAAATGAGAGAGCGAGAGAGAGAGCTAAAAGCTAAAAAGCTAAAATGTGTGATGGAACGAAACTCACGTGGGTGGAAGCTCTTCCTCTGGTGTTAATGGCTCATCACCGGGAGGAAAGACGCATGTGTCACCCCATGAGATTCTGACTGGCAGGACCTGGGCCACCCAGGGATGGAGGTCATATGCCACCTCTGGATGTGTGTAATATTGAAATGGATGTATGTAAAAGAGTACAGAGTATGTAAAAGCATTAACCTCTCTCATTAAAGCTCTCTCAAACCAGGTTGTTCGAGCCCAGACGATCGATCCGGAAGCCCCAGAGCATCCAAAGGTAAAAGTAGGTGACTGGGTCAGGGTTAAAGTTCATAAGGAGCGCCTTGGCACCATCTGACACACTGTACCCTAGCCCAACAAGAACAGATTTGAAAAATGGCTGTCCAGAATAGAATGGCGTTAGATAGGTTATTAGCAGAAAAAGGGGGTGTCTGTGCCATGTTCGGTGACATGTGCTGCACATTCATCCCCAATAACACAGCCCCTGATGGGTCAGTATCAAAAGCCTTAGAAGGCCTCCGGACTCTATCAGACCAAATGAAAGAACATTGCGGGGTAGACAACCCAATGGAGGAATGGATGACTAACATGTTCGGAAAATGGAAAACATTAATAATGTCAATTTTGATGTCCCTAGCCATCTTCGTAGGAATCCTAGTCACCTGTGGATGCTGTTGCATCCCCTGCATCCACACTCTGATAAACCGCTTAATTACTACTGCCTTAACCAAAGAGAAACAACCGCCCCCTTATGATCAGTGCCCCTTATTAGCATATGAAGACCATGCCACAGGAATAGATCAGGAAACGGTATTCCCAGACTTCGAAGTTGCAATTGAGCCCCTGGAAACTCAGGAATAAACAGATTAGGTCACACCTTAATAGGTGTGAAAAGGGGGAGAGAATTTTTTAGGACCAAAAGTGTATTCACACCTATCAGGTGTGAAAAGGGGGTGTTGAGGATTATAATAAAACCATTAAGTTTTAGAAAAGGCCCAAAGTCATTTCAGGTCAGAAAAACAGCTCCCCAACACCTGCTGATAGCTAGAACCACAACAACTCTGCTTTGCACGCCTCGCTTAGCTTATGCCCTTAGGGAGATAGCCATAGGCGCACATACCCTGCACAACATGCATACACACTGATAGGCGGAACCAGATGCAGGAGGTCTAAGGACGGGAGCCGGTGGGGTTGGATTATAACCCGTACTCCAATAAGGGCCCTCAAAGTCTAAACCAAGAGCTGCCCCAACTTAGTCTGCACCATTCACAAAAATGCTCTTAGAGATTATATAAAGTTATGCACTTTTTGTTGGAGTCAGTCTTCTCTGGATGTTCAGCCATGTCTGACGTCTTCTTTGGATGTTCAGCCATGTCTGACGCCTCGTAGACCCGTGCACGTATTTTGCCTGCTGTTATAATACTCTGTTGAAATAAATACGATCTGCTGATCTAACTTAGATACTCCCCTCGTCTGAGCTTCTCTTCTTAATGAGCACACAGTCTACACAGACTCTTTAATTCAACATCTGTCTTTGAAAATCCTCATAAAGGGTTATCTTGGTTAGCATCCTGTGCCTTGGAGTCAGTGGCTGGTCTATTTGAACAAATGCGTAATCTGCTGCTGATGAGCTCAGTTATAAGGGAGTATTTAGTAATTCAGAGCTCTCACATGTGATTCATCGAGATAATAAATGTCTATATAGTAGCATCAGAATTATAATTGTGTTAGTGCATAATGATAATGATTAACTGAAGAATTAACAAGAGATCTGAAGCCACTCTATAACTTTTAATTAACGCAGCACCAACCAACAATGGTTAAAAAAACGTAATGTGAGAAGAGGGGCATTTCATTGTCTTTTAGCTTATTGATTGAGTCTCACCGATCTCATCAGCACCATTTCCACCAACAGTACGCTTTTACTTCAAGCTTAAAAATCTCTGATAAACCCCACTCCATGCTATCTGCTCTGCACCAAACATAGTGGAGCATTTTGGTGGCACTTTAGGAGCCAGATATTTACTCTAGGAGTTGGTGGATACCTAAGCGGAGCTCAAAGAGGTTTGAATATTGGGATTGATCTGCTCGGTTGACCGGATCACTACTCCAAACAAATCCTGGATGCATAAATAGTCAATTGCTTGCAAACAATTTCATTAGGTGATACTAAAGAAGCAATGTATGCAGTAACCCAACTTATAACTAAATGATACATTGAGTTAATAAAAAGGTGTGTAGCCTTCCTGACTTCCTGAAATTTGCACCCAAAACAGTGCTATTCTTACTGCTCGTCACTTCCCTGGAGTCAACACGAGCAGATAGCCAACTGGCTGCAGAATGGAACCCGGCAGTATGTTCCCTGGTGTAAAACTTGCTACTAACTTATAATGTCATCCCCAGCGAAATACCTCCGGTAATTGAATCCATGCTCTACTTTATAAGTGTGTGGTTATGCCAAAAGAAGCAACTAATAACCCTATTTGGAAATGACCTCCACCAAGTGCTTTTCACCAATTACCGCAATCAACAGGGACTTGACTTTTCAGGGGTCGGGTTAGTGATTTGGAGGGCCCTCGCAAACGCCGTTTTGCTCTACGTTTGACTTATTCTATAACTGGGAATGTCTGTGTTGGCAGTGCCAGAAGAATAAAGCTACTCAAAACTGAAGTAAAACCATTAAATATGAATAGTAGGGGTGTCATGATATAGCTGTAGGACGGAGGACACAATAACCGTTTATTTTGCAGAAACATGTCAAATAAATACTCATAACTCATAATGTTCTATGTTCAGTTCTATGAAGCTGGATAGTTTCATGAATAATAGTGCATTATATTTGTTATATTTTTTTGAGTCAAATCTATTCTGCAAGGCAACGAGTAACAATTCTGTGTCGGGTAAACGTAGTACCACAATGTATTCCTCTGAAGTAGAACACCGCACACAGCTGAACAGGCATGTTTTCAACGGGAACTGCACTCATGACTAAGACATTTGCATACAACGCAGTAACAACATTACCTCAGCCTTGTGAAGGGACCCGTCACTAAATGTGATGATGGATTGTCAACATCCAGACAGATATTAGCAAACAGACAGTAGATCTCAACAAGGTGTTTTTCTTAAACCTTAAAGCTCATTGATGTTCCAGACGTGATAACTCAGTAAAAAATGGATGAGTGAACACTTTCCCAAACCATCCAACGGAGTGACATTTCGGCATTGTTGCATGTCATGCTCCTTAGCTGCAGGCAATATTTTTTCTCACACTGCACTGAAACTGTATTTCGTACCAGTCTTACTATCTTTTAACTTTTTTTTCTATTCTCTATGAATAGTTATAGTTTTTGAATCTCATTTATAGACACGTGTTGTATGTCTTGCCTTGCCTTTCTACCTGCTATGTTCCGTATGTTTTGCAGTCAGATCAGGCAGCGATTCCTCTCAGGCTGTTGCCTACGAAATCCAGCTGACGATTCATGCCTGAAACTTCCCGTTTCAGATGTTGACACTGAAATGCTGCACTCCTGAACTAACACCAAGCCCGACTATACCATGGGTCCCCCTAGTGGTCACAGCACATAGATCCATCCTGTTCCATTCTCCTCTCTCCTCTGCACTAACAAATTAGGTTAAAACAGAGAGCTTGCCTGCTTAACACAGTGGCACCAACAAGCCTGCCTATCAAGCCCAAAGACTAATTGGTATTGGTTGAGATATCCTTGCTTCTTCCTCAATGTTATCTGACATAACAGATGTGATTATGATTCAATATCTCAGAGCCTACGGTGAAAAGCAAAAAACAAACACAGGGCATGGGGATTAGGGAAGTGGATATTCAAAACTTGGAAAATAAAATATTTGCATCTCACCTTAGACAAACAACCCATGTTGGCAGCTGTTCAGCTTTGTTTTGGTTAGCTTTTTTAGCAGCTAAATGTTCCACTTTGTCCATCAGACAGTTGCTAAATTTTTTAAAGCCGCCCGAGTTATTTTTTAAATTATTTTTATGAAAACAGCTGCCTTCTGCTGCTGGAGCGAAACAATTAAGGTAAAACTAAAACAATGTGCTGAGAGGCACTATAACACTCCATTAACGGTGACTATTAAAGAATACATAAAATGTGTTCAGGGATTTTTCTTTTCTTAACCCATAAACAATTTGAGATGGAAATAATTTAGTTTAGAATGATTGTCCAACCTTTAAAAATGTGCGCTCTATTCGTGGGTACTAAAGGCAATATAAATCCACCTGTTAGCTTATTATAAGTGAGTAGCCGACACAGCCCGATGCAGGAGTCGGGCCTCCTTCACTCTGGGTGGCCAGGGTTGTGCATGAGTAGCAGTAGCATAGGAGAGGTGAAGTATCCAAATAGAAATATATATCAGCTCAAGCTTCATGTCACACATAGATACACGTTGCATTGGCCGCTGCTGGTCGTGGTACAATGCCCCCTTGCAGCCGCCATATTGGATTCATATTGGATTAAAATCTTGGATTACGGCCGTCGCAATCAATGGCTAATTTCCGGTCCACCAGTGAACAAAAGCCACCATTTTTGGACTGTGGAGGAGTAACGCAGAGACGCCGTTTACGGCTCTGATAGCATCAGCAACCTGTCAATTGTGGTAACTCTGCTCTAAACCATACTCTGCTTTATGGTCTGTTTGACACTAAATGGAGCATAATTTACTAAATGAACATCATGCTGTATTGAAGAAGACTTGAAACTAGAGATTGAGACATAAACTCATGTTTACTGTGCAAAAAGATCAAGAGAGAAGTAGAGTCATTTTCGCTTTTGTTACTTACAAAAAATGCATAAGGAAAGCAAACAGAAAACACCAAGGTCAGATTAAAGTGTGTATTTGTTTGTGGGTGTAGGGGTCAGGGAGGGGTGGGGGGTTATTTTCTTTCATGCATGCACAACTTCTATTGACATACCCTACTTTTCCCATTCAGTCCAGCAACCGATTTAGCTGTGTCACAGGACTACAACTGAAACATGTAGAACATAAAGAACTATTTGTGTTACAGATTTGTCTTTTTTTTGTATTTTTCCCAAAGCTCTAACACATATTCAATTTGCAATTATGCTGAGAAAAAAAACTGAGAAAGACAGCAAACATTTACAGCTAGAACTGGTGAATATTTTCAGGCATATTGGCAATATACGGAAATAAATCAAATGAAATACTAACATTCTTATAAAGCATCTTTAGTGTTTTTTGGTTACAAACTCAAAAGTAATATGTTTTATTTAACTATCCACACACACACACATATATATACACACACATATATACATGTATTTAATTATTTTTTAGGAATTTGTAATATTTTTCAATTAATCTCTATTAATGTTTGCGTTAATATTAGTAATATTTCCCGATGTATCTGCTGTGGTAATGCATCTGTATGTAACTAAACTGTGAATATTGTGTGCATGCAGACATTGCAAAAGATGAAAAACAAAAGAAATGTAGTGTCTGTCTGACTTGAATTCTGGCCTGACGCTCGTGAGAACTCACCACCGACATCATTCTAACGAAAACAGAAACAGCAGCACCTGCCGAGGCCTGGGATCCGGCCTTGACATCTTGGCACCGATCGAAAAGTGGGTGGTACGCCTACATGGGTGGGTGGGTGCTACGAGATAGCGTGCAGCTGGAAGAGGCCGTTCAGCTTGTGAGAAGCATATATAAACTCTGCCCCGCGGGGAAAGGGCTCTGACCATTCGGCTGAATTGTCTGATAGAGTACCTTAAGACATTTGAGAGGTTTTTCTTACAGGGAAAGGAATACAATTTTCATCAGATATTTTACACTTTCAAATATCAATTATTGATATAAGAGTCCTCTAAGATAATAACATAATTGTTATTATTAGAATGATTTTCAATAGAGTTGTGGATACTATACTAATTCTACCATAATAATGATATATCCTATAATATTAGCATGTGTAATAAATGCCATGTAGGCTGGTCCCCATAAGAACTATAGTATTTTAGGTAAACTACAAAGGCGGTTTAGTGGTGAATTGTCCTTTAGCTAAAACTAGACCGGAAATCTTCAAAGCCCCCCCCCCCCCCCTTTCTTTATTTTGTGGAGGCGCACCCGGTGCCACGTGTTTCCTCCCCGCTGAGATAAAATAACGGCTCCTCCACTTCACGGACACTTGTTGAATGCTCTTCTTCTTGGTAACAGATATGTGGTCATGTCCGCCACAATTAACAGCCCTCGACGTGTAGCCTCAAGTTGCACCTTTCGGGAGGACATTACGACATAGCGACCCCCGTTTACTATTAAGCTAGAAAGCAGAACATACAGCTAAAACACACAATTACTATCACTCTCTCTCTCTCTCACTCTCACTCTCTCTTTCTCTCTCTGTCATGCATGAGCCTTACCATGAAGGTGAGCTCGCGCTCGTCGCCTCGAGTGATGTTTTTTGTTCAATTTGTTTCTTCTTCTTCTTCTTCTTCTTCTTCTTCTTCTTCTTCTTCTTCTTCTTCTTCTTCTTCTTCTTCTTCTTCTTCTTCTTTCTTTTTAAAACCCGCCACTATTAGGTGAATGGAAGTTGCATCATCTTGGTCTTCCGTCCCTCTGCGGTCACGGCCGGGCAAGCAACTTCTCACTAAGCCCCTCCTTACTCCACTCCAAAACAGGCAACGCGCGAGGGCTCCCTGTGTGATACACACACACGCGCGCGCACACACAACCTGTTAGAGAGAGAGAGAGAGAGAGAGAGTGAGAGACACTCGGTGCTGACGGTTCCGACTGATCAGTTTGTCTTACAGCACCATTAGGATGTGTCCAATTAATACCTCATCACGAGTAAAATCAGTTAAGTTTCGATCCTGATCAGGCTACACGTGCTCGGCAGAGGAACGAAGGCGTGTTGTTGTGTCGTTCTTTTGTCATGAGGGGAATATGCCGCAACGCTTCCTCTCACGCGCGGACCCGTGTGATTTTGGGGCATGCGGGTTCTTGCAAGCAGGTTCTGCAGTCGGGATCGCGTCCGAGATGCTTTTCCTATACACGTCGATGCGCATTGTCTAACGGCCCCGGTCTGAGTCAACAATGCGATGCCCCAGACAGGTGTGATAGCCTCGGCTCCCGTGTGTTGGCTCCGGTGATGGACGGGAGGCTTCGGGCGGCCACGTATGAGATAATAGAGAATGTGCGACGGGATGAGGGATGGATGGATGATGGCACTCCGGAAGGTTTTTTTTAGGCATGCAGATGCGGGCTTTTACCTTTTGTTTTTGTTTTTTGGGGAGGGAGTGAGGGACCGCTCAGGTTGTAGGGCTGTTGGGAGAAAGAGGAGGAGGAGACACGCATGCAGGCGCTGTGATGGTCAGAGGCATGGGATGAGAGGAGGGAGGTGAGGGGTTCAGTATTCATGGTAGCACAGCCTAACATTCTTTAGTCGCTCACGAAATCTAATGAAGCCTCAAGAAAACGTTTGTTGTATTTCCTTTTATTTTACATTTTAAGTAATTTAAAGGATACGTATTAAAGGACGCTATGACAATAAAGGTTCAACCAATTTCATGAACATTGTGGAAATGTGAACGATTCAAAATAACATACTACATATATATATATATATTTAATTCACATTTCACATTAAACAACAAAATATATTACCAAAAATGAAGCCCACTTCAGCTGGATCCTGACCAGCTGCAACATAAAAGTGCTGCTTACAAATAAGTCAGTAGGAACAATCTAATGGTGTCATATTTATATTAATACATCCCTCACAAGTACGTTTTGCATTTATCTGAATATGTCTTCCTACACTTTTGAACCTCTAAAGGTGAAACAAAATCTGGTTTAAATTGTATTAAATTAAGGGAATAATCTCAAAATGCTACAAATTAACAGCAACAAATTAAAACATAATTTGAAAGTGTCTTATAGATTGCATTAAAAAAATGCAAGAGCACGTAGAGGCCAAAGCAATGCAAATCTTTAGAAGTGAAAGCGGTCAGGACTGCACTTTTGCACAGCATTATAGACAATTCCTGCTGCAGAATGAGGTCAACTCATAACTTCCATGAAACTTTGCAGGGTTTCAGACGGCTTTTCATTCCCTTTGCAATCATGCCGGTACCTCAGCCCGACTTGAGTCTTGTCATTTCATCTGTTTCATGTTTATCATCAGTCTGCAGCCATACTTAGACGGAGTTACTCCTCAGAAACTTTTACCAGAAGTTATAACTGAATGTCAGAAAACAGAGCAGGTGGTATTTTCATAGATAAGAAAGATAAGTGTTTTCAGAAGCACACGGTGCATCAAAGGTTATGAAAATCATCAAACGTGGCCTGAAAAGACTGATGCGGTCGCTCCTCCTGAGACAAACAATCTGTTGCCGTCGTAAACTAAAAACACATCTTTTCCGACTATACCTTGAATAAAGGATGTTGCACTGAAATGTAGCACTGAAATGGCTCTTACTGATAGCACTTTGTAGTTGAACTTTTGGACGAAATTGTACTTTCTTGATTCTTGTTGTTCTGATTCTTGTATGTAACCGTAGAATGCACTTATTGTAAGTCGCTTTGGATAAAAGCGTCAGCTAAATGAAATGTAATGTAATGTAATGTTGCCGGATAGAGCTGAGGTGAACTGTACAGTTGGTAGTCTTTTCGGTACAATCATTCCTATTACTAACACCTTTCCTATACCCAGGAACCAACCTAGTATTATTATGAAGAATATGATGATAATGATTGCCATCAATTGGATCTTTTCCAAAACCTAATGATGTAGTTTTGTTGCCGAAACCTAAGTATTTAATGATATTTTCTAAAACAAACTAAGTAGTTCTGTTGCGTAAAGCTAACAAACCATTGTACAATATTTTTTATAAATTGAACTATTTAACAATATTTTCCTGATCCTAGCTAAGTAGTTTTGTTGCCGAAACCTAACCAAGTATTTTATGATTTTTTCTAAAACTAACCAAATAGTTTTGTTTGCTGAACCCTAACTCAGCTGCTCTCCCCTCAGTCACCGACTGTGGCTCAGTGGTTAGCAGGTCCATCCTTCATTCAGAGGATCGGTGGATTGATCCCCGGCTACGCTAGTCCATGTCGATGTGTCATTGAGCAAGACACTTAACCCACATTTATCACCGTTGCTGTGCCTACGGTGTATACAATGTAAGTCCCTTTGGATAAAAGTGTTAGCTAAATATAATGTTGTAGTCATTCTGGATGGCGGAAATAGTAACTGTTGTCACAGAGATAAGCCACTCCCCCTTTCCGGCGCAAATTAAGTGAATGACACTGTGGGGTGAGGGGCGTGGTTAGCGCACCTGCAGCGCAGAGAGAGGGAGAGGCGATCATGGGGATCAGCTGTGCAGCGCGTGAGGCGGCACAGCTGATCCACATGATCGGGGGATTGCGTGGGCAGGGAAGGGAGCTACAAAAGCTCCCAGAGCCACGCAGTCAGGGGGAAGAGCTAGGCATGTGAATAGTGTGTGAAAAGATGCCGAATAAAGCGAAGAGACGGAAAGAACTGGTGTCGTCATTATGTGCTGAGCTCCGGAAAACCCACGGCATGGTCGAACCCTGCTACAGTGGCGCCCAACGGGGCTTGCCGGTGGGGAAGGAGCTGCAGGATATACCGGACGACGGAAATGCAGCCATTGAGGCTCTGTACGCCGCCATGTCGGGCGGCGGGATACCAGGGACGCCGGAGGTCCGGGACGCGGCCGAGGCGGTGCGGGTCCCGACGGCGCCGGAGGACGAGACGCGCCAGGAGCGGTCCGACGGCGCCCGGCTGCGGCAGCTGGAGGCCGAGAAGGACCAGCTGCAAGCGGAGGTTCGGGAGTACGCCAAGGCGGTGCGGACGCTGGCGAGGCAGTTGGAGGAGCAGACGGAGAGGGAGGCGCTCCTCGCAAAGGCGCTGGAGCAGCTGGCGGCCCGAAAGACGGCGGTAGCGGCGACCCAGTCGGACGCCAGCCGCCAGAAGACCCGGGCAGCGCAGACGGCGGTGACGGCTCGGGCGGCGGTGGAGGCGTCGACGCAGACGACGACGGCGGCGACGGCGGAGACAGCGGCGCGGACGGCGGCCGCAACGACGTCGACGCGGACCCAGACCGACGTGAGGCGCCAGAGCGTCGGGGCGACCCAGACGGACGCCAGCCGCCGGAAGACTCGGGCGGCGCAGACGTCGGCGGGCGCGACAGCGACGACGGCGGAAGCGGCGGCGCAGACGTCGGCGGGCGCGACAGCGATGACGGCGGGAGCGGCGGCGCTGACGGCTGCGGGCGCGACGGCTCGGATGACGGAGGCGGCGTCGCAGACGACGGCGGCGGCCGCAGCAGCGACGACGGCAGAAGCCGCGGCGCAGACGTCGGCGGCCGAGGCGACTCCGGAGACGGCGGCGCAGACGTCAGCGGGCGCGGCAGAGGCGACGACGGCAGCTCCAGCGGCGACGGGGACGGCAGCGGAGGCGGCCGCTCCAACGACGGTGGGAGCGTCGGCTGGAGCGGCACCGGACCTGGGGGTCCGGGAGGGACCACCGCCGGCCAGCCTGGAAAAGCCGGCGCCGAGGAAGGGAGGCCGGGTCCGCCCGGATCGGCAGGCGGCTCCAGACTCGGCGGGCCAGGTGTGCTGGACGTGCGGCCGGCCGGGACACCTGCGGCGCCACTGCGCTAAGCGGTGCTGGGCCTGCGGACACCTGGGGCACGTCTGGCGGACCTGCCCAGGGATGGAGGGGGACCGGGGGAGGCGGGACGGCCGGACCCAGCACCCCTCGCTGAACCCGGAAGCGGCGCCCTGGCCGACGCCCCAGTTCCGGACGGCCCGGCGGAAAGGGGGGTCCCGGAGGTGGGGACGTAGTCACCCGGAGGGGGCCGAGCCACAGGGGGCCCAGGGGACAGCGATCCAGACGGCCCTCCTGATACGGAGGGAGCTGGAGGATCTCCGGAGCCGGCTCTGGAGGGTCCTCGGGGACCGGAGTAGGGACCGGGGGCCGATGAGCCAGCTGGGGCCGAGAGTCTGGGCCGGGCGAGCCGCTCGGGCCCGCACGGACAGCCAGCGGGCGGCGGCCCGGCGGGAATGGTGGGGAACCACCTGGGACCCGCGACCCTAAACTTTCTCTCTCTCTTTTGTTGCAGGTGGTCGCGTCGGATGGAGGGGGAGGGCCGGTTTTGTCCCGGGAGGAGGCGGCGTGGAGCGCGAGGAACCTGCCTCCCGGGGCGCTCGATCGCCCTCTGTCCGGGCCATGTCCCGCGCCCGGACCCCCACGGATGGAGGATGCCAACGCCCGGACCACCCGGTGGCATCGGGCGGAAACGCAACTTAATTCCATGGTGGTCCATAGGTCGGGGGGCAGATGGTCGGGGCTGACTCCCGCTCCCGCTCCCAGTGGGAGGGAGGGGGGGGGGAGTTGGTTAGACCGGTGGCTCCCCGGCCTAAGTCGGGCGGTGGGGGTATGTGGGGTGAGGGGCGTGGTTAGCGCACCTGCAGCGCAGAGAGAGGGAGAGGCGATCATGGGGATCAGCTGTGCAGCGCGTGAGGCGGCACAGCTGATCCACATGATCGGGGGATTGCGTGGGCAGGGAAGGGAGCTACAAAAGCTCCCAGAGCCACGCAGTCAGGGGGAAGAGCTAGGCATGTGAATAGTGTGTGAAAAGATGCCGAATAAAGCGAAGAGACGGAAAGAACTGGTGTCGTCATTATGTGCTGAGCTCCGGAAAACCCACGGCATGGTCGAACCCTGCTACAGACACGAATTAACCACATATAGTTTATAATAACCACTAGTTCTGCTTCATACTTGTTGAAGTCCCTCAAACGTCGGACCATCAAATGCCTCTGTATCTGGGTTCATAATATTATCTGTAGCGCTTCCAGAGCTGCTTCAGCAACGGCAAGACGGCAGTGATCTGATTCGTTAAAAATGAGGACGACATCTGATTGGCTACAGATAGGTCCATGTTGAAAAAACACATTTGTGAATTCGGCGATGTCAGGGGAGTCTCAAAAAACCCACATGAATGTGTAGCGATCAACAAATAAATACATACATATCCACATTTGTGCATTGGAATATATTTGTGAATCGTTCTGTGTGCATTTGTAAATCAAATATATGTGTGAATTGTTCTGTGCGCAATTCCTTTTTTTTATATCCACAGATGTTAGAATTAAAGGCGTACTGCCACTTTAAATTCTGTAAGTTCTGCCCAGACACTCTGAGCATGCAGTTTGACTTCTGACCCAGTAACAGTTGACAAAACCCAGAATCCTCTGGGTTAGGTAAACAAGGCTACAAAGGGCACACATAGCTAGGGCTCCTTGACAACACACACAAGCACTCACACGGAATACTAATCTGTCATTCCCACCAATGTGAACCAGTAACAGGTTCATGTTGCAATGTGGCTCAAAACGCAATGTTGATTTAGCATCAATTACAGAGATTGTCTGAGTTGGTGATTAAAATGCTCATTGGACGGGCGTTTATTGCACCGATAGTGCAAACAGATACAGATATAAATGTTCTTCTGTCTACTGCTCGCATAAATGCAAATCTAATTTCATGAAATAAAGCCACAAGGTAAATGACTACAGTCAACATTTGGTCACCCATAACTGTGACGTTAACTATGAGACTGTACATACTTCCCTTCAGGCGATATTAGGAAGTGGGAAGTCGAATGCAAATGGATTGGCTGTTATATTTCCACTAAACCATAGGTGTCAAACTCAAGGCTTGGGGGCCAAATCCAGCCCGCCACGTCAGTTTATGTGGCCCGCGACAGTTTGAAAGGCATATGATCGTCTTAAAATTAAAGTCTATGCTGCTTTACAGTGTACAGTCACCATAGAATACATCTCCCACGATGCTTATCGATTTTGTGACCCGCAAATGAACGACATCATACCACGAGAAAGTGTTTCCATATCGGCATTTGACTAAAGACAAGTGATTAAGTTGAAAAAGATAACAAATAATCCCAAAATGTCCAAAAGAGAAAGATTGATGCAGAGGGAAGGCCATTTAAAAGATGTGAAAGTGAATACATGTTTGTGCTTAAAAGAGAAAAAACTGTAAGTCTTCTGTGTTATGAGGATTGCGGTGATGAAGTAATACAATCCACGTCGCCGTTTTGACACCAAAGTACGTTACAATTTGCCTCCAAGAAAAACATAATTGTCCAAGAAATACAGGCAGACTTCAATTGCAACAGACTATATTCACAAAAGCTACATCCAAAAAGGATGCTGCTGTGAAAGCTAGCTTCATTGTGGCTGAAGAAATCATATAAGCTTCCTAAGGGTGTTTTGTTGCAATTGTTAAATATGTGTGTTATACGTTTTATTTTGAAAAGGAAATGTCTTATAACTTGTCAGGTGACAGGAAGTGAAGGAAGAGCATGGCCCAGAGCTGCTGTTTTCAGTAGTTTCAATCTGGTTGAGTCTGCATGCATCTTATGCTTTTTGATGGCATCGTTGGTATGTATTGATTTGTTTTATGGTTACTTATGATTGCAGATGATTATTTTTGTGACAATGTTTAGTTTGAGAAGTTTTATGCATAAAAAGTAGTGGTTAAAAACAGCAATTTATTTCATTTAAGAATCAATATATTTACATTGTGTGTATGTGTAAGCATTTTATTTGTATTCATTATGCCTTTTGTGTGTTTAGTTTACTCTTTCTTGCATCATTAAACCTGTGGACAACGGACAACTGTCTTCAGAGTCGTGATGTCGGGAAGGAGTTTGTCTAACTGCCAAGGTGTCACAGCACATATACTGAGGGCAGCATAAAGGGTATGTGAGCAGGTGTGCCTCAAACGACATAAAGGTATGTGAGTAGGTGTGCCCCAGACCACAAAAAGGTATGTGAGCAGGTGTGCCTCAGAGCACATAAAAGTATGTGAGCAGGTGTGCCCCAGACCACAAAAAGGTATGTGAGCAGGTGTGCCTCAGACCACATAAAGGTATGTGAGCAGGTGTGCCCCAGACCACAAAAAGGTATGTGAGCAGGTGTGCCCCAGACCACATAAAGGTATTTTGAGCAGGTGTGCCCCAGACCACAAAAAGGTATGTGAGAAGGTATGCCCCAGAACACATAAAGGTATCTGAGGAGGTGTCCCCCAGAAATAGTGGTTATTTCTGCCATGGTGGATGTTTTCATGAAGAAAAAAACCCTCCTCTTCGGCGCGTCTAGCACGGATGAAGCGTATGATCACAAATAGACCGACGATTAAACTCACGGCAGAAAAGCGAGGTGTGAACGCACACAGTAAAATTGAGAGTGCTATTTCAACACTTAAAAAGTACATTTTAACACTGAGTCAGTGAACATATGGTCCCTATCTACCAGCGGTGGGCCATCAGGGCCAGCTAAACCTTCTCTGCTGGCCTAAAACAAAATCACAAAGTTATAGTTATTTTATAATTTAATTGTTTTTCACAAATAAACTACATGTATTATAATTATTTTTCCCTATTAGCTTATTTCTCGCATTACACAGCTCCTGTCTTCGTCTGTTGCTATTCTTCCTTGTCTCTTGTTTTAAGGAGAGCTCTTATCCAATCAGATTTCACCTCTATGTCTCCATGGAAGAAGAGCGGCCTGAGGCCTTCTAGGTAGACTTTGCAGATTAAAGAACATGGGGACTGTATCCTTGATTGTCATAGACTTCAACAAATCAGATCTTTAGTTTGTCATGCTGGGCGTATTCTTTGACGTGCCAGGTGGCCTGGAAGTACGTCAGCATTATAACATGCGCTGTGATTGGCCAGTGGACCAGCGTGCCTTTAGTCAACAGAAAGCTACTTAGCTGCTAGCAGAACGCAGGAAGAGTAAGAACAGTTCAGGTTTAAACATAAGAGAAGTTATGACATTTTTAATGTTCTACAATTTTCTTTCACCCAGGCATGGACCTGCGACCCACTGAAAACGGGTCCCACCAGCTGAGAATCACTGTCACAGAACATATCAAGGTATGTGAGCAGGTGTGCCCCAGTACACATAAAGAGATTTAATTTGGCATTTCTGCAAAATGACCCACCAGATGAGGAGAAGGGACGAGACACCGGATGTGGGCCGACCAGACTGACCGATCTATGACGTCCATAGAAAAAAGGTATGGAAGCCCGTTTCCGCCACTGGGATAAAAAAGAAAATATATCCTGTAAGTGACTATCTCATAATTATGATATGCTAAGTCATAATAATGAGATACTATCCGAACATCAGTCCACACAGTCACAGCGCAGGTTTAGCTCCATCTTTGGAGAGACAGGTGAGCGCTCAGAATCCGTCTTCCACTTCTTCTCTGTGTTGCTACATCGCCGCCATCTGCTACATTTGAAACGGTCAACCCTGAAGTAATATTCCTTGGAAGCACTCCAAGAAGGCGCAGCAGAGGATGTTCTTCCTGAGGCAGCTGAGGAAATTCAACCTGCCAAAGACCATGATGGTGCACTTCTACACTGCCATCATCGAGTCCATCCTCTGTTCCTCCATCACCGTCTGGTACACTGCAGCCACTGCCAAAGACAAGGCCAGGCTGCAACGCATCATTCGCTCTGCCGAAAGGGTGATTGGCCTCAATCTGCCGTCCCTCCAGGACTTGTTTGCTTCAAGGACCCTGAAGCGGGCGAGGAAGATGGTAGCTGATCCCTCTCACCCTGGACACAAACTGTTGGTGTCCCTCCCCTCTGGCAGGAGGCTGCGGTCCATCAGTATGGCGTTATATTCATGTCAAAAGTACTCGCGCACAAATTCAACAACCGAGAGGTGTAGGCTGCTCGCGCGCAGCGGGCTTCTGCTCGCGCAGTGCTGTTTTGCTCGCGCGCAGCGGGCTTCTGCTCGCGCGCAGCGGGCTTCTGCTCGCGCAGTGCTGTTTTGCTCGCGCGCAGCGGGCTTCTGCTCGCGCGCAGCGGGCTTCTGCTCGCGCGCAGCGGGCTTCTGCTCGCGCGCAGCGGGCTTCTGCTCGCGCGCAGCGGGCTTCTGCTCGCGCAGTGCTGTTTTGCTCGCGCGCAGCGGGCTTCTGCTCGCGCGCAGCGGGCTTCTGCTCGCGCGCAGCGGGCTTCTGCTCGCGCAGTGCTGTTTTGCTCGCGCGCAGCGGGCTTCTACTCGCGCAGTGCTGTTTTGCTCGCGCAGTGGATTTCTGCTCGCTCGAGTGTACATGACTTTTGACAATTTGGGGGCGGAAACCAAGGAGGGCACTGACCCTCTTATGATTGGTCACTTTCACACAGGGACATCCTTGATTGACAGCTCTCATTACAGGAAGCACGGAGTTGGGTTAAGATCAGGTTAAGTTACCACCGAAGAAGAGTGGGTGAGTTGAGTTTGAATGAGTTTTCTAATGTACATAAAATGTCTCTGTCTGCACGTTTAAAATGCTGCGCAGATCATAGTAAAATCAATTACCATCGATGTATATATTTGCGAACGATGAAGCCTACGTTTTGTTAAGTAAGTTAACATTACCGTTACATATTTTTGAGCAACAAGTAACGTAAAGCTAGGCTATTTGTTCTGTAGCTAACGCCTTAGCCAACACTTGTGATGATCGACCGACACTCATTTTAAAACTTTTAATCTTTAAAAACTGCATCTTAGACAACTAACGTTATGGCTAACTGAATCATAACATAATTGTTTTCACATGTAAAAGTGCTATTCTTATTGACGCTGATTTAATGCATTTGATTTTGCAGGCTAACATCCAATGCAGTAAAATACTGTTTTGAATGTTGGGTAACTTAGCCACGTTCACATTGTCCCTTATTGTATTTTTGTGTGGATCCAGCTGCTCATCTTGCCGTTTATAGATGAAAATGGCGAACGCAAAAGAGGAGGTGAACTATTTTCTAAAATGTTTATTACATTAAAGTAGTTCATTTGTGGTGGTGTTTGTTTCAGTTACATTTCTTTATTTCTCCCCATTCCTCTAGGACGATTTGCGCAATATGGCCCTCAATTTGGTGGCCAGGCTGAGAGCTACATTGAATAATCCAACACCAAACAGTATGTATCATGAGTAACTATCTTTACTAGGTTGCATTGCCATCTCTAGACAACATGTGTGGTTTGATTACATTATGTTGATTTCCCTGTATACATATAACAATATATAAATACTGTTTGTGGAACAACTTATTGCATTCGTCATGGAAGTGTAGTGTTGCTGTCATCATCATACAGCTCACCTATTCATTTAGCCTATAACACGACAGAAGTTACATGATGTCAGTGAATTAATTATGTTGAATGAACAATGCAGTTCAGGGACAGTGCAATGCCCAGTCAAGCTCAGCCAGGGTATCCAGGCAGGACACATCCCAGGAACCACAATTGCACAGTGCGGTGCGTGGACCTGCACAGGCACCTTCAGGGACTGCAGTTCAAAAGAATATGGCCAGGTTTGGATGTTGTTCAAAGGATGCATCTCAGCTGTTTCAACAACAGCCTTCTTTAGTTCCTCACACAGTTGTTTGACTGCTGATTCAAATTAATTTGAATTTCATCTACTCCTCTTTCTACAGGTGTTTCCCTGGACTATTTAAAGATAAGCAGAAGTGTAGGCCTCCTTCGCGATTGTCTAAAAAAAGGTCAGGCACCAAAACAACGCCAATCCAATTCTTTCTTCTGGACAGCCCAACTGAGAGAACCCCCAAACCATCTGATGAGCTAATGCTTTTACAAGCTGGGTTAAGGACTGTAAATGTTCCAGAGGATGCTTGCCATAATGAGGTATGTGGTATGACACTTAATGAAGTAAGAACTGAAATTTGCACAAAATATTATAAACCTATACTAAAACAGCATATCCAGTGAAAACATTAGCCCCAATCTTAGCCACCAAAACCATATCATTTATTTTTGGAATGCTGCCAATAACTCTAATGAACAGATTTGTCTTGAGCTCATTGATTTGATAAATATTTGCTAATCTTACTCACACACTTTAAATTCATAGATTACACACATTCTTTCTGAGACGTATCCGAAGATGTCAGAACTGGAGGGTGCCTGGATGCTGCACAAAGCCATGGGTAAAAAGCAAGAGATTGAGTTGACTTTTTTCTCCAAGCAAAGGAAATTTATTGAATCTTTTTGTTTGTTATAAAGTTGTCATGTTTTAAAAGTATGATCCTTCCAACAAGGGGCAGAAAATAAATATTTGTTTAATATTTGAACTTAAACAGGAGGATCAGGTCAACGGAAACTCAACTTGTTGACACCTGAAGAGGAAGGATACACAGGGGCCAGCCTTGTGAAGAGCTGGGGAGGCAAGGGCTGTCTCTACATTATGCCCATCCAGAACACACTGGACATTTCTCCCCTACCCTTCACAGCTCTGGAGTTCCAGGCCATGCCGAAAGCCCGGTGTGTGTCATGCCAGGAGAATGTGCCTCTGCAGCTCCTCGGTCTCCATGTCAAGACATGTATCCAGTCTAAAGTCAAGGTTGAGGTATGGCTTGCTGATTTGAAACTATAACATTGATGTTCTTTCTCCTTATTTAATGTACAGGTTGGTCATTGTGTCATTTCTTAAATTTCACAGCAACTATTGGATGGTGGGACCATGTTAGCAGTGTCCCTGTCAGCTTAACCCAAAATTGCTTCTGGCACTGTTGTTTATAACTATTGTTTTTTTGTAAGTCATCAAGTCTTGATATTTAATTTTTATAGACCCACACTATCAACTTGGGTGACGAAGTGGTAAGCTATCAATACAAATGAAGAGATCATACATAGCATTTCATATTATTGAGCCATACATTTATGATTTCATTTCAAATATATCTGATGTGAATGACCCAGAAATGTTTTACAGGCATCTGATGATGTGCAGCCATCACATTTGGAGAGTAAGGTGAGCAAATTGCTTCTGTTTCTTCTTAAGATTTAGGTTTTAAGAATTAACCAGTGAAATGTTTTACATGATCTGTTCTCATCAAAGAGCATGTTTACATCTGACCTCTGAAAGAGTACATCTGCATTTTTAATGGATATTTAACACTATTTTTTTATTTTCATAGGTTGCTTGTCCATTGTGCAGTCAACTATTTACAAAAGACGACATCCATGTGCATGCAAATGTCTGCGGGGAGAGGTAAAAGCTTTTCTAAGTTTCTTCTTAGTATCTTACAAAGTTTGATGCATTTTGTATCCACTTGCTTAAAATGCTTAATCCCACTGTAGAGTCCCCTCATCGTCCCCCCTTTTATTAAAGAATTTGGACAGATGACGGATTAAGGTAACCTGTTTATGGAATTTTTTGTTATTGTTGATCTTTACATCAACACAAATGAGGAAGATGCAGATATTAGTGAGGACACCGATGAGCACTTCGGCAGGTATGCTGTAGAATAATTTTTAATGGGATTGGATAATTACATTTCATTTAGCTTGCCTTGGTCTGTCGCATTGAATTCTCAACAATATTGTTTTGATATTGTTGTGTAGCGTATCAGACATCCTGATGTCACTTGAAAAGAAAGTTGACACATCCCGGTCATTCAACATCAATGTGACAAGAGAGGACCTGTTTCAAAGGGGGCTGAAACAGTGGGCCAGGCAAAAACAGGCCTCCCCAAAGAATCTCCTCAGGGTCTCCTTCATTGGAGAAAATGGAATAGACCAAGGCGCTCTTCGTAAAGAGTTCCTCACCGGTATGTGTGCCCCACCAAGGTCAACACACATGATGAAAAGCACATTTAAGAGATTATCAATGTGAATAATATCTTATACATATTTAATACATTTGACAAAAGCAGCTCTTTGTTCTTTACAGAAATGGTGTGTGGCATTGAAGCACGTTTTTTTGAAGGAGATGGGGAAAGGGGGAAAAACCCTAAATACAGTATCTGTGACTACCAGGACAAGAGTTTCAAGTATGTGCCACAGTCTGTCATATAAAATATATGACTTTGTATTGTTTAATTAGGTAGTAAAAGTCCACTGCCATTTTGTTCTAAATAGCTTTTGTCTTTGTCACAAAAGGACTTGTGGGGAGATTTTTGCCACAAGTTTGGTGCAGGGGGGTCCTGCACCAAACTTCCTTACAAGATGGTGCTACCATTTCTTGTGCCATGGGGAGATGGACAAGGATGTTGGTGTACTCGAAGTCACTGATCAGGATATTAAAAATCTGATGCCAGAGGTATTTAAACAGTGTAATGCATACATTTTTCCAAGTCAGGCATATAAATTTATCAGACAATGTTTGTCTCTTTTTGCAAATATCAAGGTTGTGTCTCTACTTTCAGGTGAAAAATGCAGAAGGTGGAGAAAGGCTGATAGACTTATCAGATGCGATTGTGGCATGTGGCTACACTGGGCTAATAAATGTTGACCGAAAAAAGGCCATCACAGAGTAAGTTAACATGAACATAACACATAAATATTTGTCACAAAATGCTTTAGTGTTAAAAATTTAACTCTGAATCAATACAGTATTATTTTCGGTTACACTTTATTTTAAGGTGTCCTTGTTACAGTGCAATTATATATTTAAGTACAGAGTAATATTAAGTAACTACATGTAGTTACATGTACTTACTATAGGAATAGGGTAGGATTAGGATTTGGTTGAGGGTTAGTTGCATGTAATTATGCATCATTTACTGTTATTACTACAGTAAGTACATGTAACAAGGACACCATAAAATAAAGTGTTACCTTATTTTCTTACTGTTTATTAGTGCCATCGCTTTGCATGCACTGGTGAGGCTGATCCCGATCTTGAACCAGCTGCGTGAGGGATTGAGGCTCTACGGATTAGATGAGGTGTTAGCACAGCACACCCAGATGTGCCAGCAGCTCTTTGTCCCCGGCCACTTACAGGAAGTCAGTAACGTTGTGAATGAACAATTATTTTATTAGAACAGCCACTGTTAGAGACACTGATGACTTGCTCTTATGGCATATTCTGCATTTTTACTTTAAGCTGCCTTCAAATGTGTGTTCAAAGAGCTAAACGCTACAGGCTAAAACAAAAATTAATATTTAATTTAAATGTGCAATCCTTACTGTTTTACTGTGTTTAAGCATTTGATTTGCTTCCTTATTTTAGTTGAATGTAGACTTCCTTCTGCTTGCGCTATCTCCTGATTTCAGTGAGGAAGGGTCTGTGAGACGGCAGCGAGAGATGCAGATCATCAATTTTCTGCAGGATTTCTTGCAAAAGTTGGAAGACAGAGGTAACACACTGCTTAGCACCTTTTTCTATAATCCTTGTCCATCACTCTTACCATACTATCATACACTTGTTTTCCACCGGTTTCATTTTATTCTATTTTTATTAGTTACTCCCTCTTTAGGTTTATATTCGTATGTGTATTCTGTCAAACCCCCGGCATGTATATGAAGAATGCATTTGTACTAACAGAAATGTTGGAAATTACTTATTTGTATTTGTCTCTGAGAAGAAGCAGACAGCCAAGAAGAGGGCAGCCCTGAAGGTCAAAGTCACGTGGCAGCTGTGCACGGAACAAATGGTGGGGGGGAGCGCCTGTCAGTCCGGAGCTTCCTTCAGCGGGTCACAGGTCAGGCACATGTTCCACTGATCGAATCCAAGAGAGAGGCATTCAAGATAACTGTTAATTTTGATCATGACTGCGACTCCCGCTATGGGGCACATAGCCTTTGTTACCCCATTGTCAATGCTTGTGCTGTTGCCATTACATTTCCTACACGCCACTTAGCCACCTCCCAAGAGTTTGAAAACAACCTAACTGAGGCAATCTGTGGTGGTTACGAGTTCAGCAGACACTAAAGAAGCATTTTAAGGTCCTTGTTACTTGTTTAAGTTACTTGGTAACTTTGTTACCCTTTTTGCACTTTGTTTCTATTTTCTACTACTGTGTACAAACAAGTGTACAACAAAGTTGTTCTATTGTTAAAAAGAATAAATCTAAAGATTTAACTGTGGTTGTTGTATATTTTATTTACATCACTTTCTGATCACAAAAACAAACATTAAACACCTGACAAAGCCTGAAGCACATATTCATGACATAGGAGATAAAGGTCTCTAGTGTCAGTGTCTCTATTTTCTTCAATCAGCAGCTGAAGCTCTACTAGCTGCTGTTCATTCAGTGGACACTCAAATTCAGGGACTACTATCACACCATCCACATCTTCTCCATAGTCAGCTGCAACATCCCAGTCAATGTCCGGCTCTTCAATATCCTGACAGTCGAACAAGACAGAAAAATACCGCTATCATTAGTCATCCCATGTTTACAGAATCTAATGTAATCTGTTTATCCCAATTGTTTGGCTTTTCAACATTAGCTGAAGATAAACATTTAGGGTTTGTACTATGCAACAAATTGATTTGATCAGGTGCTTAAATATTCGTATTAGTGTTAAACAGTACAAGTGTACCTAATAAAGAGGTTACTGAGTGCATATGAACTGTATTACCAACATTTGCATCAATTGTGATTGTTTCACCAGCTGAAGATGTGTTACACTGCTTAGAGCCTGGTGGGCCATCTCAAGGTTACATTAACAGCTCATTTTGGATATAAAACTTACTGTAGCAACTTAGTTGTTTTAAAAGGAAAAAAAAAAAACCTCAAGATTCTCTGGCTGGTCAATCGGTTGAAGCATCATTCCTGAGTGCCAAATCTGCTCAGGAGTTTTATTCCCTTCTGTTCTCAGTGGGTGGTTGTTCCATCCTTCCACAAAAGCCTCCAGGTCTGCCTTCAGTTTAGGAAGGAATGTCAGGTGGACTGTCAAAAGATCTTCTATAAAGGGAGAGGGTAGGAGTATGTTACTTTTCACAGGTGAGCTTTGAAAACATAACATTAATCATTGATTTGCCTTTTCGTAAATACATATCATTGATTTATGTTTTTTTTTCCCAGTATTTAACATTTCTAAAATTCCACAATGATTTACAGTGATATACGACTAGCCATTAATGTTTATTAAAGTGCTCCAGACATCTGTTAACCAATCCAATTGTGTTGAAATTGACCAATTATAAGGATATTATTATACCAGGCAAGTTTTTAAGAACAGTTACTTATTTACAATAACGGTCTGGCAGGGGACAAAGACCTCCTGTATGGAATGGTTACTAGGATTAAATAAAATCAACAACAGAAGATGAAGGACAACAACAAACCTTACAAACCATGCACAAATCAAATAATAATAGAACACAGACACAGGAAACATTTAACTGACCAAGACTACAGAAAGTAGATGATAAATAGCACAATATGATGAGACAAACCCTTACCTCTGGAGGACACATCAAGAAGGTGATCCATCTCTAGGCTGTGGAGTGCGTTGTAATATTTTGATATCACACATGTTCTGACATCCCGCCACAAACGTTCAATCCTACGGATTTAGAAATTATTATTCTAACAATCAAGGACATGATAAAATGTTAGTATGTTATGATTTTACACACAAAAGACCTCTTTATTAGCTTGGTAAAAGCATCCAAAATACAAAAACGAAAAACCTTTGATTATGGACGCTTTTTCCTGACATGAAGCTTCCTCGATCAGTTCCACGGACAGTGAACATATATCGGGCTATTTCGACATTCTCCACTCCCTGATCACCTCTCACCCTGAAGTGCACACACAGATGACCAGTGTGTTAAAATCTGTCAGTGATGTACAATACACAGAAATAAAGTGCTACATTGTGTCAGAATAAACGTGTTCAGCGTGGAGGGGTAAGGCTATGACTGGGAGAGTATAAGGAAGTAGAGTGTAGTGAGGAAACATTTAAAATTATAATCCTTGAGAACCCTGAGTTTACAGTAAATTCTTTCTTAAAATATAACATCCATCATGTTTGTGTCTGTACCTTGAAGCCTGTAAAAACTTACCTTGAGGGTATTCCATGCCTCTCAGTAGCTTTTTTGAAGGCAGTGAATGCGGTTGATGCACGATTGTTTGTTGCAGCATTCAAGCACATCACCTGTGTTATGAGACATTTTCATAAATGTACATTTACTATTTGTCAGGCCAACACATGAAAAGACCCAATGAAATGAAATCTTACCTTCCTGGAGTAGCCGTCCACTGCACCAAAAAGTACAATGTTGTACCTGATGAGAACAAAATAAAGACCTACATTACCAGTTTCAACCTGGATTTTTATTGTAGAAATGTCATGGCAACATACTTATGCTTTGAGATCTATCAGTGTCTGCATAATTATATTTAACAAAATAAATAAATAATGAATAATCTGTACTGTACAGTACTGACCTGATAAGTTTGTGGTTAGTGTCGACATGCCACAGTGAAAGGGGCCCCCTGACAGAGTAAGTTCTTTGCACAATGCAGCCCAGTCCAGTCAGTCTAGAAAGAATCCCAAGCGAGTCCACTCGATGCATTGATGCAGTAACTCTCCTCCACTGGACGTGGATTCCCATGGACTTTAGCCTCCCTTTGACCATCCTATAGCCTGCTGTGGGCATTTCATTTTTGATGCGTTGGACTGCATTATCAAGCTCCTGGTCAGTAGCATTGCTGTAGTTCTGTCTGGCAGAGAGACCAAACTCCCTCATCCGTCTGTTGACTGTACTGGCTGAAACGCACAGTAACTTTGCGATGCAGTCCACAGACAGATTTATCTCCAAAAGCTCAACAAGTCTCTCCTTCTCTAAATTGTACCTGGGACGCCCCATCTCTCCAGCTACAGTTTCAACAGTACTGCTGGTAACTTCAGCATTTTCAATGTGGTCTATGACCAGATGGAGGAAATCTCTTAAGGCCTGTACAATATCTGGGGGGACATTTAATTGCCTTGACAGTGCTTCCCAGAGGTACAGCTCCTGCCGACATGCAAATTGTAAGAAGTCCAAGTCAAGAGGCATTCTTGAAAGCGCTGACTCTAATTTAATGATCAGCCTGGAAGTAATCTCACGTCTGACTATGTCCTGTTGAAGTGGAAAACAACATGAAATTAACACTGTACAATATCTGGGGGAAATCTAATGAGTTTAATCTCGCATTATAATGACTTTAATCTCAATATTTAATGACTTTAACCTCGAGATGGTTTTATTTTTTTATTATTGCTTGGCCCTAATCCTCTTCCGTATATATCTGATCTTAACAAGGTGAAAAAATAAAGAAATAAAATAGAAATAAAAACTTAACGTTAGCCCCTGATGAGTTTGCTAGCTTGCTAGCCTAAAACTTGCTAGTTAAGGTTGATTAGCTTATGTCAGCTACTTACATGTTCCAAACAAATTTCAGATTAAATTGCTATAACACTGTCAAACACACAGCCCCCACCATATCATCAATATCACTTACGCCTACATCTTCAGGTGTCGCCGCCATTCCGTCCACTGTGCAGTGTTAACTGAATGACTGAACTCCGTCAGATACTTTGACTCCGTGCTTCCTGTAATGAGAGCTGTCAATCAAGGATGTCCCTGTGTGAAAGTGACCAATCATAAGAGGGTCAGTGCCCTCCTTGGTTTCCGCCCCCAAATTGTCAAAAGTCATGTACACTCGAGCGAGCAGAAATCCACTGCGCGAGCAAAACAGCACTGCGCGAGCAGAAGCCCGCTGCGCGCGAGCAAAACAGCACTGCGCGAGCAGAAGCCCGCTGCGCGCGAGCAAAACAGCACTGCGCGAGCAGAAGCCCGCTGCGCGCGAGCAGCCTACACCTCTCGGTTGTTGAATTTGTGCGCGAGTACTTTTGACATGAATATAACGCCATACTGATGGACCGCAGCCTCCTGCCAGAGGGGAGGGACACCAACAGTTTGTGTCCAGGGTGAGAGGGATCAGCTACCATCTTCCTCGCCCGCTTCAGGGTCCTTGAAGCAAACAAGTCCTGGAGGGACGGCAGATTGAGGCCAATCACCCTCTCGGCAGAGCGAATGATGCGTTGCAGCCTGGCCTTGTCTTTGGCAGTGGCTGCAGCGTACCAGACGGTGATGGAGGAACAGAGCATGGACTCGATGATGGCAGTGTAGAAGTGCACCATCATGGTCTTTGGCAGGTTGAATTTCCTCAGCTGCCTCAGGAAGAACATCCTCTGCTGCGCCTTCTTGGAGTGCTTCCAAGGAATATTACTTCAGGGTTGACCGTTTCAAATGTAGCAGATGGCGGCGATGTAGCAACACAGAGAAGAAGTGGAAGACGGATTCTGAGCGCTCACCTGTCTCTCCAAAGATGGAGCTAAACCTGCGCTGTGACTGTGTGGACTGATGTTCGGATAGTATCTCATTATTATGACTTAGCATATCATAATTATGAGATAGTCAAGTCATAATTATGAGATATTATCTCATAATTATGACTTACAGGATATATTTTCTTTTTTATCCCAGTGGCGGAAACGGGCTTCCATACCTTTTTTCTATGGACGTCATAGATCGGTCAGTCTGGTCGGCCCACATCCGGTGTCTCGTCCCTTCTCCTCATCTGGTGGGTCATTTTGCAGAAATGCCAAATTAAATCTCTTTATGTGTACTGGGGCACACCTGCTCACATACCTTGATATGTTCTGTGACAGTGATTCTCAGCTGGTGGGACCCGTTTTCAGTGGGTCGCAGGTCCATGCCTGGGTGAAAGAAAATTGTAGAACATTAAAAATGTCATAACTTCTCTTATGTTTAAACCTGAACTGTTCTTACTCTTCCTGCGTTCTGCTAGCAGCTAAGTAGCTTTCTGTTGACTAAAGGCACGCTGGTCCACTGGCCAATCACAGCGCATGTTATAATGCTGACGTACTTCCAGGCCACCTGGCACGTCAAAGAATACGCCCAGCATGACAAACTAAAGATCTGATTTGTTGAAGTCTATGACAATCAAGGATACCGTCCCCATGTTCTTTAATCTGCAAAGTCTACCTAGAAGGCCTCAGGCCGCTCTTCTTCCATGGAGACATAGAGGTGAAATCTGATTGGACAAGAGCTCTCCTTAAAACAAGAGACAAGGAAGAATAGCAACAGACGAAGACAGGAGCTGTGTAATGCGAGAAATAAGCTAATAGGGAAAAATAATTATAATACATGTAGTTTATTTGTGAAAAACAATTAAATTATAAAATAACTATAACTTTGTGATTTTGTTTTAGGCCAGCAGAGAAGGTTTAGCTGGCCCTGATGGCCCACCGCTGGTAGATAGGGACCATATGTTCACTGACTCAGTGTTAAAATGTACTTTTTAAGTGTTGAAATAGCACTCTCAATTTTACTGTGTGCGTTCACACCTCGCTTTTCTGCCGTGAGTTTAATCGTCGGTCTATTTGTGATCATACGCTTCATCCGTGCTAGACGCGCCGAAGAGGAGGAGGGTTTTTTTCTTCATGAAAACATCCACCATGGCAGAAATAACCACTATTTCTGGGGGACACCTCCTCAGATACCTTTATGTGTTCTGGGGCATACCTTCTCACATACCTTTTTGTGGTCTGGGGCACACCTGCTCAAAATACCTTTATGTGGTCTGGGGCACACCTGCTCACATACCTTTATGTGGTCTGAGGCACACCTGCTCACATACCTTTATGTGGTCTGAGGCACACCTGCTCACATACCTTTTTGTGGTCTGAGGCACACCTGCTCACATACCTTTATGTGGTCTGGGGCACACCTGCTCACATACCTTTATGTGGTCTGGGGCACACCTGCTCACATACCTTTTTGTGGTCTGGGGCACACCTGCTCACATACCTTTATGTGGTCTGAGGCACACCTGCTCACATACCTTTTTGTGGTCTGGGGCACACCTGCTCACATACCTTTATGTGGTCTGAGGCACACCTGCTCACATACCTTTTTGTGGTCTGGGGCACACCTGCTCACATACTTTTATGTGGTCTGAGGCACACCTGCTCACATACCTTTTTGTGGTCTGGGGCACACCTGCTCACATACCTTTATGTCGTTTGAGGCACACCTGCTCACATACCCTTTATGCTGCCCTCAGTATATGTGCTGTGACACCTTGGCAGTTAGACAAACTCCTTCCCGACATCACGACTCTGAAGACAGTTGTCCGTTGTCCACAGGTTTAATGATGCAAGAAAGAGTAAACTAAACACACAAAAGGCATAATGAATACAAATAAAATGCTTACACATACACACAATGTAAATATATTGATTCTTAAATGAAATAAATTGCTGTTTTTAACCACTACTTTTTATGCATAAAACTTCTCAAACTAAACATTGTCAAAAAAATTATCATCTGCAATCATAAGTAACCATAAAACAAATCAATACATACCAACGATGCCATCAAAAAGCATAAGATGCATGCAGACTCAACCAGATTGAAACTACTGAAAACAGCAGCTCTGGGCCATGCTCTTCCTTCACTTCCTGTCACCTGACAAGTTATAAGACATTTCCTTTTCAAAATAAAATCTATAACACACATATTTAACAATTGCAACAAAACACCCTTAGGAAGCTTATATGATTTCTTCAGCCACAATGAAGCTAGCTTTCACAGCAGCATCCTTTTTGGATGTAGCTTTTGTGAATATAGTCTGTTGCAATTGAAGTCTGCCTGTATTTCTTGGACAATTTATGTTTTTCTTGGAGGCAAATTGTAACGTACTTTGGTGTCAAAACGGCGACGTGGATTGTATTACTTCATCACCGCAATCCTCATAACACAGAAGACTTACAGTTTTTTCTCTTTTAAGCACAAACATGTATTCACTTTCACATCTTTTAAATGGCCTTCCCTCTGCATCAATCTTTCTCTTTTGGACATTTTGGGATTATTTGTTATCTTTTTCAACTTAATCACTTGTCTTTAGTCAAATGCCGATATGGAAACACTTTCTCGTGGTATGATGTCGTTCATTTGCGGGTCACAAAAGCAGCCTACACCTCTCGGTTGTTGAATTTGTGCGCGAGTACTTTTGACATGAATATAACGCCATACATCAGGACCAAGACCTCACGCCACACCAACAGTTTCTTCCCGTCTGCAGTCGGGCTCATCAACAGAGCCCGGGTCCCCCACTGACTCTAATGACTCTGTCACCCCCAGACAATTTCCCACCGGACACTCCCCTGCACATAGCCTTATACTTAAATACACTCAACACTTTAACATTACACTTGCCACTTTCACACAACACGCACATTCCATGCACTTTATCTTATTTTTGATATTTTGATATGCTACTGTTTCAATTGTAAATATTCATTCATCCATTCATCCTCATTTATTGCACTGAGTTAACTGTTAAATGTGTATTGTTAAATGTTAAATGTATGCACCTTCCCGCCAGGACAAATTCCTTGTATGTGTAAACATACATGGCAATAAATGGTTCTGATTCTGATTCTGAAACAATGACAATTTTGACTTTGCACTGTATTCCACACAGGGAGAGGATGTTTTTGAGAGCAGCAACATTGTGTTTGTAGGAGACTTTTCTGAAAATGAGCAACATAATTTGGATGATACACTGCCTGTTTAACCACAAACCGTATCATCCAGTGAGAGGGTGAAGAGAATATTAGTTGTTCACAGGACTATGTATTTAATGAATAATAATAATTTCTATATCAGCTTGCCAGGCGCACTTCCACTCAATAACAGCGCTGACCAATGCTTTCCTTTTGCCCTGAGAAATTGTCCATCCTGCCTATTGTTAGAAAATAATGCTTTATAGTGCTCCTAGTGAGAGCTAGAAAGTTTAAGTTGGAGGGTCAAGACAAATAAATAACTCTATATGGATTATCAAATATTGAATGAACAACACTGTATGTATTACACAAATGTACAAATGTATTAAGTGATTGTGGAATGAATCCTGAAAACATCAGGAGCCCACAAACAGTTACGCAGCCTGAAGATTGGAGCAGATAAGGAGGACGTGCTCAGGAATGTCCCTGTGATGGGGGTTGATTGAAGTCCTGAGTACTGTTGTTTATGCGAAAGGGAGTTTGGGTTGACAAACACCTAAGAGGACTAGGTCTTGTCCAATCAATGGATTGGAAGAGATGCTAGCCAGAGGAAGGGGGGCTGACCCCAAACCTGGCAAAGCTGAGACATTGTGAGAAGATCAGCAGATCTCTGGGTGCCTTCTGCCGGGCAGGTATGTATCGATATATGTATTTCTCGCTCCCATGGGATATATTTTGTATATATTGTGTAGTTATTAGTATGATTTATTTTGAAATGCTGTTCATCATCTTTTTATTAAATACATTTTTATTATAACTTTCTGCATCTGGGACTTCTCTTCACACAACCGCCCAAAGATTTTTTAACTTAACACTATCAATGCACCGTCACTGTCTACACAATCGGCAACACCATGGACAGAGGACAGGTAATACAACTTCGGAAGAGCCTGAGGTGTAAATCATTCAGCACAATGGACAGCGGCCTACAAGAGACACCTGAAGTGCGTTTGGAATAGAATTGCTGGTGTACTTTGATTGTATTAGTTTAGTTTAATATAACACCGCCGATAGGCACATTTAGTAATAATTACAAATGAATTACATTTTATTTATTTTTTCAAATCGAGTGATTATGCTCCTTAACCACTTTCAAGTATTGCATTTCATTATGAAATCAGAAAACCAAAAGACTTATTTTTAAATATTAAAAGAAAAAAGTAATACAATTAAATAATGCTCTTTTTCTCCTAATCTGAGGAATTTAGAGGGGTTTTGTCTTATTTAAACATGAAAAGACTGAAGAAGCTTGAATTCCAAAAAAACTGTATAGATGAATGTTTGATTTAAGGTCACATTTGATCTATAATTGTATTCAACAGAGGTGCAGATGTTCTTTGAACTGAAAACATATGAAGTTTTGTATGCTGTGATTGTTTAAATATCTGAATAAATAATTCAGTTAATAATCGTGTGGACTTTGCATTTTACTCAGTTCTTAAAAATAGTCCAGGTAAGGACAACAAAGTATTTTGTGTGTTAGCTACAATTATATTTGCATCTATCACAGACTGTAACTGATCTAGTTAATTGTTTATGAGATGTCTAAGTTCGAATACTGTTTCAAACACATCATTTGTTAGTTTCAGATTATACTGACATTAGGTTCACTCAGATATGGAACACATCTTCATCACATGGGAAGTCCTTGAACACACACTCTTCAAGGCAGACTTGAACCTTCTCCAGGCCCACAGGGTGCAAACAATCTCTGCCTCCGTACAGATGAGGGACTGCATGCAGTATGGAGGGGCGTCCATGAGGTGATCGTGAGTTGTGGACTTGACGGACTCTATGGTTGTTCCAAGTCAATACAACCTCATTAAGTTCTTCCTAGGAGGCAAATCATATTCAGTCACAAAGAGTATTACAAAAATGCCATTACAGAGATAAGTGTGCCTTTTCCTGCAATAGCTGCGAAATGTAATTTGCTGCAATGCAACAGATGTTGCAATAATATTTAACAGCTATCAAAATGTGGTCGAAGAACCCACAAATAAGTCTTTTCCATCATATGCCATGCCATTTATTACACAATTATCTGCACAGAACATAGGCAATGACTTTCTTACACAAGGTCATTTGTGGCTCTTAAAAATAATATTGTGCAATCACCTGTATTTGTGTCAATTACCTGTATAATTTGAAGAAAACAAAACTGGATCAAAGACTTGTCCAAGAAGTTGTCTGAGAAGTAGCCATCTGCTCTCAGTTTGTCAAATAGGTCCATCCAAAACTTGACACACTCACTTCGCAAGGTCAGCAACCAACACTCAATCCGCTGGTTTCCAGTGCTTGGACCAAAGGTTACACTGTCTGTCTCAGCTTGGTTCTCAGAGAAATGCAAAATCCTCTGCATTTCAGCCATATGTCAATTTTCTGTTCCTAAATCTAGTCTGAGTCTGGCAGGGGATCCACCAGCATTGATCACAGCATCCATAAAGTATCCAGCGATGATCTTTGGATCATTGTTTGTTTTGTAAGCTTCAAGCCATATCATCTTTCTGGAAAACCCATCAATGCATACACTGATAGCAATTCCAAATGGCTTAAGCTTGTCTTAGCCATCAATGCGCCAGACATAGTTTGGACCACAGCTGTGGTACACACGCCTTCGCAGTCTGTTTCTTGACCTCAGATCAACACCTTCGCCATCCAATAACTTTAGCAATATTCTAACTGTTTCTCTGTCAGTCACAATTCCATGTAACCAACACTGTTAGTGCATCCATCTGTAACCATGACACTGACCAAATGTTTCCAGTTGCTGTTCAATGAAGTTGGCCACCTCAGCCACATCGGTTTTATTCTTTCTATGCCAAAGCTGCTTCTTAAAATCCTTTCAAGGGTGTATTTGCTTAGTACAATCCCATGTGAATTAGCAAGCAATTGAAGTATTTCATCTGTTGTAAAACCACGTTTAAAGTAGTCTTCAATGTACTCACATTCCATTTCTAGAGCTGCTTCTGACTGTTGCTGTTAAATATCTCATAACTATGAGATAGTATCTCATTATATGACTTTTCATCTCATAATTATGAGATAGTCAAGTCATAATTATGAGATCTCATAATTATGACTTACAGGATCTATTTTTTTTTTTATCCCAGTGGCGGAAACGGGCTTCCATAGTTTGGACTGTGGCATAATTGTTGTTAAAACAGACTGACTGAAACGTTACTTATTCTGGTTGGAATAAGGTGATATAACATATTTAAGACATTGGACATTGGTTGTCTGTCTATATGTGAGCACTGGATAGACTGGCGACTTGTCCAGGGTGTACCCTGCCTTCGCTCAATGACAGCTGGGATCGGCTCCAGCGCCCCGCGACCCTAAAGACGATAAGCGGTTCAGATAATGGATGGATGGATGGAAGACATTGGACAGCGTAATTCCGGGCACGTGTGTATGCATGCACAGGTGTTGGGGGGGTTTGTTGTTCCTGTAGAGCAGGGGTCCCCAAACTTTTTCCTGTGAGGGCCACATAACTTTTCCCTTCTCTGATGGGGGCCGGGGTCAGTTTGTAACAGAACCCCCCCCCCCCCCGCCATAGAAAGAAATGTGTTGCTATTATGTTGAACAGGCAAGCTTTATTACAATATATTAACATTTGTGTCACTTGGAACTGATTAAAACACATAATAACAGTAATACAACCTTAGTTACAATACCTAAAAAATATTCTGCACCAAATAAATAATAAAATAAATGAATGAAAAACGTTTTGCAAAAATGCCAATATACAGTCACAGTCTATTCTTGTGCTGAAGTTGCTGTATTTCAATGAATTTCGGATCAGGCTGGTATGCTTCACTCCCCATATCCAGGACACCGCTACACTGCCTTCGTCGTAGGTCACCGTCACTTAAACTGACTGTTCCCTAAAGTGCAAAGAAAACTTAGCCTAGTCTGCACATGCATGTTTTAATGTAATAATAATTAACTTAAAACAGGGAGACAATGTTTACACTGTCAGCCATGATAGTACACCTCAACACAGAATCAATTTCAGACCTCACCTGAAGCCCTGATGGTCCAGCTGCTGCTTCCTCATCATCCTGCACTGCATCTGCAGTGTATTTCTGAGTTTCCTGAATGCATTTAAAAATAATGCAGGTTTGCACTGTGTGGGGTAGTTACTACTAGCTAACTAACAACGACCTGGGCTTTTTGATAGCTACTTAGCCTCTGGGTGAAAACACTCCGTATATCCCTTTTCTTTTTGGGTGGCATTTTCCTATCTACAAAGCACAAAAGGGTCAACAACATCAATGCTGAGACCAAACGAAATACTAATATGAGGCTTAATTATTTCCCGGTGTATTTTAGTAGTTTACCGTGTCAGATGAGTCCGACTGCCAGCTCTCATTCTGCATGTTACGTTCACGTAACTGCGGTGTTTCTGACTCCCCACTTTCTGACTCGCAGGCTCGAGGGCGCATTGGAAAACATGGACTTTTTTTTTTACTCTTCTGGGCGATGAACATAGTATTATACTAGAAGAGTGAAAAATCCACTTCCAAGTTTTTATACTATTACAGATGAGTTTGTGCAAACTTTGGACGGTGGGGACAATTGTGTCTTTTCCCAAACTTTGGTCGTGACTAGTCCCTATGGACCCTATGCAAACCTACGCCCTTGGTTCAGGGGGCCGGGCCAAATGTGGAGGCGGGCCGTATCCGGCCCGCGGGCCTTAGTTTGGGGACCACTGCTGTAGAGGGTTAAGTCCTGCAGAGGGTTTGTTTTGTTCCTGCAGAGGGTTGATTCCTGCAGAGGGTTTGTTTTATTCACACAGAGAGTTTGTTTTGTTCCTGCAGAGGGTTTATTCCTGTAGAGGGTTAATTCCTGCAGAGGATCGAGTGATAAGGAGCGAATCTCGTAGACCAGAAATTGTATTCCTGCAGATAAGAGTAACGAGTTATAAGGGCAAATCTCATGCACTAGAAATTTAATTTCTGCAGAGTGGTTGAGTAAGCACAGTGAAGACTCTGGACTACAACCAGAAGTGTGTGTTTGTTTCAAAAATGTTGTATATGTCTCAGCTGGGACAGAATTGTGTGTTTTGGTGTGTGTATTGAAACGTTGGTGACTGCGATTACATTACATTTCATTTAGCTGACGTTTTCATCCAAAGCAACTTACATGCTATACAGTAGACCATAGACACAGCAACGGTGAGCAATGATGGTTAAGTGTCTTGCTCAGGGACACAACGACACAGACTGCCGGAGCCGGGGATCGAACCACCGACCCTCTGATTGAAAGACCGACTTGCTAACCACTGAGCCACAGTCGCCCCGCAATGGAACTAACAGTACTGACACATGTTCATAAAGGAAGGTACATAGCTTCCTAACATATAAAAAAAAACCTTTGTAAAGAATAATGAGCCTCTGTTGAAATAAAGAGGACATTTGTAAATTTGTCACAAGCAGCCCAAACAATAAGAATCTCTCTTTAGATAACAAGAGAAAAGGCAGCCGTGCCTATTTGTGCTGCTGCTATTTGTTGGAGCGTGTAACGCTTTGAAACTTGTGCTCTGCTTTAAATCTACATATGCATGATAAACTGCCTGCTTGATGAATTAAGCTTGTCGTAAGTTATAGCCTTGTAACTTACGTACACTCTGAACTGTGTGTGTGTGTGTCAACCAGAGGAGAGTGATAGATATAAGACAGGTAATTAAAACTTCAGGGCAAGACCTACGTTATTAATAAAATAGATAAGATATACATCTGGAGCTCAAGAAGTGGAATAAAAGAGAATAATATTTGCTGGAAACTGTTATATTTATATATGTAAATCAACGGGTAATGTTGTGAATCATTCTGTTGAGAGCACTTAAGGGTATGTTAGCCAATACAAATAATTAAATAATAATAAAATAACTAAGGTAATCAAGAAGTGATACATTAAATGCTGAGCAAGACTTATCTTATGATTGTTGGCGGGGGGTGAATTTGTGTGAGAGCTGACCGGGGGTCAAGCGGGACTGTGTGCTGTTGACGCTGGTGTGAGAGCGGACGAGGAGAAAAGAGACCTTTGCTCCGGGTTCTACCCAGTCGATAGGAATTATGGAGGTTTTTCCTAGTCTGTGTGAATAAGCCATGGAAGGCTTAAATGGTTATAAACGCGACTGCCGTGTCAACAAACCGTGGGTTTGAGAGTCCGTTGGAGGCAGTCCAATTTGTGTAAAAATGTTACGGGGCCTGCACGCGCGTTTCATGCCGGGGAAAATAATAATATAAAAAGCGGAGACGAGGAGAGCATAGTCTGAGAGTATCACACTCCCTCATTTTTCTTTGTCTTAAATCTGGAATAGAATAACTATAAGCTTCCCAGAAATTAAATTTGGGGGAAAAGGAGATCATACATGGGGAATTTAAGGGCACGGGCCCTCCACTGATAAAGGATAACACTAAAATAAGATTGTTGTGGGGCCGGGATTGGTTTTCTTAAGGTGTGGCAGGTTCGGGTGCTGCAGTGGAAAGAGAAGTCGATCCCAGGCTCCGGTAGTCCATGTCGTTGTGTCCTTGAGCAAGACACTTAACCCTAATTGCTCACCGTTGCTGTGTCTAAGGTCTGTTTATCATGTAAGTCGCTCTGGATAAAAGTGTCAGCTAATTGAAATGTAATAGAGGTATAGCTTTTTCAATTTAAGACTCCCAGTATTGAGCCAGATAAAGTGAACCATTAGTTGGAGAAGAGAAAACTATTCACAAAATAAGACAACGTTGGTTGCTTTGTGCCTATAAATACACTTTGAGTTGGATAAAGGCCATCCGTGAGTATCTATTTAAAAAAAAAAAAAATGGAGGAACTAACTCCGTTGTTCAAAGTCTCACAGAAACACAGGATGAACATGAAGCGTATCCAGCTCTGTATGTCCAAGTGGCACAAGAAGACTAAGGGCCAGTGGCCTCTGAGTGGCAGCATTGAACTGCCAGCCACACGGGCTGTAGAGGCCTATCTTGAGGAAAAACGGGAAACTGTGACAAAACAGAAAAATCACTAGCGGACTCTGTGGAAGTGTTGGGCTGGTTCAAAGAACATGCCACCGCCCAGGTGAAACACTTGGCCCAGCGAGATCAGACAGTGACCACATGGGAGAAGCTGAGGGCAAAACTAGCGGAGACAGAGGCCCAGCTGGAGAGCCTGGGTAAACAAGGCCCGAAGACAGAGGGAAACTCCCTGACAAAGCCAGTCAGTACGTCAAACGAGGAGAAGCAGGAGAGGTGGCCCGGAGAGGTGTGTCGAGCCCCCTCCCTACCAGGGCGAGACTAGAGGCGGAAACCTATACCCCGTGCTTGAGAACTACAAGGGGGAGGACTTCCTGCTGTCAGCGACCCCACCCCCTGAGCCCCAGCCACCTATGTCCCCATCTGGTAGAGGGAAGGAGTTACTACACCCACAAGTCAAATCAGTCCCTCCCACGGTAACTTCCATGTATCCTGTGTCCCCATCCAGTGGCCAACCTGAGGAACTACACCAGAAGCATGATCAAGCACAACCAGCTGCAACTGCCCCTGATCAGGGGAGGATTGATACTGCATTGCCACCCACCACATGTAACACTGTTTATGTGCAACCGGTGGCTAATGGGCCGATACCATTCCAAATAATGACTGTTCCTGCCACTTTTCCCAATGGACATCCCTGGTCACCAAATAATCCATTTGGCAGGCCACAAGACATGGCGGCATGCCAACCAACCACAGCTATAAGACAAGCACCTCAGTGAGCTTCTGAACCACGGATGTCAACTCCTAAACCACCAAAGCATTACCAAGTGGAGGAAAAAGAGAGGGAACGGAGGGACTCCTTTGAAGGAGGAAGTTTCAACCTCATGTGGCAAGAGGAGGACATTACACCATTGGCAAGCGAATCTGAAGCTGCAAGTGGAGCAGTATGCAACTCAAGCTCAGGCCATGGAGGCCGTAGAAAAACCGGAATGGCTGTCTCATGGGGTCTAAAGAGTCACCAGAGATGCAGGATGACCTCCTCAGACGGAGAGGATGGATATGGCGCAGAGGACTCCCCAGGGTCCACCGCACCACCAAAGACAAGATACTACAGATCAGACAGGGCACAAGAGAGCCACTGCAGGTCCTCCCATGAACACTTGCTGTCCCTAGAGGTCAAAGGTGGCACTACCAAGGGGGATAGACCAAGCCTGTCACCTAGAGGCTCGCAAGCAAACTGCAGCCAGGCCACCAGAGCATGGCCACAGGACACACCTGTACCACACAGAATATCAGAACAAATTGTGCTGGAACCAGTGCAAGAAGCACAAGCAAGAGCACAAGAAACCACTCGTGACCTGGAGAAGCAAGGTCAAGAGGTGACCACCTACGTAGTCAACGCACTTTTCCACCTGCTAGCTGATGCAACAGGGACTAAAGGAGACGCTAATAACACCAAGCTTGGGCCTGACAGTGGCGACAAAAGAGAGGAAGATGACCTACGGCTTTGTGGTCTACCCACCTCGTTGGTGGCACACAGTCCTGTAGTAACTATGATCAGACGACTACGCAATCGGAGCACTCTACGACAACCTGACCGCTACAGATTCAGAAATGAAGGAGTCAACGAGGGGGCAGAACAGGCCCGAAACATGCCTCTCCAGGCCGACTCTGGAGGCAATTCCTCTTATTCCCCTTGGTCATACTCTGACATAACCACCATCGCCACAGCCTTACCACGAATGGCGCGTGGCTAGCAAGGGACACCATGTTTGAAAAACACACAGCAGGTTTCACTGTCGCTGTGGGAGATGTCAAAGCAATTCTCTGTTATCAACTGGACCATGCTGTCGTGGAAGACATCTTTAAGCAGGCAAAGATGACAGCAGCATTGTCAAGCAGCATTCACGATGCCAAACCTCTAAATAAATACCGCAGCCTCTTGTGGCGGGCCATCAAAGACATGTATCCCACCGCAGCCGAACCAAACAAGCTTAACCTGTATAAATGGTCCTCAGAGACTCCTATTGTCAACTTCATACAGGAGTAGGAGTAGGAGGAAACAAAATGGAAGGAACACACCCTCAATGATTGGGACGAATCTTCCACGTCAATAGCATTCTTTTTGGACAAACTCATGCTAGCCATGGAAGAGAAAATCCAGGAAGACGTCCTAGATGTCGTGGGGTTTGCGAACAAGTCCTGGGCGGAACGGCAGTCATATTGTGCACTACACAAACAGATAGTATTGATGGTCTCGCCAGACCACCTTACGAACAACCTTTTAGTTGCATCAGATAGGGGACTTATAACTGTTCTAGTCCTGTTAGACCTTAGTGCTGCATTCGACACCATTGACCATGACATTTTATTAGAAAGACTACAACAGTTGATTGGTATTAAAGGTACAGCACTAAGCTGGTTTAAGTCATATTTATCAGATCGATCTCAGTTTGTATATGTAAATTATGTGGCCTTGGTGAGCACGGGTGTTCAAAATGGGGTACAACAGGGCTCCGTCCTTGGTTCAATTTTGTTCACCCTATATATGCTTCCGTTAGGCAATATTATCAGGAAACACACAACAATAAAATTTCATTTCTACGCCGACGATACCCAGCTATATATATTGATCAAGCCAGATGAAACCAGCCAGGTGGCTAAACTTCAAGCATGTCTTAAAGACATAAAAACCTGGTTGACCTGCAACTTCCTGATGCTGAACTCGGACAAGACTGAGGTTATTTTGCTTGGCCCAGAGCAACTGAGAAATCAATTATCGAATGATATTGTTTCTCTTGATGGCATTGCTCTGGCGTCAACCACCACCGTGAGGAACCTGGGAGTTGTCTTTGATCAAGACTTGTCCTTCGGTTCCCACGTGAAACAGATCTCAAGGACTGCCTTCTTTCACCTACGCAACATTTCAAAGATCAGGCACATCCTGTCTCGAAGGGATGCAGAAACATTGATCCACGCTTTTATTACCTCAAGACTGGACTACTGTAACTTTGTATTATCAGGCTGCTATGCCTGGTCTCTAAGGTCTCTACAGTTGATCCAGAATGCTGCAGCCCGTGTGCTAACGAGAGCTAAGAGGAGAGATCACATTACTCCTGTAATAGCTGATCTCCACTGGCTTCCTGTAAGACAGAGAATTGTATTTAAAGTCCTTCTTCTTACCTACAAAGCCTTAATTGGTGATGCACCATCATATCTTAGGGAGCTTATAGCACCATATTGTCCCGCCAGAGAGCTGTGCTCAATGAATGCGGGGCTACTTGTGGTTCCTAGAGTCTTAAAAAGTAGGATGGGGGCCAGAGCCTTCAGTTATCAAGCTCCTTTTCTGTGGAACCAGCTTCCACTTTCAGTCCGGGGGGCAGACACAGTCACCTCATTTAAGAGTAGACTTAAGACTTTTCTCTTTGACAGTACTTATAGTTAGGGCTGGCTCAGGTCGGCCCTGGTCCAGCCCCTAGATATGCTGCCATAGGCCTAGACTGCTGGGGAACATTTTAGGATACAATGAGCTCCTCTCTCCTGTTCTCTCTCTCCTCCTCCTCCTCCCCCTCCCCCTCCTCCCCTCCTCTAGTGCTCCTGGGGTGCTCCTATGGACTTATATTGCCTGGGAACATCTTAGGGATACACCAAGCTTTTCTATCATCTTCTCCCTCTCATTTTCTCCTCTCTATCCTTCTGGATGAATTAATGTCTCTTTAATGCTCATTACTAACTCTACTTCCTCTCGGGAGCCTCTGTGCTTCCTCTCCCCAAACTTCCATGGATCGTGGCTGTCTGAAGCCGGTCCTGTTCCCTGCCATGGCGGCCCTGCTGATGCCCCTCATCTCTGCCTCCGTCTGCTGTCGTGGATCATGGTCATCTGGGTCGTGGTCCATGCCTACTACTCATTACATGAATCATTTCTGTGACATCCATTGAATGTGCTGTAACTCTGTTACGTTGATTCTGTACACATGACATCTATTGCTTCTGTCCATCCGGGAGAGGGATCCTCCTCTGTTGCGCTCCCTCAGGTTTCTTCCCCTTGTTTTTTTCCCTGTGAAAGGGTTTTCACTACTATTTTTAGGGGGAGTTTTTCCTGATCCGATGTGAGGTCCCGGGACAGGGATGTCGTATGTGTACAGATTGTAAAACCCTCAGAGGCAAATTTGTATTTGTGATTTTGGGCTTTACAAAATAAACTCAATTGAATTGAATTGAAATACCACGCAGCCCTAAAGATGCAGGACGAGGAGGACCGAGCATTAGGCCTGCAGTTCACCAAAAACCAGCTGGGTGCCCTGCTCACAGAATCCAAGGCCAAGCGGAGCCTCGTGAAAATGCAGGTGGTGATTGTAGATCCTGAGGCAGCCGGAACAGGGTCTCCTCCAGCGGACGGAACCCAGGAGCAGCAGCAACCATCTGCATACCCAGCATACAACCAACTGCCGGTACAGCAACCATCTGCATACCCAGCATACAACCAACCACCTGTACAGCAACCATCTGCATACCCAGCATTCAACCCACCACCGATACAGCAACAATGGCCAAATTCCAGCTTCATGCCCGGACAGCTGGGAGGGCGTGGCGGATGGAATGGAAACTATGGACAGAGACCGAATCCAAGACAACAACCACCATTTCAGAGACAGCCAGGTGATAATGGACAAGCCCCCCAGGGTGACTGGGGACATCAGAACACAGGTAATACGGAACAGTATTATCGGAACAGTCAGTACGTGTGTTGGAACTGTGGCTGCAAGGGACACATGCAACGAGACTGTCTCCAACCTCTAATGCTTCCAGAATACAACCCGAGCCAGATGCAATATGGACCTCATAGGCAATGGACGCAGTCACAGCACATGCAGCAAATGATGTCACAGCCAGAATCCACGGCATGGCAGTCACACGTGCTGCCCCAGTACTAAGGATGCCCAGAGGAGCCAGTAGGGGAGTGCATGCTCAGTGTACTTACAGACTCAACGTCGGAGGAGCCCAGCGTGACAATTGCCATCAACGGCAGGAAGTCCAAACCTTTTTTGGTGGACTCCGGTGCAACGGTCTCCAGCATAGGGATGACAGATGGTCATCTCCTTCCCCTATCCACAAAGACAATGCGTGTCACTGGTTTCTCGGGACAAAGACAAGTTATATTTCACTGAGCCTCAACAACTGATTGTGGACCTCAAGACTCTATGGGTCCCACTGTTGTACTCCCCCAATGCCCCGTACAACCTACTCAGAAGAGATATGTTGTGCAAATTAGGAGTGGTAATATACTGTTGCCCTACTCTGATCCCATTCCATCAAACAAGGTCTACTGGTTGGAGCTACAACCAGACTCCACCATCTAGACTCAGTTCATCACCTGGGCTCCATACATCCATGCCCTGAACCCAGAATATGCCATGGTTCAGGACTCACTACATTGCATGTTACACTATGAAAGGACGAAGAATATAACACCCTCTGGGACAGCATCATGTCGAGCACAGAGCATGGCCTTAAATTAACAGACATATACTGTGGGAAGGAAGGGGTGGCCAGTGAGGCACATCTTCCCCCAGAACTGGCGGCCTGGTAACGTCCCGGAAGGGACCTACACAACACAGCGCCACATGTCTCATTGATGGTCTCGCCAGACCACCTGCCCAAAGACCTAGGTCCAATGGTGGAACGCGGAGTTGAAGCTCTCTGGCTCCCCACACCTGTCCCTTGAGTCCCGTCGGCGGTCCGGCCGACACCTGTCCCTCGAGTACCGTCGGCGGTCCGGCCGACACCTGTCCTTCGAGTCCCGTCGGCGGTCCGGCCGACACCTGTCCCTCGAGTCCCGTCGGCGGTCCGACCGACCCCAGTTCCCCGAGCCCCATCGGCGGTCCGGCCGACACCTGTCCTTCGAGTCCCGTCGGCGGTCCGGCCGACACCTGTCCCTCGAGTCCCGTCGGCGGTCCGGCCGACCCCAGTTCCCCGAGCCCCGTCGGCGGTCCAGCCGACACCTGTTCCCTGGATCCTGCCGGCGTTCCGGCCGCCCTCAGATCCCCATGTCTCGTCGGTGGTAGGGCCGACCCCAGTTCCCAGAGTCCGGTCGGCGTCCCGGCCGACCCCAGTTCCCAGAGTCCGGTCGGCGTCCCGGCCGACCCCAGTTCCCCGAGCCCCGTCGGCGGTTCGGCCGACTCCTGCTCCCAGAGTCCGGTCGGCGTCCCGACCGACCCCAGTTCCCAGAGTCCGGTCGGCGTCCCGGCCGACCCCAGTTCCCCGAGCCCCGTCGGCGGTCCGGCCGACACCTGTCCCTCGAGTACCGTCGGCGGTCCGGCCGACACCTGTCCCTCGAGTCCCGTCGGCGGTCCGGCCGACCCCAGTTCCCCGAGCCCCGTCGGCGGTCCGGCCGACACCTGTCCTTCGAGTCCCGTCGGCGGTCCGGCCGACACCTGTCCCTCGAGTCCCGTCGGCGGTCCGACCGACCCCAGTTCCCTGAGCCCCATCGGCGGTCCGGCCGACACCTGTCCTTCGAGTCCCGTCGGCGGTCCGGCCGACACCTGTCCCTCGAGTCCCGTCGGCGGTCCGGCCGACCCCAGTTCCCCGAGCCCCGTCGGCGGTCCAGCCGACACCTGTTCCCCGGATCCTGCCGGCGTTCCGGCCGCCCTCAGATCCCCATGTCTCGTCGGTGGTAGGGCCGACCCCAGTTCCCAGAGTCCGGTCGGCGTCCCGGCCGACCCCAGTTCCCCGAGCCCCGTCGGCGGTTCGGCCGACTCCTGCTCCCAGAGTCCGGTCGGCGTCCCGACCGACCCCAGTTCCCAGAGTCCGGTCGGCGTCCCGGCCGACCCCAGTTCCCCGAGCCCCGTCGGCGGTCCGGCCGACACCTGTCCCTCGAGTACCGTCGGCGGTCCGGCCCACACCTGTCCCTCGAGTCCCGTCGGCGGTCCGGCCGACCCCAGTTCCCCGAGCCCCGTCGGCGGTCCGGCCGACACCTGTCCTTCGAGTCCCGTCGGCGGTCCGGCCGACACCTGTCCCTCGAGTCCCGTCGGCGGTCCGGCCGACCCCAGTTCCCCGAGCCCCGTCGGCGGTCCGGCCGACACCTGTTCCCCGGATCCTGCCGGCATTCCGGCCGCCCTCAGATCCCCGTGTCTCGTCGGTGGTCGGGCCGACCCCAGTTCCCAGAGTCCGGTCGGCGTCCCGGCTGACCCCAGTTCCCAGAGTCCGGTCGGCGTCCCGACCGACCCCAGTTCCCCGAGCCCCGTCGGCGGTTCGGCCGACTCCTGCTCCCAGTGTCTGGTCGGCGTCCCGACCGACCCCAGTTCCCAGAGTCCGGTCGGCATCCCGGCCGACCCCAGTTCCCCGAGCCCCGTCGGCGGTCCGGCCGACTCCTGCTCCCCGTGTCCAGTCGGCGTCCCAGCCGACCCCAGTCCCCAGAGTCCAGTAGGGTCCCGTCCCGAGCCCCGTCCAGTCGGGCCCCGGCGTCCGGAGCCCCCGGAGCCCCGCTCGACGGAGTCCTCACCTCCGGAGCCCCCGGAGCCCCGCTCGACGGAGTCCTCGCCTCCGGAGCCCCGCTCGACGGAGTCCTCGCCTCCGGAGCCCCCGGCGCCCCGTGCTACGGAGCCTTCTCCTCCTGAACCCCCGGAACCTCGCTCTACGGAGCCGCCAGCCTGTCCCCCGGAGCCCCCGCCTGGTGGCCGTCCTCCGGCCGGTTCCCCGCTGCCCAGTGACTCCCCTGTGTTTCAGGTTCCTCCCCTCAGGCCGGTTCCCGCTACGAGCTACAAGCCCCGCGCCAGCAGCCACGTCACGAGCGCTGCTCACCCGTCTCAAGCCACCAGCCACGAGGTACGAGCGGCGCCATCAGCTACGTCACGAGCCACGAGTCACGAGTCACGAGTCACGAGTCACGAGTCACGAGTCACGAGCCACGAGTCACGAGCCACGAGTCACGAGCCACGAGCTACGAGGTCCGAGCCACGCCGCTCGCAGCAAGGGAACCTCACGTCTCCACCTTTTTGTGTGTAGCAAACAGAGCAAAATAAAGCTGCCTGTGTTTTGCCACCTAATCCCGCAGTTGTCTTCCTCCTTGCACAGATTTGAAAATGCGACATGCATTCTGGGATATTGGCTGTCTCAAGTACGCACAAGTCTCATCCTATGCATCTCCAGTAAAATGGGCGGATCAAATCACATCCGGGCATTTTCACAATTATTTAAAATAATTAAAAATAATTAAAAATCTACATTTCCCCAACCCTCTTGCGCCCCACCTGTAATACCTCCGCGCCCCACTAGACACAGTTCTCACAGTTTGAGAACCACTGCGTTAGAAAGACAGGGACAGTTACTGTCTAATGATACCGGGCGCAGCTCGCTTTATTTGTCAAACTGTGTCTTACAAATAAATCTACGGGAAGTGAACTCTATTCCCAACTCTCTGTGGTCTTTGGGTTTTTCGATTACTGAGGTTCCGTGAGTGAGTTCTCTGTGGCGTCTCGCGAGCACTCAGATTGGACTTCATCCTTGAGCCAGAAGGAAGAAATCAGCCACAACAGGTGCGACTGTGGCTCAGTGGTTATAGATCCCCGGCTCGATCCCCGGTTCCGCTAGTCCAGGGGTGTCCAAACTACGGCCCGCGGGCCAACTGCGGCCCGCGGGTCAGTTTTTATTGGCCCGCAGCAAATTCTAGAGTCTAGACCAAGGGTGGGCAAACTACGGCCCGCGGGCCGGATCCGGCCCGTTGGGCGTTTTTCCGAAGCACGATGACGGCAAAAGACCAGCATCGATGTTTCTTAACTCAAGTCGGGAACGGAGAAGCGTTACAGCGGTCTTTACGTGCCGTGCTTCCTGCAGCGCATCAGGCTGCGAGTCCAGCTGCTGCTGTCTGCGCTGCTCACCTCCACCCCTCCCCCACAGGCCAGCGCGCCACGGAGACATGGTCCGTTTTATACGGCATAACGAACGCACATCAGACCCACGGGACTGCGCCGCCCTGCGCGCTCATGTGACATATAGGGTTCTGCCTGCCAGCCTCCTGCCAGCTTCCTGCATGGAGCCCCTCTGCAACAGGTCTCTTGTGTCCAGAGAGCAAAAACAAATTCGAAAAATGTAGTTTATCACGCAGGACAGTGACTCGGCGTGTATAACTAATTGACGAAGACTTAGCCAGCAAGTTAAACAAAAAAGCTGAGTCATTTAAGTTATATTCGTTAGTAAGTAATGTAAGTTCTCTTTACTTTTTCATTATTGGCTTTTATTTATAATGTATATTGGTTCACACAAACACTCTCTATCCATCTGATACTGGCCCGGCCCGTCTGTCTAATTTTAAAAGTCAATGTGGCCCCTGAGCCAAAAAGTTTGCCCACCCCTGCGCTAGTCTATGTCGATGTGTCCTTGAGCAAGACACTTAACCCTAATTGCTCACCGTTGCTGTATCTAAGGTCTACTGTATAGCATGTAAGTCGCTTTGGATAAAAGCGTCAGCTAAATGAAATGTAATGTAAAAACAATTCACATTACAGAGGCAACAAACAGAAAAGATTATTCATTTATTTCACTGTAGAAAACATGTATTTAAGTACCACATATGTATTCTGTATAATGTGTTTTAAATATGGAAAATGATTCAAGCCCAAACTATGATAATTCCTGCTTTTGTAGCTCTTCCCCGATCTAGGCTGCCTTGCAACGACTTAAAGACGTCAATTACAAGACAGCAAGTTGAGTGGTATGAACAGTGCATTGGCTTTGAAAGTGGTGTAGTGATCTTGGCTTTAATACAGGTTATAAGAGCAGTTACTTCTTTAATTAGTCAGCACTATGGCTGTGAAAAATATTTTTTTGTTTTCTCTAGGCTTGGTTAATTCTGGGGGGACGTATGAAGTGGACTCGGATTGGAAGACATAATTCACAGGACTAGTGAACGCAGCCCTCGGGCTGGCTCTCCCCCTCCCCCCAATCAGGCAATAAATAAAGGGCACCTGTAGTCAAGGTGTCACCCCCTTTTGGTCCCTGTCCTGGCTTGGTGGTGGCTCGTGTACACCTGCTGCTGTTTTGTTGTTCTCCTGTTTTGCTGATTTGTTTTGCTTTGCCTGGTTTGGTTTGCATGGTTTGGTTGGGATTGTATATATATAAAGGTGACTAGATGTCAATGTCACGGGGCGTTTGTGTGAGCGTGAATAAACGGCCACAGAGGTGTGCAGCAAAAGAGATAAGTTTTGCCAGCTGCGTTCATTCCTGCGCTCCTACACCTATACATATGATAATCATTCCTCCACCTAATCGCACGAGCTGCAAAAACCATGGATGGGATTAAACCTGTGATACGACAGTTTCTGTAGATGTATGGAACAGAACAAACTAATTAGTTTTGAGACATATCAGTTTCGAGACTACTGTCTCTCCAGTAGCCTCGAGCTAACTCGTCTTACAGCCAGACTTTGTGGAGCCGAGCCCACAAAGAGTAGCAAATATAGAACTTCTATTGTGTAGATTAAACAACCTCAAAAATAGAATGAAAAATATTAATAAAAAAACAAAGAAAAACAAACCCTGACCTGATTTGGGTAGTATCAAAGATATAAGATGTAAACATTCAAGAATACAATTACATGTACACAGTCCTTGGTCCTGCCCACAGTGAGCCCCCCTCCATTTGGGAAGCTAATATACAGTCTTGTTAAGGCACTTACTCACAATCAATAACTTATTTCAATACATTCAGAATTCTGCTGCTCGCCTGCTCACCCACTCCCGCTCCCGTGACCACATCATCCCTGTTCTCCAGAACCTCCACTGGCTCCCCGTCCTACAACGGATCCATTACAAAATCCTTCTCCTTACTCACAAAGCACTCCATAATCAGGCCCCCTCCTACCTCACCGACCTGCTCCACCACCACACTCCATCCCGTCAACTCCGCTCCTCTGATGCCAACCTCCTATCCATCCCCCATAGGACCAAGCACCGGACATGTGGTGACAGAGCCTTCTCCATAGCTGCCCCCTCCCTCTGGAACTCTCTCCCCAAACTCATCAGAGACTGCACTGACCTTTCCATATTCAAATCTCAAATCAAAACCCACCTCTTCAGAACTGCTTTTAATGTGTGACTGTGTGCTCTATGTTCTTATTGTTTGTATGTATTTTATTCGTTTTATTGTTTAGCTTATAGGATGATTTTAAATGTTGTGTAAAGTGTCTGAGTATTTTGAAAAGCGCTATATCAATTAAATGTATTATTATTATTATTATTATTATTTCAGAAACAGGGGCGAGGAAACATCTTAAATACAAACTACTATAATTTAGTCAGTTCAAATATCCACAGGTATGTACAACATCAAAAAAGACACCAGCGTTCATTCTTTTTTTGTCCAGATGGAGTGGCTCTTGGCTTTTTGGGAAACATGAGAGGAAGATATGTGTGGGTAGGGCCGGGTCAGGGCCCTTTACACTGCCAACACATACTCTGCGGTCCCCACAGGAACATCTTGTTCCAGGATCCTATGTCTGATGGCGAGGGGCCGACCCTGTGCTTCTTCTGGGATTGGTTTAGGCATTGACCCTGTGAGAGGATTGGAATGCTTTTAAGTTAATGTGTGGCCTACATGTGCCTCTTCATGTGGAGAGCCAGGTGGTCTGAGCGGGAAAAGGCACATGTGACACTGGAAAGGTCTGTGTGCTTTCTGAAGTGACGTGTCAGCTCGTCCGACCTGGCGAACTTCCAGCCGCAGCCCTCCCAGTTGCAGTGGTAGGGTTTCTCTCCTGCCAGGACACAAAAGCAAAGGACTTGGTTTAGGTTACAGCGCAAGAACAACAATAATGTAATCTAAATGGGGCGAACAACTGACAATGTAAACTGACTTTGTGCTCAGAAATGTGCTCACCTGTGTGACTAGATGTCAATGTCACGGGGCGTTTGTGTGAGCGTGAATAAACGGCCACAGAGGTGTGCAGCAAAAGAGATACGTTTTGCCAGCTGTGTTCATTCCTGCGCTCCTACACCTATACATATGATAATCATTCCTCCACCTAAACGCGGGAACTGCAAAAACCATGGATGGGATTAAATTTGTGATACAACAGTTTCTGTAGATGTATGGAACAGAACAAACTAATTTGTTTTGAGACATATAAGTTTCGAGACTACTGTCTCTCCAGTAGCCTCGAGCTAACTCGTCTTGCAGCCAAGGTAGAAAAATGGCGAGAACAAAGGAAAAAATACGTCCGGACTTTGGCTCCATTGATATGTATGTTCCTTCAACAAACTACAGCTCCCGGGAGTCTCACCCACACGTGTTCTGTCAAGACCTCATCAGATGCTAAAGAAAAGGTGTTTTCACCTTGATTTCACTCATAACAAAAACAAAACAAAACAAAATCATGTTTCAGCCAGAATTTAGCAGAACAGTTGCTTCTTCACTAGCTTAGACAAACTAGAAGTATATATTTTAGTAATTAACCAAAAATAGGAGGTATTTTTTAGGTATTTACGTGATATAATAGGGAATTTAAAGAAGTGGCACAGTGTGGGCCTATAAGTCAACATAGAGTCACATAGAGGTTTGTCCTTAATCCATTATCCAGAACATTTGTTAGAGGGAGAATAAAATACACCAGTGACATACAATCTGTTGAATTAACGATCAAATCGGAAGCGCACAGGGTCTAATTTCTCATTTACCTTCATATCAGAAGGAGTGCAGGCATAACTAATACTGACAACAGTGCCATATTATTAGTTTAACTTGTGCCGCTATGATGACTTTTGATTTTCAGGCTTGATTTTGGAAATTAAACCAGTTTTATTTAAGAAGGTATTTTATTTAAGTCTGTGAAGTACTATACCAGTCTCCCACCGAGTATGAAACCCAGCAACCGGGTCAGCGTGGTGTTTTGCTGCCTCTGTGTGGCCAATGGCACGGCCTGCATAACAAGTCTCTGATCAGTGATCCCTGCTATACACACTATCCCAAAAGCTTCGTCCTCACGAATCTACTCGTACACAACGGCTCAGTGTGTCCCGTTTACTGCTTCTCGACACACATTTTGACCTCAATAAAAGCAGATTGATGATGTGAGAAGAGAAGTTAGACACACAACTCGTTGCGGGATTCAGCTGCTGGCTCCCTGTCATGGTTAACACAGGGACCTTTGAATAGGATTGATGAACAGCTGGACCCCTGTTGAGGTTATTTTTGCTACCTGTGTGCTTCCCCCACTAATGATCAAAATGACTGCTGTATACCGTACCTTTAATGGTATGCAGACTTTATAAGCCTTTTCTTCTCCCCATGGAAGACATTTTGACTTGTCACAGCAGTATATACACAGGTGTAGATATCATATTGAGTATATCAAGATTAATGATGGCTGAATACCACTTAGCCTTAGGTTCCTGGTATTATTCCTATACTGTTTGTAGTCCTCAGTCCAGGCTGAGACATCTTGTCCATGCTTTGGACCACTCAGGGATCATCTGCTAGTGAGTCCATCAAACAAAAAGAAAAAGAAAAATCAACAGCTAGAAAAGGCCATGAGTTGAAACTCCACATCAAAGACATACACTGCAAACGGACACAGAAAGTAGTCCTGCTAGATCTTTAATAACAAAGAAGGAGAACACTGAGGAATCTTTAACAGCCAGCCTGATTAACAGACGCCAGAGTCTGTTAGCAGAAGCCAAACCAAGGAGTACATCTAGTGGGGAAAGTAAGACATGACAAAGAAAGTGGCCATGATGCACCCTCCAGGCCAGAAGCTCTTTACTGTGGTTTTCTACATAAGGCAGGGACTTTTTTTTTTTTTTTTTACCTTTTTTGTTTTCTTGTTTAATTGAGTATCAGTGGGCAACACCCAAATGACAGCAGCATATATGACTGCGTTATAGATAGTCGAGTAAAACGCCTTGGAGGAATTAAATTAAAAGACAAATTAATTGAATGACGGAGAACAGGAAATGAAAGAAGAGATCGGCGGGGACGTGCATGTTGCTGCAGGTGCTGTCGCCCAGGCCGTTCAAGCGACTGCAGAGGTGTGTCCCCAGATGTGATTTTGTCATGCGTGACAGCTCTGCCACATGGTAACCTGGATCACAAAGGTCCAGATGCCAACAGTTAGTCAAGAATCGAGCTGCACTTCCCGAGAGTGGCCAATTCTTTGGTTTGTGAAGTAGTTTTTAAGATAGCGTCTTGCTTCGGTGTTAAAACACATCTCATGCCTTTTTTCACCTACATACATTTAAAAAATCAGGCACATCTTGTCTCAAAGCAATGCAGAAAAGTTGATTCATGCATTTGTTACTTCTAGACTAGAAGTAACAAATGATAATACTGTAACTCTGTATTATCATGCTGCTCTGATAAGTCTCTTAAAGCTCCCCAGTTGATCCAGAATGCTGCAGCTCGTGTACTAACGAGGACTAGGAGGAGAGATCACATTACTCCTGTATTAGCTGCTCTGCACTGGCTTCCTGTAAGATCAAGAATCACATTTCAAATCCTTCTCCTCACCTACAAAGCGGTAACTGGTGATGCACCATCAAATCTTAGAGAGCTCATAGTACCATTTTACCCCACTAGAGAGCTGCGTTCCCTGAAAGCGGGGCTACTTGTGTTTCCTAGAGTCTTAAAAAGTAGGATGTGGGCCAGAGCCTTCAGTTATCAATGGCTCAGGTCGGCCCTGGTCCAGCCCCTATGCTGCTAGGCCTAGTCTGCTGGAGGACATTTTAGGATACACTGAGCTCCTCTGTCCTCTTCTCTCTCTCCTTCTGGATGAATTCACATATTTTCAATACACATTACTAACTCTACTTCTTCACTACTTTCTTGCCTCTCAAATTTCCATGGATCGTGGCTGTGTCTGGAGCCGGTCCTGCCTCTTGGGCCCTACCTCCTGGGCCCTGCCTCCTGGGCCCTGCCTCCTGCTCCCTGCCCTGGGCCCTGCCTCCTGCTCCCTGCCCTGGGCCTTGCATCCTGGGCCCTGCCTCCTGGGCCCTGCCTCCTGCTCCCTGCCCTGGGCCCTGCCTCCTGCTCCCTGCCCTGGGCCTTGCATCCTGGGCCTTGCATCCTGGGCCCTGCCTCCTGGGTCTGCCTCCTGCTCCCTGCCCTGGGCCTTGCATCCTGGGCCTTGCATCCTGGGCCCTGCCTCCTGGGTCTGCCTCCTGCTCCCTGCCCTGGGCCTTGCATCCTGGGCCCTGCCTCCTGGGCCCTGCCTCCTGCTCCCTGCCCTGGGCCTTGCATCCTGGCTCCTACCTCCTGACATGGCGATCCTGCTGATGCCTCTCCTCTCTATCTCCTTTTGCTGACATGGATCGTGGTCCATGCCTACTACTCATTACAAGAATAATTTCTGTCATGTTCATTTTCTGTTACTCTGGGGACAAGGATGTCTTATGTGTACAGATTGTAAAGCCCTCTGAGGTCAATTTGTGATTCTGGGCTATACAAAATAAACTGAATTTAATTTAATTGATGGAAGACCCTCTCTCACACACACACACACACACACACACACACACACACACACACACACACACACACACACACACAAACACAAAAGTTTTGTGCTGTGACGACTACATGTAATCTGTCCCATTGTACAGCCCACTAGAGGTTATTATATTAATGACCAGCAGAGGGCAGCCATTCATAAGCAGAGAAGTAGAGGCACCTGAGTGTGCATGTGGACATAACATCACTTAGGTTATGATGTGTATTGCCTTCATGATTATGAATATTATAAAGCACGAAATGTCAGATGTTGGTGTATAAAAGCACTAGAAGTACGAACTAGACAGTGTCAATAGACGTGCAGAAACTAAAAGCAGAAACAAGAGTTGAGTGAATTGTGTGCTGTGTGTGGGGAAGAAGAGGTGGTGACAGGCGTATTTATAAAAGTACTTTTATTTTCGGAGCCCTTTAAACACATAACAGACAATTGCATCGGTGAGGGGAAAAACAAAAACAAAGATACATCTGCGGGGCAATTCTGTTTCAAGTAGAGCGGATCAACCATTGTCATTTCTTCATTCTTAAAAAAATAATAATCCTATCTTCCTGAAGAAAAATAGGTTGTCTCCCCAGAAAACACTGAGCTGGAAACATTTTGATTGGAGTGAGAGTGTCACCTGATTTGTGGGATCCTTAGATTGAAAATGAGCTTTGGTACCTGCATTTATGAGCATTGCTCAAGCAAACCTTGTGGAGCGAGTGGGCCGAGCCCACAAAAAGACAACAACCTCAAAAATAGAATGAAAAATATCAATAAAAAAAAAACAAAGAAAAACAAACCCTGACCTGATTCGGGTAGTATCAAAGATATAAGATGTAAACATTCAAGAATACAATTACATGTACACAGTTCTGGGTCCTGCCCACAGTGAGCCCCCCTCCATTTGGGAAGCTAATACGCAGTCTTGTTAAGGCACTTACTCACAATCAATAACTTATTTCAGAAACAGGGGCGAGGAAACATCTTAAATACAAACTACTATAATTTAGTCAGTTCAAATATCCACAGGTATGTACAACAACAAAAAAGACACCAGCGTTCATTATTTTTTTGTCCAGATGGAGTGGCTCTTGGCTTTTTGGGAAACATGAGAGGAAGATATGTGTGGGTAGGGCCGGGTCAGGGCCCTTTACACTGCCAACACATACTCTGCGGTCCCCACAGGGACGTCTTGTTCCATGGGTTTGGACCAGGATCCTATGTCTGATGGCGAGGGGCCGACCCTGTGCTTCTTCTGGGATTGCTTTAGGCATTGACCCTGTGAGAGGATTGGGATGCTTTTAAGTTAATGTGTGGCCTACATGTGCCTCTTCATGTGGAGAGCCAGGTGGTCTGAGCGGGAAAAGGCGCGCTCACACATGTGACACTGGAAAGGTCTGTGTCCGGTGTGCTTTCTGAAGTGACGGGTCAGCTCGTCCGACCTGGCGAACTTCCAGCCGCAGCCCTCCCAGTTGCAGTGGTAGGGTTTCTCTCCTGCCAGGACACAAAAGCAAAGGACTTGGTTTAGGTTACAGCGCAAGAACAACAATAATGTAATCTAAATGGGGCGAACAATTGACAATGTAAACTGACTTTGTGCTCAGAAATGTGCTCACCTGTGTGTGTTCTCATGTGGGCTTTGAGGTGGGAGCTCTTGGTGTAGGTTTTCCCACAGCCGGGGAACTCGCAGCTGTGCGTCGCGGCGCGTTTTCTGGCCCACGACCTGCGCCCTCGCTTCTGTTTGATGCTCATCGCGTCCTCCTGCGCGTAAAACTCCAGCAGCGATGGCGACGAGGGTGGGGTGAGCATCATGCCCTGCATGGATGCGGGATGATGCTGCTGGTGAACGCGGACGGGCTCTCCGTGCACGCCGTACTGTCCTTGAAACTGCGCCACGCTCTGTTGCGCGTACTGCGGCTGGTAGGGCAAGTTCATGTACTGGTTTTGGAGATGGTGTTGATTGGAATGGGTGTTCATTTGCTCCAAATGGCAGTCTGTGCGTCCCTGAGGTGCAGAGTGCTGCATGGGGTGCGCGCCGAACCCCGGCAAAGCGCCTGGAACTGCAGCCTGGTGGTGCGTAAAAGCTGCTTGGTGCACGGAGCGCATCTGGTGTCGCTCGTACATCTGTCCCATAAAGTCCCCGCCACCGGCGGCCATCATGCAAGACTGACCGACGGGCTCGCTTTTAATTTTGTATCCGAGCGGCGGAAGAGATGCTGCCACTTGGTGATGAGCGGGAGTGGCCGGATTAAACGCCCGCAATTCGGTGTACTCCCGTCCGCCTCTCGCCTTCCCCGCGCACTCCGGTGAGCTCTCCCTCGGGTAGCTCACATATGGCGTGAGCAGCTCCGCCATGAGACTGCGGACGGGACTCGAGTCCGCAAAGCCCACCGCGCCGTGGTAGCTCTGCGCGGCCAGGCCGGAGGGAGCGTGAACGCGGTCGCCGCAGTCCGGCGCGGAGCCGCCGCCGCAGCTCTCTGGTGACTCCGGCAGGGAGTACGCGCACTGCTGCGGAGGAGAGACGCTCCCGCTGCAGCTCACGCCGTCAGAGTCGATGCTGTTGGACAAGATGAACTCGATGTCCAGGAACCTCCCCAGCTCGTCGTCCTCTTTAGTGAGCGCGGCGGGGGACCGCACGATGCTAAACTCCACCTCGAGCAGCGGGCTGCCTGCGCCACCTGTTGCGCCGCCGCGTGCACGCTCGTCGACCTTGCACATCTGTTCATGGGGAGCAAAGGTATGGGGTTAAAACCAAGCCTCTAGCCTGAGCTAACAACCAGAAGTAAATCCATAAAAAAAAAAAACATGTAATAAAAGTTGAGACCACGTCCTCTACTTACATTCTCGAAGTGTTTCGCTTCCATGGCATGAACGCTTGGAAACGAGGCAGGCATCATTGCTTCAGCCAGAGCCATGCTGACTGGTTAGATGACCAACACAAATTAAATAAAATAAAATAAAGAAGAAGCGAAGTTTAAAACTGTAAACGCGAACAGAAACAAAAGCCCATCCACCGTCTCTGCGGTGCGTTTCAGACTGTGAGTATCAACAGTGCTGACGCAGTGTCTTATAGCTCCGCACGTGGAGGCGTGGTTTCTACTCACACACGCACCCCCCTCCACGGCAACCAAAGGTAGCTGCAAACAAACATTAAGTGGCATTCAGGTGCGTCACGCAGGTAAGTCACTAAAGCGCACCGAAACAATCACCCATGATTTATAAACTATACTATTTATATATACGTTGTCAAACCGACGTCCTTTATACCTGTCCCGTCATCACCGAGCACGACATAAAATGTGTGTGAGGTGAGGTGTAAAAAATATTTTTAATTATGTTTTATGTTTTATTATGTATTATGGATGTTTCCCTTGAGGCGGATGCAGGGGCCGACACTAAGCCTGGCGACGGCCAACAGGTCCCTGAAGCGGCCTGATCCCGTTGCGTTTGTGCCCCTCGCACGTCACCCCCGCGCCTTACAAAATATGAAAGCGTTATTACTTTTGACAAGAACAATCTGACTCCATTTGCCGTCTCCGAGACATGTACTTCCCCGTGGGGGAGAACGACCCCCATCAGTTTCGTCCCGGCGCTCTACAAAGCGCAGCCGCTTGCCCCTTATTAATTTGTCTCCAGTTGATCCCTGCACGTTTTCTCGCAAGCAACGAACGTGTGAAGCGACGGCTCATCGTAACAACCTGCTAATCTGGTTGTCAACAAAGGAATGCATGTTTCTTAATGATCTTCTCCCTCCCGCGGCCTTGTGATCCCATATATGCAAATATTCAGGTGGATGGCTGTTGGTATTATATAATTCTAAAGCTGTTTTATATGTATTTATTTCGGTCTTAAAACGGGGTCATATAAGAATACATACTGGAGTCAGTTTTAAAATAATACCTAAATGTATAGTTTTTAGAAACTTCCAGGTTGCTAAAAATGTGTTAATACCACTGCTCCATCTTTATGAGAATAGATGTTAGTTGTCATGAAAAGAAACAGAAGCATATGTAATGACCATAAATATATATCTCTAAATACTTATAATAACCAAATGTATGCCCATTTCTGTGTCTGTAAATTACTTTTCAGGAAAACAAAGGGAATATATATTTGTTTACACGTAGCCCATATACAATATACATAGTATGTCATATTTCCTTATTTGGTGCAATGACAATGCTCATGGTTGTTTCTGTATCACAGGTTTTATAGAGTCAGAAGAAAACTATGAAGAAATAAAGCTTATGTAAACAAAACAACTGGTTCAGGAAATACAAAATATGATAATATAAATAATACAAGTTACATTTTTCATAAAAGGTGTTGAGTTTTATTTATTTTATAAGCTTTATTATATATTTTGACTAATGCCCCTCGTCCTACAGCATATTTCATTAAATCAAGCAACTACTTTAAAAAAATAATCTTACAACCAGCAAAAAATAGCCAAATAAATTTGATGCAGACGATTGTGTCTCTCCCCCTGTCAGGTGTTGTGAAAGAGCAGTGTGCTGCAGCTCTCTGCCTTTATACTCTGGTATTTTTAACCACTCAGCGCTTACGCAGGACAAATTCCGGTTCGGTCCACGAGCCAAGTGGAAATGGAGTCCGTTTCCTGAGGAAACACTAGACACTTGCTTCCTTGCGCTCTGCAGCCACCTTTTAGATGCTTGGCCGAGGATACAGACGTGCATGGAGCAGGAAAACGATCATATTTCTTCAAGAAAATTTGTGCTCGGCCTTATCGGCAGTGTTTTTATCTCAAGGCATTCACCATGTCTGGTTTGTGGTGAACTAGATGTTCTACTGAACCTCTTTTTGTGCAATAATAATTGTGTTTGTATCCTTGATATCAAAAATAAAAGGCACTTTGAAATGCTATGATCTCTTTCTGCCAAAACAAATATGCTTTACCTTGTCCCATCAAAGTCCTTATCAAGCCCATGTCATGTAAAAAGCAACTAGCCAAGAATAGAGAGTCAGATCCAGATAAAGAATCACCCTGGGCTCAGGTTTCTCCTTTTGTGACTCGCTTTTCTGAAAGGGAGGAAGTCTTTCAGCTCAAGTGCTTTCTAAACACAATTACTTACAGTGAAACAGGCAGACTGAGAGCCAAGGCATCTCATCCTGGATACACTGACATGTTTTCCAAGCAAAGATTAAAAACAACTGTTTTAGCTGGTTTAGTTGTCAAAGATTCTAGTTTTTAGTCCCTGGTAACTTAAAAACTTCGCAAGATATGTTTTTCATTGTGAAAGGTGATTTGCATACGCACACGTTAGATGTATGTGTTTGTGGTCTTCTCCACTTCTCTCTATCTTTGTTCTTCCTTTTTTTTTTCTCTCGTATTAGGAGTATACTCTGTGGTTGACTTAATGCAGAGCTCCCCAACCAGGGGACGGCTGCTTCAGCAGAGGAGAAGAAAGGAAAACAGCAGAGAACGGCTTGTGTAGCTATTGAGGAAGTAAAAAGTACTTAGCAAGCAAGCAAAGGTCCAAAATGCATACACGGTTGGTAAAAAAGTAGGTAATATCAGTTATAAAAATTAGGGATGCAACGATACCATTTTTTACAAACCGATACGAGTACGAGTATTTTTATTTGTGTACTTGCCGATACCGAGTACCGATACCGATACTTCTTAGATTTGGTCTCCATGAAAGTGCAATTAATTTGGAGGCAGATTTTATTTTATCCTCTGCAGATTATGTCAAGCCTATAGTACAAAATTAACAGAAGGCTATCCCAAGCTTTAAACTTCTCGTGGAAGTCCCTCTAATGTCGGACCATAAAACGCCCCCGTGTCCGGGTTCATAATGTGAGTGATAATATTAAGGATCGAGCAATTATATAGGAAGCTGTGTTCCAAGTTATGTTTCCGGTGCTTTTATTGTGGAGGGAGAAACGGAAAGGAAAAGAGGAGTGGAATTGTGGGATATACGTGTGTGAAGGAGATAAAAAAGTGGTTCAAGTTACCCTGGAGCGTGTTTTAATTTTATTAGAATTACAAATATAGACACACAACAGACACTCGGCTACAATAATATCATCCGTAGCCGCACAACAGCGTCTGAATGAGGCCGCTGCCAGCGCTACTTCTGGCGGACCAGCAACAGTTTGATTCAAACCGGCGGAACGGCAGTAATTTTCCGTTGCGTTGAGTGTGAACGCACCATAACTCTACACACCTTGCTGCAAGAGCTGCAAGAGAGCGACGAAAGAGCCGTATGCGGCTCTGGATCACGGGTTGCCGACCCCTGCCCTAGACGTTGAAGTCAGGTAGGACAACAAATCTTTTTCTCCACAAAGCGCGACCAGTTTGTTGTAGCGAAATACTGTTGAGTGGTATCGGTTCTTGGTATCGACAATTGAAATCGATACGAGTACGAGTATTTTAACGCAGTATCGACCCCCGATACCAATACCGGTATCGATATCGGTGCATCCCTAATAAAAATAATATATAAACAGTTAAAATAGTTAGCTAAAAAGAATATATAAACGATTAAAATAGTTAACTTACAGTAAACGGTGAAATAGCCCAACTCAATAGATAAACAGTTGAAATATCAAGCTAAAACCGATGGATAAATGATTGAAAATAGTTAGCTAACGTTAGCGATGAGGCAATCAAAATAAAATTTTGTTTCTAGAAAAAAAATAATTACACAGCTGCAACGGTTAGCTTAAAGTATAAAACAGTTGAAGCAGTTAGCTAAAAGTAGTGGTGGATAAATGGTGAAAGAGCTAAGCTCAAAAGATAGACAGCTGAAGTGTCTTGCTAAAACCAATGGATAAAGTTCTGAAATTAGTCAGATAATAGTAGGCTATTACACAGGTGAGACAGTTAGCTTAAATTAGCCTCATGGTTACATGTTTGAAAATACTTGGCTAATAGTAATGGCTAAACCTGGTTACGCCTAAACGGTAGAATCCTCCAGCTTCTGCCATCAAATGGTGCAAATGCAAACTTTTTACTTCTATGCAAATGCGGCTGGCATGCCCATGCGACTGTACTGTACAACCACTGTCACTGTCTCATTTAGAAACATGTCCATACATACACCATGTTTTTCTTGTGTTTTACTGTCCAAACAGTAGCTGTGCTCAGAACAGCCAGGAGCAAACAGCTTTGCAGAATGTGGGGACACATATACAAACAGAGAGACAGACACCCCCAACCCCCCACACCCACCCACACACACACACACACACACACACACACTCACACAAACCAACAGCAATTATCCTCCATCACCCGCAAAGTGAGGGGAAACCCAAATGTTATCTTGGATAAATACGCCGCCTTGCATGGGATCAAAAACCAACAAAGTGATAAAAGGGGAAAAATCTGAAAGTAAAACTACTGGCCACTAACGCCAAGACGGGCTCTTTGCATTCCAGAAAGATATCAAAAGGAGGCGGGGAGGAGAGGAAATAGGAACGAACGCCAACCAATGTGAAGAATCACGGGGAAAAAAAGATTAGCGATAACAACGTCATTGCGATCATATTTCTGCTCTTCCTGTGGCCAGACTTTGACGCCTGTTGGGTCAAACAGTCTGACCGCGGGGGTGGAAGACTCTTTCTGTGGGACCGGACTGGGAAGAAATATTGAATCGGAGTCCTTAAATATTTGAATATTTGGAATCTGAAGAAACCCTGACAGAAATGCAAACTGAATCATGTGACTAATTAAACATAATCTCATATGCTAATCACTCATCACTTGTTCTGTCAAACAAAAGGTAATTGCCCCGCTGCCGTGCTGCCAATGGTGCTAAATGGCTTAGCTTCCTCCAGTAGGTAAAGCTCGTGGTGGCTAAAAGGGTTAGCAGCATCCATTGCTAATGAAGCCATTAGCAGCTAGTTGTTTGCCTAATGAGATCAGGGAGCCACATGTACTTACGCAGCATGCTGTCTGATTTGCGTATCTTGTGTGTGTGTGATCAGGATCAGACGTAATTAGGAGCTGCAATGATAATGAAGAGTAAAGAGAGACCGTTATTGCATCATCAAAAGTCACTACATCCCTTTCCTCATCAATCTTGTATTTCGTTCGTCCCTGGTTAGTCGGACAAGCTGGTGCTGGAATCATTACTCTTAGTCTCCAGCCATTTGCATTGTCCTCGGATGGAATCAATAACGATAACTGAATCTTGTTGCTCTAAAGTGATTTATGTATATTATATATCATATATTGATTTCCACATTTATCAAAAGGACCCACGGTCCACTAGTAATAACCCTATGCCGTCGCACTGAACACACAGGGTCATCAAGTATCACAACTCTTCCAGTAAATATATAAACATGCCAGCAATATTTGTTTTGCTTGGATCCAGAAAAAAAAGTGTGTATGGGTTTGCTCGCTGCCAATCACCTCAAGAGTCTTCGATTTTAAAGTGACGTGTGATTGGCCCTCAACCCCATCAGCTAACACCCATAAAGCCGGGAATAAATGGCAGAATAACAAAATAGTTTTTTATCACTTAAATATTTGCCTATTGTCTTTTGCTTACACTTATTTCATTGCTACACTCACTATACCCAAAAGCCGCTTTTTGCCACAGGACAATGTGCTTGATATAAAATGAGTTTGAGGCCAGCAGCTGTTGTTCCACCTGATCCAGCATTTTATTCAAGAGCACTGGCGAGAACCGGTCTCACTTCTTCCTGTCTCAGTTTCAACTCTTTTATTTCTCCACATTAGCCTGCAGCAAGAGCTGAGAGTCGGCCCGGTTCCCTGCTACCAGTCATTCATTATCTCAAGGGCCGTTTACCTGTTCCACCTGTTGGGCCTTGTTTTGTGTGTGAGCCTGGAATCATGCGTCCTAGATGTTGTGGATGTTGTTGCACACGTAGAGCACCTAAAGTCAGTGGCTCAAAAAAAAAAGCACAGAATTGGCAACTGAATGATCAAGAGAGACTCTCGGGGAAGTAATCAAGAGCAGGACTCTTTTTTTTTTTTTTTTAACTCAGAGGCAGCCAAACTCTACGAAAGCTGTCCAATCAAGGCTTAGATTTTAAGAAACAAGACCATGACACAACATTAAGCCTCCTTTTCTTTGCCTTCTTTTCACTTGAGGAAACAACAAAACTGCTCACTGCAGCCAACATTTGCAGAGTTTTTTTTTAAAACTCTACTGGCAGTGTGGAAACGGGCTGGCTTGCACCATCGTTTTGGAAGTGCTCTGTTTGTATGCACTGAAAACCCCAAAACGGAGATTTACACACACACTGGAGGCCGTCTTAAAAAAATATCTGTTTTGGTTTGGAGAGAAACTTAGTTTTAGCCTGGACAGAAGGCTGAAGTGGAGAGAACAATGTTCAGCTACAGTGTCAGACAACAAGAAAGAACCTCTCAGGAGGTTACAGACAGCACAAAGTCGGCGAGTGAAACCATTGAAATGTATTGCCATTTGAACCAGTTGTAACCAGTTGTGTTTCTGGAACGTTGACTTTTCCCAAATTTAAATGCTTTCCATTTGAATCCAACAGGGCTCGCTTTACTTCACAAATGTCAACATTTTTTACAATGAAAACAGTAAAATGGGAAAAGATGCTCTCTGTAGTTTTGATACATTGACAGGGTTGCCCTGAACTGCTTTGATTGGAAGAAATAGTCAGAAAGGTCCATACCGCTCTAATAGATCAGGGCTTCCAACGCTTTTTGTCTCAGTCAACTAAGATTTATTTAGGTTATTAGCCATTCTTTGTTCTTTTTTCAGGCTGAATGACTTATTTCCAAGGAACTAATGAGCACTTATGTTGTAAACACACAATTTAAAGTGGTGCTTTTGCATTAATCTTTCTGGAGCAACTAATAGATTAGTCGTATTAGTCAAGGACATACATGTTCTACATACTGCCACTTTTATATCAGCAAGGTAAAAACTTTGGTGAACTGCCACTTTGGAGTAAGTTCTGAAAGCTGATGTGACAAAAACGGTGAAACATCTTCAGAAACTCACTTCTTTTTTTCAAACGGATGATAACTAAGTCATGATTTTACTCAGCAGGTGAGGATGCCAACTTGGTCACCAATCACCATTTTTCTGAGAATCTAAAGGATTTCTGGTTCACGTTTCCTTAAAATCCGAGCTTGAAAATGGACTTTGTGGCGGGAGTTTATCATATCAACTGTTTTTACAAAATTGTATTCTATTCTTTCTATGAAAGGTCAGGAAACAGAAGACGCCTCGTCAAAGACTCTGGGACCCGACACCGCTGCGAGTTGCCCAACTTTGTGCCTTAAGTAGCCTGCTTATATCATGACAAGTGGTTTGCTGTTTAAAGAAAATGTCTGACAATAGGTGCGTCATTTAAGAAGGAACAGGGGAAGAAATATTGTGTGGGAAAACAGGGAGTTGGAATCGGGTTGCTTTGGCAGCATATTGTCTGTGTGATCTCTTTCGGAGCAATCCTCACGCTCTTCGGGCAATAAACGATAGCTCGGCGTTCATCTTGGCCTTTCAGTCGCTGAGCTGCGTAACTTTTCTCCACAGCCATGATGCTCCAAATAGACCCAACAACAAAAGGGACAAAAATCCCACCCCCTGTTGAACCTTTGTACGAGACATAAGGAAAACAAACATACGGCACTTGACATTTGTGGTTATTATTTGACACATAATGGTGTTCATTTCTGCGTGCGTGCGTATTGGATTACGTGTGCCTGTCTTGCCCTTAGTTTCCCCCTTGGACCAAATATATGAGAAACCCGAGTGTTTCCGCGGGGAGCTTTTTGTGCAGGGACGCGACCTACCAAGAAACCCGAGTCTCGACACCTGAATGATCTCCTGCCGGTTCAGCTTTAAGAAAATCGCAACCGTACAAATTCAAATACCCTTGATGGATTTCAAATGACGTAGTGCTCTCTGACTTTCCTCATTTATTTCCCCTCCTGTCACGGGCAACGGGGAAGCAAAAGAAAGCCGGTGCACAACACGGGTGAGTGAGGGGCCAAGGGGGAAGGCATTGTGTGTAACGCGCTGTGTATTCTGTGTCAATATGGCATCTCATGGGAGGCTTAGGAGTTAGATTCCCAGCGGGGCCACCCATGCAGACCATAAATCTTGGAGGGAGGAGTTTTGCCACTGAAATATGCGCCACTCGGTGGGTTATTGCTGCCCGCTGTTGTGGAGTTTTGATGAGACGTGAACAACTTATTTTTGTAAGTTCCAGAGATGGTAATAATGTCAGTATTGTCTGCCAGCTGGTTGCAGACTGATTTATCTCAACACTTCTTGTACAGGCATTCACGCTCCCCAGAGGATGAATCCCATTGTCCTTGACGAGCCCTTGACTTTACGTTTGGTGCTCCAGCATGTCACAGTTCGCACTCATCCGGTGAAGTATCTCGACTTCTTCTGTTGGCACAAAACTTTGTAGAGACACTCACGTGTTCCCCTGAGGATGAATCCCCGTGTCGTTGGTGATCTCATGACTTTTCCGCTGGAGCTACCGGGATGGTTGACGTTTCAGGTTCGAAATCAAACATCTTCACAGCTCCTGGGTGGATTGGCACGCCTCTCAGTACAGACGTTCATGTTCCCCTCAGGGTGATTTGTGCGACTCGTGCACTCAGCTGTGTTTGGAGCAAATTAGGTAATGCTGGCGTGTCAACATGCAAAACTAGGAAGGTGAACATGGTGAACATTGCGCCTAATGAACTTCATCGTGTTGACAGTGTCTTTGTGAGTGTTAAATCACAATGACATTTCCACTGCAAAAAGGAGCTGGAACATAAATAGTTAACAACAGTTGTGTTGTTCTGTATGCAGGAGTCAGCTCATTGCTCTTCATGCGCAACATGAGATGGTTGTATGACATTTGCATAGCACCACCTATCCCCTGCTCTTCCTTTGCATGAGTGGTAAATATAGGTAAACTTCCTTTCAAGTGACTTAGTTGCCTGTGTCTTAAGCAATAAAAAGACAATTGTGAGATACAGTGCAACAAGACAGGCTGGTAAGTGTCAGTCATGTCAGGCTTCCATTTCGGGTGGTGGATGACATTGTAATTTTGCAGAGAAAAGGTGATATGCTGGTGAGCATCCATGCCTTCTTACCCGATCTCTCAGTCTCAAAACTGGAACGTTAAAATGAGTCATTCATAGAAAAAGATAACCTCAAGTTCCTATTTTTATTCGTTATGACCAAAGTTTACAGCCACACAGTAAAGCTTCTTTGCGCTACATGCTAACCTCTGCATGCTATTACGCTCCAAAGCGGCAAAGCTAACGATCCTAAAAAGCTCCAAAAGTCAGGTGATGAACTTAGCCTTCGGGCTCGTCCTCTGGAAACCACAAAGGGCTACTCTTCATATTTTCATATGGCAGCCTTTTAAAAAATAAATCTCCATAATTTTTGGAAGGTTTGCATGCATTAACGTGTTTGTGCAGGCCGAACTGCACCTGGCAGTACACCTTGACATCTTGTTCCATTACATGGTGTTCTCTTGGACAGGGAACAATCGGCTGTCATGGGCGTCCTGCTGCAGCATGCGGATTGGCGGCAGGATGCACAGCTACGCATGGTTGGAGCGCAGACATTTTATTTAAATAAAATACAAGGTTTTTATGATCCTTTTTTTAAATTTATTATTTTTTTTACAGCTCATTAGAAACTTGCAGAAAAGATACAAAGTGTATGCAATGTGGATTTGAGGGGAGCGGGGTACAAACTTTTTTTTTTTTTTTTCTGTCTCTGTTTCTTGTCAGACCTGGCAGATGAGTGCCCTGAAAGCTGGAGACAGACAGGAGAGCAAATAATTACCTTTCCCAGGTAGCGGCGGTGATTGTGTGTGGGGGTCTGGAGGATGAGTGAAGAGTGTGTGTGTGTGTGTGTGTGTGTGTGTGTGTGTGTGTGTGTGTGTGTGTGTGTGTGTGGTTGTCCGAAAACAGCATGTCCTTTTGACCTTGCAGTGCTGCAGACACACACAGAGAGACGGTTTTGTGTCCCCAGACAAGAGGTCTGCTTTCACCTGAGCAGGCTCAGCCAATTACCCCCCCACCCCCACCCACCCACCCCTTCCCAGCAGAGACAAAGAGGAGCAGAGCAGGATGAGTGACTGGGACCAGGCTGAGAGCCTCTTCATCAGAGGAGGAGGGGAGAGGAGTGGGCTTGGTATTGGGAGAGAGGGACTTTTGGGCTATTGTTGAGGAATGCTGATTTTAGAAGCAAAAGCCACTTTCCTGTCTCTTTGGATGTGTAGATTTAAATGTTATTCATGCTTCCTTTTGTAGCTGAGGTTTTTTGATTAGAGGTATCAGTAATCCAAATCTCAACAGCGCCGACATATTTGTGGTTCGGGATGTTTCTCCAGCGAGCCTGGTTTTGGCTAAAATGGCATTCCTCTGTGCCTTTAGGCGAGTGAACAGGTTCAGACTTGGCTACCAGCACACACACACTCACACACACACACACAAACTGCAAGGCTTTATTCACAGGTTTGGTACTGCCAAAGGACTCAAACTGGCATTGATTTTTGCGATTTCATAACCAAATCTGGCAGAGAATCCACATTCCATCTCTTTTGTGTGTGTTGGGATGGCGGTGAAAGCGCTTCACTTGGGCTCCGATGTTATAGAATATCTACGTATGGCTGATACCGAGTAACACTCATTCAATGAAAAATGTTGTCTCTCGTCATTTTTTATCTTTAATACGGAATAAATATGAACTTCCAATTAACCTTGAAATGATGTTGATTCTGAAATGCAAATGTGAAGCATACACACCAAAGCACATCGTTTCCTCACTAAAGAAAGAATAGAAAAGAAACAGAAACCAAGAATATAATGATATAATGAAAACGATATCACACGTAAACAAGTTATTAACAAGCGAGTCCACCTTTAAGCACTGAGCCGTTCTGTGAAGCTCGTCACATTGTGACCAAACCATCAATCAGCTTTTTGCAGAGGTAAGGTATTTTATAATCTATTTCCTATTGTCCATTTTGCGTCGTTAGTGTAAAATGTGGTGAACAGCACATTAAACCTGCCGGGCCTTTCGAAATAGCTGGCACTAATATATGGGGCGGCTACCAAAGCCATTATGAGATTTAGACTCCGAAGAGCCGCAGGGCTTCCTTCAAAAGAGAGCGACAGTGTTCTCACAAGCAAAACACACTCTCACACCCTTAAACCCTGGGTTCAAATCTATCACTGTTATTTCTGGGGAAAATGATTTTGGAGACAATACTGCTGAGTGGAATCAATGCTACAGTGTCCGTCCAGCTTGCTTTACCCTCTCTCTGAAGGAAGCGGACAACGAGGACTTTTATCTGCGCCGTCATCAAGACATTACATTACATTACATTTCATTTAGCTGACGCTTTTATCCAAAGCGACTTACAATAAGTGCATTCTACGGTTACAAACAAGAATCAGAACAACAAGAATCAAGAAGGTACAATTTCGTCAAAGGTTCGACTACAAAGTCAAGAGAAACCCATGTAGCTGCTCCACCGACGATGAAAGGGTAGATTACTTTGTGGACTCGTCTCCAGATAGCGGAGTCTTTTCATGTTTGTCTTTCTCAGGAAAGCTTGCGTTTCTGTCTTAATTTGTCATTATTTATAGCCAATGATGTAATTTCTCACAATAGTATATAGCACTGACAAGGCTAAGTCCCCAGTGCTGTGTAAACTCCCCCCCAGAGGTGGTCTTTGTATGTTTTGTACGGGGCTGAGCTGACAACACATTCATCTTTCGGCCTTTTCAAATCAGTTCGACTACATCTTCTCACCCCCTAATTTGTCACCATACTTGCTCACTGACTTTGCTAAATACCCTCACCACTCTCTATTCACATTACGAGGGCTAATGGGGATCCACTTCAGATAACTGCTGTTTGACTAAGTCTGTCTCCGACCTGTAATAGTCTGTTTCAACAAGCAGAGCACCAAAAGCAAACTTGACCTAAGAGGTGACGTGCACACGGCTGCACACACGCAAAGAAACCTGACACATTTTCTTTTTTGACCTCTTTTCCAATCTGGCTTGCTGTTTATCGGTGCATTTTCCTCACTGAGTTTTGATGGTGTCAAAGGAATAAGTTATGTAAATGCTGATGTACTGCATATACTGTGAGCAGTTCAGGTGGTGCAGTTCGTTCCATTAACCGTTTAGTTGGTGATACGATACCTGCATGGCTTGTTGGTATGCAAAAGCAGTGGCCAGAAATGTTTGTTTTTAGATGTAGTTTTTACACTTGTTCTATAAATATATTAAGATTCCCATTAAATGTTTCACTGAAAAAAATAAATAAATTGCATGTATTCTTTTCTCTTCTATCTGATCGGCAATAATATCAACAATTAATGGAAAAGTGCAGCAAATAATCATCCACACTTCAAATGGAAACTATGATTCACGGGGACCGTGTCGGTGAGAGGCTTTCTGCTCATCAGCGTGTCGTGGGTTGGGGTTAGGGTTAGATGTTCAGATGTGTGTTATCGCCTCATGCACATAGCGCACGCTGAGGGCCGGACAGTTCCCCCCAGCTCTTATCAGACCCGGGCCTCTTGCATTACCGTTAGCTATCTCCCCGAGCCCCCTCTCCTGACCGGACTGTCCACCACAGATTAGTCAAAAAGTGTCCATTTACTACTTGGCCATTTAGTTCCCCGAAGTTACCAAACAATTCTTCTTTTGCTCTTTCTCTCCAACTTTTAACGCAAAAAAACTACAGTTTGGGGTTGGTTTGACACAAATAACTGACTTTCTCTTACCTTTTATTACTGAAAGCTAATATTAGCTGGAGGGGAACCCACTTACTCCTGGCTGTGTTTTCTTCTGGCCTCTCACACAGCCACACGGCAGTGTACACACCCATGTTAATAAAGCAAATGAAAAGTGTGAGGTTTGTACAGTATAGGTATGATTGAGCATGAAAGGGTTTGAAAGTGATTTTAAAAAAGGGTCAAATGGGCAAGCTTGAGCATTCCACTCACTTCAATGGGACAAAAGGTTGAGAAAGTGAAATCCTTTTGAAATGTGTAAAGATATTATGAATCTGAACAGAGGCATTGATCTCACACAGTCAAATTGAAGAAATCCAGCTGTCACGTTTCGGTCCTCGCCATACGTTGCGTTATGAACACACTTTTACGCTTCAACACATGGCTCCATGATTGAGTGTTTGGGCTCTGAGGGCGGCCAAAATGTGGTGACCGACACTAAATGCTGCGCCTGAACACACTGAAGGCGAGGCTCTTTTTTTATTTTGCAGAAGGGTTCAAACCCGGCAACTTTCTGGCAACCAGTGACCCAGATGGAAATTAAATGGAGTATTTGTACACCCCCAAAATCCAAATCGCATATTTTTCCTCTTACCTTTAGTGCTATATATCAGTCCAGATGGTTTCGGTACGAGTTGCCGAGTGTTGGAGGTGTCTGTCAAATATTGTGGGAATATTTTCTTTCAACCAAAGTTCCGACATGAGACTGCTCTCAGTCCGTGGATGTCTCTTTCCAGATGATTTCTCGAAAGAGACATTGCTGTTGAGTCTCATTCTATTGGAGAGAAGGCAGACATCCTATTGGCCAACTCTGCAACTCACAACAAAACAATCTAGATTGATAAATAGCTCTTCAAAAAAATATTCATATTTTAGATTTTGGGGTGGATGGACACATCCTCTAAGGCTGTGGTTTTCAAATGTGTGTACTTGAAGTGTGCTGTGTGCTTACTTGCGTCTCAACAAAACAAGGTTGTGTAACTAATCCGTTGGTAGACGTTGGCATGAATCCCTGAATGCCTCACAGGATTTATTGTGTGTTTTGTCGCTTTGGCAGTGTGACTTGATCGTGTTGCCTGGTGTTTAATCAACCACATAATGTGCTGTAACAACAGACTCAACTAAATTAACATGAATCAGGGACAGCATTTAATACAAGAGCTATCTTAACAAAATGTTGAACCGATACCTTCTGTCAGGGTTGGGAGATGTTTGTCGTGGCGGTTAGTCACGTTAGCGGGGCTCTGAAGGAACTTTGGTACAATCGGGCCTTTAAGCTTTCTGCACACAACACGCATGTGAATGCCGCAGACTGTTTCCCCAATCTCCATTCCAGTGCACATGAGCAAACGCACTGATTAATTCTATGTGCGTGTGTAATAAAAAATAAATAGCAGGTGTACACAAACAAAAATAGCCAGGAAAATACAACTGACTCACTGACTGTTGCTCAATGGCGTCAATCGTTTTCTGTTGCCTCGAAATAGCAATGCTTCGACAATGCGCCTGGCCACACCTCCTTTTGAGAGCAACGAGCAGATTGTTTTTAATTGGTTCGAGCAACATTTCAATAAATGCCAATAAAACATAATCCTGGGACTTGACATACTGTAAGCAATGTACCGCGTCCATGTGACACACCCACGTGCCACCAGACCCGAGTGCTTTGCCGCTGTTCCTTGAGCAGACCACACATTTAGCCAGAAAAGCAGATTGGAAGTTGTTGTTATTTTGTTTTCTGCTTTCGTTCTATCGGCGCCTGTGGTTTGCTGATAGCATCACTCCGCCATTAGCACACACACACACACGCACACACACACACACACACACACACACACACACACACAAAAGAGAGCGAGAGGCTGGCACACAAATGAACACACTCAGGTAAAACGAAACAGGTAAAGCAATTAAAAGACAATTTGCTGTTCTCAATTATGGGCTCGGTGCAGAATGTACACTATCACCACCAACACTTTGCTCCACCTAACTCCTGGGTGGTGCGCGCTAAGCACCAGAAAGGAACAAAGACAAAAGCCAATGCTATTATAAGTGAGTCACTGTGGCGCCAAGCGTCTGCAAAAGAACGGGGTTTTGGGCCCATCGCTCTCTCCCTCTGTCATTCTCACTGCTGAGAGTATTATGAAATATGCACATCCTTCAAAATAACTAAACATATACTTTATATAAACAACAACACTTTCCAGAACATTATCTCATCCATCAAGGAAGTAAAACAATTAAATGCAGTACTGTGCCTGAACGCATCCTGTGATGATAGGAGCATAGGAGCACAGCTTCTACATCTGTGTCACTTGACCATTTCAAATCCTCTGGGAACCTCAAACTGACCACCTGAAGGCAGATGAAGACATGCACGACTTATGCACGAATGAAATTCATAAATAGAGTGATGAAGTGCTGGTCTGATTACTTTTTTTTGTTGACTTCTCCTTTAAACAGTTTTTACAGGCTGATCTGATACAATACTACTCCTCAATTTATTTTGTATTTTGTGTCTGTTCTATTAAATAAACTCCTCATCTTGAAAGTACATCCAAGTCCTGAATCTCACAAAGTGCAAAAGTCACTGTTCATTTTTACATTGCGTGCTTATCGGCGGACAGCGTGGTGAGTCACTGGTTAGGGATGTTGCCCAACAGAGGGAAGGTCCAGCAGGTTTCCCACGTGCGGGTTTCCTTCTGTACACCTGCCGGTTTGGCCCGTTACAAACTTCAAAAGGCCCGACCATTCGTTGAGTTGAGGTTGATCCAACGACGGCACTCAGCGTTAAGAAGTCCATGTTTACAGGTTGTTCCGCTAACTCTAAAGTGACCAAAGAAAAGGCATTTCAAGGAATATTACAATAATATGTATATGTATATACATATATATGTATATATAAATATATATATATATATATATATATGCATATACATTATATAAATGAATTACTCAGCTAAATTCTTGAATACATTGGGTTTTCCTGCTAGCCTGCTAGTGTGTGTGTGTGTGTGTGTGTGTTTGTGGGTCTGGTGGTCACTACTGAGCGACACAAGTTACAGTGCAGGAGAAATGACGCGCATAGTTTATTTATCCCAATATATAATTAATCTGGAGAGCAGACAACTGTTTTTGAGGTAAGTTCTTCATAACGTCATAACTTTGCATGTTAGTAAGCCGACACACTGCGTAAACTCCCCCCAAAAAACATAATTAGTGCTTGTTTGACATGATAATCACCATTGACCCCCCTACAGTTGGTTTACCTCAAATGTTTCTTTCATGTTTACTGTTTACATTACTGTTTACGTTGACCTATAGTCAACATCAGGGCATATGCTACGTATTGATAGGGGAGAAAAAATACTTCTCATCAAATATATTAAAATACAACTATACAAGACAAATTGAAGTCCTCTTCTATTATTTTGACCTATAGAATTTAGGTATCATGGGGGGACCATGAAAAAAGGCTCAAAATAAGGAAATTGTCAATAAAACACAATTAAAAATATAAATAATGGAGCTATGAACTTGTTATTTGGTCCACATGTTCCTGGGACATGTGAGCCTTGTCCTGTGAAGGAAAAGTCATATGTCAATGTAAAAACCCATCCGAATTTCTTTTACCCTCTAACACTAACGTCGGGTGAAAATCACCCGAACATGTGGGATCGGAGCAGAGAGACACACCCACCTTCAATAAAGACACGCCCACCTTCAATAACGTCAGTGAGAAGCAGGAGGCTATACAAGGACCCACGCCATTCAGAAAAAAGCAACACAATGAAAATAACGTAAACATAATCGCTCGAGTGAAAATCACCCGACGTTAGTGTTCTAGGGTTAATAATAGTTAAATAAGCAATTCATTTTGTGAAGGAAGTATTCCTGTAATACATTTAAAAAACAAAAAAAGCACATGCTGCAAAAGCCTGCATACTTTGAGCTAAGGAGGAAAAAACAAAAGAAAAGGCTGAATAGCTCATCTGTAAAATGACAGTTTGTATTTATGATTTAGAGCCTGTCGAGTGCTTCGTCTGTTTCTTTAAAAGGCACCACAAACAGATGAGAGAGGGAGAGAGAGAGAGAGAGAGAGAGAGAGAGAGAGAGAGAGAGAGAGAGAGAGACACTGGGACAGGTGAATGTGAAGACTGATAATTACACATCAGCTCACTAATCCTCCCCGGAGGCCCAACAGCTAACTGTTGTGGCTGGAACCTTCCTCTGGTTGAACGCCTCAGGCCCCTCCTTATCACTCCTCCTTATCAAGTACAGGGGCCGACACACACACACACACACACACACACACACACACACACACACACACACACAAAATCAAAAAACAGCAACAGAAGCCTGTTACCTTTCACTGTTGTTGTTTTGTAAGTTTGCTGCAGTAAAATGAGAGGAGCAGATTTGGGATATGTTCTATGGGAAAGGGTTGCTGTATCCATCTATATGTGTGTATAATGAGAGGGTGGGGAGTGGCTGGTTAATATGTATATGGGCTGTTCATCCTAATAATAATAATAGTCAAGTTCGAGGGTTGGTCTATATGGTAACTGGTTGGCTTTCTGTGTACCTTGGTGCGTCACGTTTGAATGCATTTTTGATTATCATTTTTTTTTTCCCCTGGATGAGCTTTGCACTTGGTATTTTTTATTTTTTATTGAGGCTAAACACACGACTATGTTTTCGTATTTCGATGCCTGGATCGACGTTTTTTGTCTCAATACGCCGTTTAAAAAAGAGAGTAGAGCGCATGTCGTCTGCTGTTACTGAGACAGACTTTGTCACCTGTTTAAAAAAGCTGCTATATGAACAACTTTACTTACTTGCTTAACCTCAGATGGTCCAGTACTCAACTATCTTTTCTCTCTGTTGGCAGCACACCAGTTTTAACTCTCATGTCTCATGTGTGACTCATCGCTTCTGGAATTGTTTCAACGACATTTAATGAATTTTGGAACCAGATCTGGAATAGCTTGCTCGGGATTCGACTGGCTGGCAACGACCGTCTAATCCTGATAATTGCTTCACATGCTCTGCGGCGAGTGCACACCTTTAAGTGGAAGCCTCTGAGAACAGCCTCAGTAGTTTTGTATCCTTCAGTATTGTGTGTTCAACAACACGAGGTGTCTGAGGAGAGAAAGCCACAACTGCGCCCTGTCCTCGTTCTCAGAGGTTGTCTGAGGTGACCGAACCTGGCGCCTCCGAGTCCCTGAGCACCGTCTGCGTGAGGCTCACTGGGATGGGCCAGCGACTTTTCACCCGAGCATGACGGACGGCCTTGACCTTTGCCACCTCGTGTGCCCCCGAGGACAGCAGCAATTAGACACCTTGCTATGTCTTTTTGCTCGCCCCGTCCCCCAGTCAAGGTGTCCCCTCCTGCACCCGGTCCTTTTATCTTTTAAACTTAACGCTTCTGTTACAAAGAGAACCTGATTTAAATGTGTGAGCCATATGAAAAACACGACCAAACTCGCCTGTGTTTAATTAAAATATGATTATTATATATTGTAAGGAGTACAGCTACTCAAGAATGTCCTCATTTGGCATGTTTTGTTTAAAGAAATAATAATCAGGTTTATTGCCTGAATGTCAGACAGCTTTTTAACACAAATATCTACATGTCACAATATCTATAGACAGTATAGTATCTATAGTATATTTGTATTCACCGAAAGTCATGCTGTAGAATCTGTCCATGTTTTCATTATTGGATGTGCGGCCGGCACAACGCGATGATTGGGAAAGAAGATTATTACGGTGAACATATGGACGTTTATATGGACCTTATGCTTCTGCTGGAGAAAAAAAAAGAAATTTAGTTTGAGTGTATAAGTTGTGACTCATGCAAATCGAGTCAAATGGGGTCAATGCTGTAATTAGAAGTCATGCAGGCATAACCTTCCATGTTAACTGTGAGTTGCACATTAGCCTCCCTAAACCCTAAAATCCCCAGAATGTGGTGACCTTGGTCCCTCATTGAGAGCTGCAGTGCTGCGTTTCCTCCCCCACAGTCACACCATGACGGTGCCATTTTGCAGCCCATCTTGGAGGCTGTACAGATTTCCGACGTTTAAAGTAATGAATGATCAGTGGCGACACAACGGTGACTTATTGCCATAATAATACTATTCTATAGCCTCTCCTGTGAAACATCAGGAAACTATGCATTTTTACCTTCCTAGCAAGAAAGCAAGTATCTTGCAAATTTGCACACAAAAAAACAACCATCCAAACAAAGATAATTTCCCATCTTGTTGTTGACAAAGTGTTTCTTTGAGCAAAGGTGCTGACCTTGCATTGTTTAGTTTTTTTACCAACCCCTCAGTGACATGTTATCCTCTCTTCGTGTTATACCCCTCTCACCTGTCGCACTGACAGTGAAACACAGCTCTTTAGATGGAGTGATCTCTCCATCCTCTTCCTTTTTCTTCCCTTGACACTTTGTATTCTCTACCTAAGTAACTAAAGCCCTCCAGAGCAGCCCCTCATTTCCTTAATCTCTAACCCCGCCCCCTCCACATCCCTCTCTTCTTCATTTCTTCTCTTTCACCACCATGATCCGTGCTACTCTCGTTCTCTTTCCTTCCCTTTGTTTAGTTTTTTTCCTCCTTTCGCTCTCGTTCTCCGGGGAACTGCTCTCCCCGTCGGTGTCATCTGTCATCCATGCCGCATTCTCGGAGGATCAAAGACGATGCTTTCAGATGTCGAACCGATCGGAAGTGGAGGAATCTTAAAGCTTTAAAGTAGTTTGGCCGCTGCCTCGAATGTCCAAGAAAGCATCCACACTTCTTCTCCCACTCAAGCCCCTTTCACGCATGGAATAATCCAGTTCAACGTTTTAAACCCCAGAATATGACTGCTGGTCGATCAATACACCACTTTGAACGTTCCTGCCCCCCAGATGATGATTCCTACTGACTACGGGATCCCCTGGCTTTTCCTCTGTAGCGCCGCCGTGAGGCTCACTTTCAGGGTTTTGAGTAAAACGTCTCAACAACGGTTGGATGGACTGCCATGAAGTTTAGTGCCATGAACTGCCATGAACTGCCATGAAGTTTTCGTGTTCCCCACAGGATGAACTGTAATCATTTTGGTAGCTCCTTGACTTCATCCAGCACCATCATCACATCAAAGTGTTACTTTGTTTTATCTGTAGAAAGAGATGCACTAAAGTTATTAAAAATAATATGAATATATCATTATTTTTTAAAATACAAGTAATTCACACAGCTCAGTGTTAGCATGTAAACTGGAAATATATACCTATTCAATCTGCATAAGTACCCATGCCAATCAGAGAAAGCAGCTACTCAGGTCATCAGAGAGCACGTTAACACAATTACAGAAAGTTCTTTGAGTCCCATTTGCACAATAATTGACACAAATGTAGTCCAAAGCACAATCTAATTGTAAAAGCATCATACAATATAATCTACAATTACCAACATATTCAGAGGTCACCAGACTAATTTAGCGGTAGCTTGTTTATAAATTACTTGTCCTAGAATTTTTTCCTTGTGTTTTAATTAAAATCATTTAAATTGTTATGTTATGCGATCGCTTGCACTTCAGCTCAAAGACTTCGTCTTTACCCGCCCATCTCTACGTGCTACATGGGCACTTAGAAGAGAAGGAAGCGAGATGGCTCACTCTGTAGCTTCCTCCATCATCAGCTGTGGTAAAAACATTTGTTTTAAGTTTAATTATTTTTTCCCCCACTTGCCAATGATGTAAAGTGAGTTGTAAAATTCCCCAGCCAACATGGCATTTCACTGGCCCAGGGCAAACGGTCAGGCCATGTGCTGCCTCTGACTACAATTGGCAGGAATGTTTGAATCAAAAGAGCTTGTTCTGTTCCCTCATGATGGCAACACAATGAAGTCCTTGGATATTTATAGGTGAAGACGCATGCCGATGCAGGGCCACGCTCTTTATACTTGAGGACATCTGAGTCACTGCTAACCGGTTCACACCAGATGTGTGAAGACATGGATGTGGGAAGGCATATTGATCAGTGTTTGTCTATTGTAGGAACAACAACACGAAGGATCCCGGCCAAACCCTTCTACAAAACCTGTCTACAATAGAGCACAGCAGCACATTAGAGGAAGCTGTAAATCAAGCAATATCCTCTTCACCGAGAGCTTTTTCAGGTATCAAACATATCTAGATTTAACCATCTTTTCTGTGGATCTGTATTATTTATCACCAACATTGATGGAGCATTAAGGATTGGCAGATTCTTTGTAGCAGCGTTTGTTTTTAGAATGGCTCTGAGCCAAAAGAGAAAAAGTAAATTTATTAGAATACAATGTTGTGTCACTGTCAAATACAGGCCTCGGGCATTTTTGTTAGATTGTTATTAGAGACAGGTATACCGTTGCTCCTATATTTTGATAATATCTTGTTTTCTCATCTTTGTGTCAATGTGCAAGTTCAAGCAGTCTCAATCCTTCCCGTTGTTTCACAGTAAAAGTCAGTTTTTTCCTCCATGTTCGTTCACTTGACATTTTGTTGACGGTTGAAACGACTAAAAGGAGAACCCCCTCAGAGCCGTATTGTATGTCTGATGAACTAATGAACGTGCGTTTGTTTCTGAATTTAGCATATGAGCCGTTGTGGTCAGCCTGCAGCTGAATTTGTTTCTGTCAGTGTCATATTCTCATTAATCACAGCTGTGGGTATATTGTAAAATATTCACAAAGTCATTCAGCTTAACCCTGGAACACTAACGTTAAAAATAGTAACACCATCACTAACGTCGGGTATATTTCACACGATATAAAGTACATGATAAAATATACTTCTCATCAAGATATATTAAAATACAACAATACAAGGCAAACCCTATAATTGTTTCTTATTTCTTATTTCCTGAAAATGCAACCTGACAAGCAACATGCTATTTAAGCACAACTGTTTGATGAACGAGCACGGACGAGCAGGCTCTGCAAAAAAGTTTCGTAATCAAAAAAAAATCTACAGCTTTTATCTGAACTACATACAAAAACACTGTGAAATACAGTATGAAAATAATCACAAAGATGCTCACGTGAAATCTCCCGTTGTCGTGTGGTAGTGGGACAAACGCCGTCTCCCTCACGGGCCTCTTGTCCTTCACCGCGCAATTCTGCCAACAAAACCCGGCTTTGCTTGCTAGTGTCCAGCTGCAGCCGGGGTGAAAACAACATCCATTCACACTTCCCACCGCAATTTTCCCTGAGAGTTTTGCTCCCAGGTACCTTTCGGACAAGCGCTTCTCTCTCCTGCAAACGAGCCTGCTGTACGGAAACACTTGAGGAAACACAATGGTCAGAACACATGGTTATACATATGAATGGGATCAGGAGAAGGGCAGAATAATGGCTCCATTAAATCGCATTGATTTAAGGGGCAAATGCGGTCTTCGTTTGTGCGGCGTGTACCTGAATGCAACCGCGGCGTCGACACACAAAGCCGGACCTCTGGGAGAGAGTGGTGCTGAAGAGGCTGCATCATTACTGATTGTCCCATCGGTTTACATTTACAGCTCATATTCATACGCTTTGCCAAATTACCTCCGTGTATGCCACATTTTGTATTGTGTGTTTTTAATAGCCAAAATGTTTTGCTTATACGTTCTTTTATTGTCCGAACAAAGATGGACTGAGGAGGGAATTTAGGAAGGATGGCTTATGTGGTGGAAATCATTATCACGACAAACACATTATAACAGTTTGAAGTCTTCAAAAGACATATTTATAAAATAATAAACTCTTAATATGTGTTAAGTTTCTGTACTGGTTTTGGTTTTGTCTGTGATCTTTTCAGTTTTAAGTCTGGCAAGGCTCAATTGTAAAATGATCATCACCTACTTCCAGGGACCAATCAGGATGTGGCACCATTTGAATCAATATGGTCTTGAAATATTGTCGTGGGGTCGTGAGACCTGGATACTCCAGAAACACCCGATGGTGCAAAACTGTGGCTGTGAGTAAGCGCTGTGTGCACCTCTGATACTGAAACTCTTTCCCTTGGCTGTTTTATTTACCACCTGGGTTTCTGGGACTATTTGCCACAGTTTTACTCACCATAAGGCAAATGAGGTAAGAAGTCAGCAATTAACCCAATTTTATTATGGGGTATTTTAAATCACTGTGTTTGGACTAAAGTCCCTGAACACCTCACGTCGCCTGTCCAACAAGACGGGGGAAAGTATTGAACCGGTGTTTTTCTTTTCTCTTGTAAAGACTCTCCTCTGACTTACGTGATCTTCTTGCCAATCGTGTGCTGTTTTGCCCTGTGATAAATCCCGAGGTGGTTGTGTGTGAGTCTTTTGGTCGCATGAAAGAGAAGAAAAGACTTGTTCTCAATGGCAGAGGGGAGGAACTACTGTGTTGTGCCTGGATACTGTGCAGCATTTCATCAGATATTTTCCAGTCCTCCTTCGAACAACGGAAAGTTCCTACAGCACGGGGAAGGAATCTACTGTGGCACCAGTGGCAAAGGTCCAGGCTCCTTGGGCACGCAATGGCTGCCGCCCTGTGGTCCCTCGTTGTGCCGAACATTTGAACATTTTGTCACACTGGAATAAGAATTGTGCATGTTTGCTTCTTATTGACTTTTCTTCTGCTTTTAATTCTATTCAGCCTCCTGCTCTCGCACACGGGCTGCTGGCTAACTTTGATATAGACTTTTAGTACGTACGTTGGCTCACCGACTTCTTTAACAAACTGATCTCAGAGGGGAAGTGGAAGCCTACCTGGTCCACTTGTCATCTCCCCTTCTTGCTGTGTGCCTTCCACTGCCAGAGCCATCGTGCATCGCGATTCGTCCTTCAGCATGCAGACGGCCCTTTCCATGTTGGAAAACCACAAAACACTTATTTCAACAAGTGGTTTTTAAAATGAATTTGCATGGATGTTTTTCTTTTCAATTTGTTGTAGTTAGTGTAACTGCCCACTCTTAAGATCCTGGGTCTGATAACTTCAAAGCCTCTACCTCCTGCAGAAGACACAGAAGACCTGCTCTTTTATCTCTACTTTATGCCTCCTTTCTTCTCCTGCCTGTGACTTATAAATACATCTCAGCATGCCATATTGAAGTCTGAATTCCTAGGCATGCCGATTGAGCAACTGCACGAGCGAGGACATCCAGGTGTGTCCTTTACGTACGAAGGAGGCGTGACACATTCTTGTTGCGTCATGCCACAATTGTGAATTGAACTGAGAGAAAAATATACGTTGCCATGAACACAAAACAATGGATGGACGATGCCTGTTACCTAAAGTGTCGCTTCCTCGCCTCCTCCGCATCTCAGGTGCGAGCCCCACATCCATGGGTCACCCACTCGGTCCTGACTAATGTCTTCAGAGTGTTTCAGTGATAAACTCTTAGTAAACAATAATAAATAATATATCTTTTTACCCAAAACTATAAATTTGCCTGTGTAATGTAGTGTGCGCCGGAACAATTGACCAGAAAAGGTTGTAGTAGTGAAATAAAAATTTTCTGATGATCGTTACCCACCAATATTCAGTAAAATATGCTATCAGGACATTAACATTTATGCTTTTCTAGCCAATATCTGATAAAGTTACACTGTGTTATGATGTCTTCCAATGTCATTTTGTAAAATGTAGTGTTGGTGAGAAACTTGAATAAATCCAGTGTGACCTGTTTACACTATAGCTCCAAGCTAGATTTGTTTTAACCAATACAAATATAATCTTTTATTTCCTCATCATTTGAATTGTGTGTTTTTATGAAGAACTGTAAATGACAATAACAAAGTCAAAGTATAATATTCGATGGTGTACACTGGCTTCAGAGCGCTTTAAATGATCTTTGGGACTTATATAATCTGAAGACATGTTGCTGCCAATAATAAAACAACAAAGGGATCTGTATCTGCCAATATGGATCATCTGCATTTAGTTGACGGCAAAAGAAAACATGACATGTGATCCCTAAAAGTTATATTTGCTCCCTTTGTTCTGATCCGACCTGTGTTTTGTGAACCGTTGATACGTTCAGATGTTGGTTTACACCTGTTGACAAGTTACAATATGTGATGATGGGGAATGCAGATTGATGCAAGAGCAATAGTGTGTGTGTGTGTGTGTGTGTGTGTGTGTGTGTGTGTGTGTTTGTGTTTCAGTATCCACTCCCTTCCACGGAAAATCCTTTCAGTTGAGTGATTAAGAGGGACCCGAAGGCCTCCCAGGAAGGAGGAAGTTGGCAGAGGTCACAGCGCCACGGCGACATTGAACAACCACTCGAACGTTACTCCTACACCTGTGGCGGGAGTCCAAAGATCAGCCTGCACACGCTCAGTGAGGCCCATAATAGATGGAACAATAGGTGGCTGACGTTACCGTCGGCCATTATTCACGCCGCGGGGGGGGGGGGGGCTGACCTTCAGAGGAACTGCATTGTTGTGACATGCTGTGATCACGGCTTCATAGTTAAGCAGAATTCTATTTGTCTTACAGGGTGTGTAGCTGAAGGTTTATTCAGGGCCCGGTTTTAATGGGACAAAATTAAATGTAACAATGTTTGTGACGAAATATCAGCATTTTAAGGGTTGTTTTAGTGGCTTCTTCTGACGGACGTTCAAGAGTCGTCTGAAAGAAGAAAATATGATCATAATGACGTTTTTACAGTTTCTGGCTGGAATAGATGGTGTACGACGATTGTTTAAAGAACCTTTTTCAGGTTCACTTTCAAATTACTAGAATGTATCTTCCCACAATGTATGATAGATCTGTAAAAAAAATAAAAAAATCGGAGAAACAGAAACCAAATATTAATTTGCAGTCGCAACAAATAGAGCAGGCTCTAACGATTGAAATAAAGGAGACCCGCAGCCAGCATCGCAGATTGCTTTGTTTGCATGTGTGTGTGCGCATTGTCAGTCATGTGTCTGCCCTTGGTGATGGAGGACAGTACATTCTCTTTTCACACGCTTATGAATCGTATCATTGCTCAATTTGGAACCTTAAAAAAACATGCATGTCCAATTCCTTGTAATAGCCCACTCAAAATCATGGAGACGTGGAAGTAAGTACCATAAAATCCTATTTATTTATCACAACCTGATTTGGAATAGGCTATGTATGTACGTCTCAGGGGTGTGTCTACCCTAATGGTCATGGTCCTTTTCGCCCCACAGCGCTCGCTATTATCATTTACTTGGATTCTGGCCTTTGTCTGGAACACACGTCGTCATTCTGCAGCTTGAGCGTTGGGCTGTGCAGAGCTCAACGCTCAAAGGGCCTATTTGTGTCTTCTTTGAGCATTCCCACGCATCAATGTTTGACTTGCAACAGGACAAACCGCTCCTGAAGCTCCAGACTGCACGCCTCTCACAGACACAGTCGGCTTGTGTGTGCGCTCTGCTTTTGTGACGGCAATGAGCGATAAGCAGCGGTGGTTTGTGTCTGACGCCGGGGTAGTCGCTGCGTTCAGGTACATTGTGATGCGTTTAGGCTCTGCTTGGTGAAGATTAATATTATAATATACGCTATCATGATGTGCTCAGAAGTTATCTCATTAAATGTAGTTTTGGTGAGAAACTTGAATAAATTCAATTGTTTGAAAGAAATGCTTTCACAACAACACAAATACATATGAAAGATGAATTATGACTTGTTTACACAAAGCTCTAGGCAGCTGAAAATACAATGTTAAAACTACTAATGGCAAAATGTTTTTTAATCCATAAAATACAATCCTCTATTTCCATACCATTTCAATGGTGTGCCTTATTGGAAAAAACACTATAGATGACTATAACAAAGTAAAAGACAGAAAACCCTGGAGCCTGTGGACCAGCTGCTATAACCAAACAACACAGGGATCCGTATCGGCCAACATGGACCATCAAGGGATCTGCAATTAGTACGACAAACATGATCAAGGATCTCTAAAACATTATATTATATTATTTGCTCTTTTTTCTTTTGTGCTGATCCGTGAGCTAGTACATGTTCAGTGGGAGGATGAGTCAGATCGTTAAAAGGAGGGGGGAGAGACATTCTGCTATCTGAGCTCCATGGGGGGGTTATTGATGCTGCACCTGTCCTGGACACACCTGAGCTCAGCAATGGGAGCAGCGCCCCACCTCATCCCACCTGGCAAGCAGAGGGAAGTCGACTCCACCAGAAGCCGCAGGATGCTAACTCACAGCTTCGCTCTTTCTTTTTTTGTGGTTTACGCCCCCGAGGTCCGACTCCACGCTCACTACCTGTCCCTTCAGCTGTTGACTGTTCTCAAAAAGCATTTTATTCCATTTCTGCCCAGGAGGTTGTGGGTGAGATCCCGGTTAGGGTCACAGCACGAGGAACAATTGTTACAAAATATTTATAATTAATACAAAAATATTATTTAAGTCAAATTGCATTCAATTAATTCATCAAATATACTTATGTATTTATTTATGACAGCCCTATATTAGTGCTCTAACAGACGAGCCCATTTACGATTTGGGAACTCCCGACGTGACTCTGCGTGCCGCTCTGATGCGCAGAGGGCCGAGGTCACAGGACGACCCTCTGCTGTGAGCGAGGTAATATGAACACATTTGGCGCAATAATTGTCCCCTTTCTCTGCAATTGAGCCTCATTGTAAAATTAACAAGAATTGTGCCAACAGCCAAACTCACGGGCAGTGAAATCATTTGCACCTTCGGAGAGTTGGTGGGAACTGAAACACACCGGCAGATATTTCATACCAAATACTGGTTCTCTCAGTCATGTTTACATTTCTTGACTGAACTTTTTGAGGAATGCCTCTGCGGCTCGTTTTAATCAGGACTATTTATTTCCTAAAAAGTGGTAAGAGGGAAAAAACATGTCATGTTGAGGTCTGTGGATTCTATTTACCTCCATTTTAGGTGGATGGAGGCAAAAATACATCTCAGACATATGATAGATAGATTGATATATACTGTATTTATCCCCAAGGGGAAATTTGTTCAAGGGGAAATTTGTTAAAGAGGAAATTTGTCAAAACCTGGACATAAATAAACTATTTTCGTGGCTTGACAAATAAATGTATGTAATTTGAGTTTAGGAAATTATTCATAGTGCCGCCCACGCGTCAGATTGAGAACCGTTCCTCAGGCACGCTGATACGGGCCAGATTAAAGAAGAAATGCCTCTATGCCACGGCTCTACTTTACAGCTGCAGCCCTCCAAATGACAGGAGAATCTACAGTTTACAACCATTGAGATTCACTGTGATTGTAACATCAATGAGCACAAAGGGGCGGTTTACAATGGGAACTCTGTGGGCTTTATACACCTTGATTACAAGGCTTATTCACATTTAAATGTGGTCAGCTCTCAGAAAAAGCAGGATATGTTTGCAGTGTGTACTCATATAAGAACATTTTTGTTTTGATACACTTTACAAGAATGATATTGGTTTCCACATATACCCGAACATGTTCTGAGATAAGGTTTAGTTTACACACGGCAGAACTACATCTCCTGCGTCAACAAACTGATGTTTTCTCAGCGCATTTTAGTTTATTAGCACAATTAGTGCACGGCCTTCCTAACACAGACCTGCCGGCTTCCCCTGGGGGGCCAGGTAACTGTTAGGGTCTCTGCCACCACACCATAACCTCTACACACACACACGCACACACGCACACACGGTGAAAGGTTTGTGCCTCTGATAAGACATCAGAGAGAGTTTTTGTTAATTGTTTCGCTGAATTCCAGGCAGAGAGGAAGAACTTCATAACTGCAGATCAGATCAGCCAGGGGTCAGATGGCATTAAAAAAAAAAAAAGGAGCCAAAGGATTGCAGGCAGATGACACGGGGCCAAACACAACAGTGGTTTCCACTTTGATGCCCCCTCCCCCCGTTACTCCCTGCAGGGTGGAAGTTCCATTATGTTCGTCTGTGTGAAGAAGCCAAACGTTAAATGTAGAATGTGCTTAAAACCTGAAACTGATATGAAAACACAAGAAAACAGTAATCACACAAATCAAACTTTGACAAATTAAAAAAAGAAAACAAATGTTTTCCTTTGCTTTCCAAAATATATATTCAGGTGTTTATTTTTCTACTTTGTCTATTTATGTCTGTAGATTTCTCCTAAATTCACCAAAGTTGAGCCAGAATCCTTTTCTTCAGTACCACTTACATTCACCAAACTGTATATATATATTATATTCAGAAGTTATTTTTTTCTTCATATACCATTTATAGACTAATTAAATACAACATTTTATACATACAAATATGACAAAAAAACTATTTATTTTATGGTTGTTGGCAGTATTTTCTTATTTATGCAGGGATGTAAAGAGATATCCAGAATTCCCGTTGTAAAAAATACTTAATGTGACTATAATGTGTCAACACAATCAAACAATCATTTTAAAAGTGGCTTTATCCAATGTTCAGATTTCTGTTCTGGAAAGTCATGCAAATTATCAAATATTTGATACGATATTTTGCTCATCTCAGAAAACCTGGAATACAAAAAGATAATTGCCTTAACTATCAGCTATCTTTTTTCCCCTATTCACCTGGAGCGTGTCCTCGTAATGTGATTTACTGGTTGTATACTGTGTCAAAATATGTATTTGATGCATTTTCATAAACATATAAATAATCCAGTATATAATTCAACGACTTAAAATCCGATAAGTAAGAGAGCAGTTAGAGCTGGTTTTAACTGGTTTAAACTGGTTCAAACTGGTTCAAACTGGTTCAAACTGGGAAACTGTGCAGTCACGCACAGTGGTCCATAACTGCAGCCTACCACTCTCTTTCTTTGGGTGTGAACAGTGTCCATGAGTCAGGTTCCCATTGACTCATTGTACATGTGGACTGGTATTACACCATTCATTTCATCCTGCTGTATCTTCAGGATTGTAATTATTATTTTCTTTTCTTTTGTTTTATTTGCCATGACACAGACTCCAACAAAGAGTTTCTGTATTGCTGGCCTACATGAGGTGGGGTTCCCTATCCATTTTGCTTTTTGTTTTTTCGGTACAAAGCAAATTCATTGCAATGCAAATTGGTATGTTGCAGTCACTGGTAACTGCTTTTTTTTTTACTCTTTACTGGCCGGGGACGCTTTACAGGTCAAACAAAATATCTGCAAACTCTGTATTTGGAGACAATATTTTCATAAACAGCATCATAGACAACGTGTTTATGACAAAAATAACACAGCTTTGATTTATAACCGACAGTCAAGAGTTTCACTGAGTTGTTCTGCCGCCTCTGGGCCTCCTGGGGCTGCCCAGTGGGCTTCACAGCAGGGGACTACGATAGCGTTCCGGCCCTTCCCCGGGGTTTCTCCTACCATAAAATCACTAGCATTATTAACGGAAGGTATGCGGCTCAAGTTACCGTAAGGCATTTAGGACAGAGCCTTTAAATATATCTAGTGAATTGTGAACAATGTGTTTAATTAAACCCACGCCTGAGACCGGATGGGATACGATTAGTTTACCCCATGGGGTTACACAGCGGGCTAGCAGCAGGGGCAACTATACCTGGCCAACACCTTTCCCCTTGGTCTGCCCCGCGCATCCTCTCTGCTGCTCCCCATGTGTGCATTTACAAACACTGTCATATATTTGAAGATTAAGGAAGTCTCTCACTTTTTATTATTAAAATAAGCTGTGTGACAACAAAGTTTAGACCAATTCCAGTTTTTTAGGGGTCTCTAACAGGTAATATAAAATGGACCAGAAGTGACAAATCAAAAGTTTTGTGCAGTTTGCAAACTGAATGTTTCATTATTTTGTTATTATTTCAAAGAGTTCCTGCTGATTTGTGCAGAAATAAAAAAACTAATTTGAATTTAAATAAAGACTATCTACGTTGCCATTAACAGCGATAGAAGAATATTTAAGTGGATCTCATTTCAAAGTCTTGATTGCAGTTTCACTGAGTTGTGCTTCCACCACTGGGCCACCACTGGGCCACCACTGAGCCTTCACTGGGTCACCACTGGGCCACCACTGGGCTTCCTGGGGCTGCCCAGTGGGCCTCACAGCAGGGGCTGCAACACCTGGCCAGCCCCTTTCCTGGGGTGCCTCCTGCTATAAAATCACAATCCTTATTTATGGATGGCCTCCAGCTCAATTTACTATCAGATTTCTGGTTTAAATATACTGTAAGAATCTCCTAGGACAATGGGAGGGAGATGACTGGTATGTGATGGCACCATTCTACCTAAACCTGCCAGAGTGTTTCTCACCAGATGTTAATAGCACCCGGTCAAACCTTCGCCCCTGGGCCGTTGGTACCATACCAAATCCATTTACATTATTGTTGGGCTCATGAGTGCCATAGAGAAGTGTGGATTAAAATAAAACTAACAATGTGACGCACTATCACTTTCAGATACTGGAATACACAAAATGAACATCTGCAAAGAAACATCTGCAATTCAGGTAACTTAAAATTATTTTTATTCTATTTATATTGCTATATAATGACCAGCCCAAAGCGTTGTTCATGTGCACGCCGGGGACTTGCACGGGCATGTTCTGGTGAGACTGCAGTTCACGTGTGCCTGTGCGTGAACCCTCTCGCGTGGCTGTACCATCCATCCCTCACCTGTCGCCCTACCTGTCTCCAGCAGTGGGAGAGGCACTCAAGCTGTGGAATGCCTGTTGCCGTTTAAGCGCCATTACTGCCTGCTGCTGCCCTATTCTCCCTGCCCTCTATTGCCTGGGGTTCGTATTGGATAAGAGCCGTAAAGCCCTGCGTTTCATGGGGCTGGGTTGGGTGTAATTGGAGGGAGGCAGGCCCCTCATTCCCAGCACCGCGGGGGGCTACAATCACAGGCTTGCCCTAGCCTTTGGGCTGCCCCAACAGGGGCTAAAGAGGGTCTAAAGAGGGCACCGCGGGGGACGATATCAAACACCCCCGGAGTCCCGGGATAACGGCAAATAACACTGCAGGAGAGGGAACACACACGCCGGCAGGACACACTCAGAGTCAGTCTGTCTGTCAGGACTTGTTTATTGCGGTGAATGAGGCATTGTGCTCAGTGAAGCGGCATGCAAGAAGGTGTGGGGGGATTTGGAAATGAAAGGGTCTCATCTGAGAATGTCTTGCTTTTGTGATTGTTTGTTTATGCTAATGATGTATGGATTTGTGAAGCATAAAGAATGAAAGCAAGTGAAAACTCTGGAATTAGGTCTAAAATGGAAAATTACAAAGCAGGTATTACATTAATAAATAACATCACTATCACAATACAGTTTCATCACGAGCAGTTGAGTTGAATAAAGAGAAATAGTTTAGCCTTTTGAGAAATATGCTGATCTGCTTTCTCACTGAGCTAACGCCAGTTAGCTTAATTTAGCATGAAACAGAGGGGAACAGCTAAGAGATTGCAAAATCCCTCTACCGAAAGTTACTAACATGGTATATTTAGCTCTCTTCCCCCTGATTCCAATCTCCATGCTAGGCTAAGCTATGCTAAGCTACAAGGCGGCTGGCTGCAGCTTTACGTTTAGCGTACAAATATAAGAGCGGGTGCAGGAAAGCAAATGCACACATTTCCCCCAAAATGTCCACCCTTTGAATAGTGTGTGTAGTCATCAATATGCATTGAACAGTTGTTCTGGCATCAGATCTGACGCTCACACACACACACACACACACACACACACACACACATTCACACACTCTCAAACACACTCCCCACATCCACAACCTGCATGGCCTACCAAGGCACCACAGTGCAACTTTAGCCCAAACTTGTTCCACCACATCTGCTTTATGTACACACGCCCAGCGGTAACAAAGAAGCTCGGGATGTGTCAGTCAGCTTGTCATTAACAAGAGCCACGTCTCAAAATCAACAGCAAACGCTGGCAGTAATCTCTCATGTGGGGATCGAGGTGTGTAAAGAGGTGCTACGGTAACAGTGAGTTAATAACAACAGAAACAAGATATAGTAGGTAGTGTCAATATGAAAGGGCAGGGTCCTCCCTGTGTGTACTTAGCAAAGCTTGTGTGTGTGTGTGTGTGTGTGTGTGAGAGCGAGAATGCGAGAGCACTTTTTTTTTCATTGCATACATGCAAGTGTGAGGTTTTAAACTGTGTGTCTCTTGCTGTGTACTTTGGCAACGGTTTATAGAATTTAAAAAGTTTAAGTTAGTGTGTGCAGGTCTGCTCAATGCGTGTGTGTGTGTGTGTGTGTGTAGGTTCACAGAAGTTTGCCGGTTATATGTGTACAGTACATTATGCTGCATCCTGTAAGTGTCTGCATGTCCTTGTGTGTGTCTGCATGGTGTGTGTGTGTGGGTCTAGGTGCAGATGGATGCTGATCCCACTAGAAGGCTGCAGTGTGACAGCTCAGTCAGCTCAGTCCGGGGTCGCCCAACAGGTTGTGTTGTGTTAGCGCCAGCAGGCCGTTGAAAATACACGCGTCGGTTGTCTGTGGTGTCACGAAACGTACAGTTTGGGTTGAGCAAGGGGCACGAGGTGGGACAAGAGCACTGACGTCGTCCAATCACGAGACTCTCGTGGCAGTCAGCTGACCTGCCCCCATGGCTATCAGATCGAGGGCCTGCTGCTCTGGAGCTGACCGTGAGCTTTGACCTCATCGTCTTCCCCTTCAGGGATTTGACACAATTAAGAGTCGTATGTGTCAAGGCTTAAAGTTCTGGCCTTTTTTATGGCATGACGATGACAATATGAATATGACAATTTGTGCACCATCTTTGAAGGTGGTCAGATTCCTGCAGAAAGAATGAGTGCAAACAGGCTGTCCTGGTATGCTGTAATTTGCTCCTCATGAAGGAGGATTGAACTGGCCATATTAATTAAATGAGTCAAGTTTTGGGTACAGCTCTAAAAGCCTGGAAAGAGAAGTGTTTGGTGTGGTTCCTTACATTTCCTGAGCTTTGTGGCTCTTGGCTGAAAGCTAACGGATCACACCAGCGTCATGAACGTTTTCTCTCTGCCCAAAACCCTTCCTGCTTTTTGTCATCGTTACTGTCAGGTTGGAACTCACTGTACCAAATCACTGGAGGAGAGTGGCTAAAGGGCACAACACAGAAACTCACCCCATTTATGAAAGTGTACCAAAGTGACTTGAATATGCGCATGGGGAAATAAGTGAAATATGACGTGAGAGCGGTCTATGCTAGATGCAGATTTTGGGAAATGATTGCACATCATTAAATTACAGTTGCTACGGCCGTCAACTCTTCCGTTCTCACACAGCACTTCTGCAGTTTACAATGGTGGCAGATAGACGAGAGCAAGAATTGTGTCTGTTTTATTATGTCAAATTGGATCAACGGCAGCTAACTAGCTAATCAGGGGTCCTCCCTATGTTCCCAGGGTCCTCATTGTAAGGGATCGGTGAGGGCTGACTTTGCAGTCCCAAATGCAGAAATGGAGATGCAGTTTGAATGGTAAACATCCATTTAGCCACCGTGGAGATATCAATGTCTAAGGAAGAAAATACAAAAGAAGAAGAAAACTGTCCTGCCTGCACATCTGAGGTTTCAAAGAGTAAAGCATTAGCTCTGTGGTTTTATGACCCAGAGAAACAAACATTGCTGATGACATAAAACTCTTTGAAAGGTCTCGTGAATGTGTCGCATTAAGACGATATTAAGCTGGGGATCATGGGAACACTGATGCTAATCTGCTACCTGCTAAGCTAATGGTGCATTGTCTTTCAAGCTGACTCAAAATATTTTTTTCATCTTGACAATTTATTACTTCTTATCTTTTTTTTTAATCAATTTACTTTTCTTCGTCCTAATTTTTTATTTGCACACATCTTTTATAGCACAAACATAGAAATATACCCTGTGTACATCACGACACACATTTATTCCGTATCTGACAAATAAACCTTTGCATCCATTGAATACGTCTCCGGTGTAATTTGTAAGTTTGTAACAAGTTTTTAAGTTTGTAATAAAAATCTAAGTTTTTTTTTTTTTTACATTGAGTGAGATTGTTTTATCTGCGCCGGTTTCATTTGCCATGATTCAGGGGAATTCGCTCTTTTCCATACTGAGGCAATACTGAAACAGGAAAGGACGAAGAGCACATAAAGACATTAGGGAGAGGAACGAGGAGGCCCCTGAGGGTCTCATCCTCTGTGTGACGGCTCCCATCACTGATAGGAATCAAACCAGGTCTGAGCCCTTTGTCTCCTTTGTCCGCTCAAATGTACAACAAGCTTCTATTGGCCTGAGCGATTCTCATCAATCATTAAAAGTACAATATCCGGTGAAATGCTTTTGGGTTTCGAAAGAAGCTGCTTTGTAATCGTGATTGACAAAACAACATTTTCCTTTTTGAAAGAAGACGCCAGCAGCTTGATCCCTTCTTCTCACCACTGTCAGGGCTCACGTCTTCCGTGGAGGGGAGTCCTTACATGATTTTATGTTGCTTTGAATTCCTCATAAAGAGACATAACACAAGTTCTTTCCCTTCGCAATCACTCAATGTCACTACGGATACTAACAAAAAAGAAGAAAGAAAAAGCCTTTAAGCGGGTAGCAGGTGAGTAAACACCCTTCAGTCTAAGCTATAATTACTCTGACATTTCAATTTAAATACCTCATTCTCTCAAATGGCCCCTTTAAATTAAAATTCCTGCTCCTCCAAAGTGTTAATTCTCGCATTCATTTGTCAAAATTGTATGAGTGCGTGTACTCATGTCAAAGCCAATTTGAATATTGCTAAAACAGATTTTTGATATTCATGGCACCAGTTTCATCTTGTTCCTGACACAAAGAATCATGATGAGCCTCGTCGGCCTGCAAACAATGTCATGTTTTATGACTTGCACCTCTCTCCATCGAGGTATCGCCAGACTGGCTCGAGACCAGCCAACACCCAGCCCCTGCTGTGCCAGTTGGAATTCCTACTTCTGGTGTTCCCGTTGGCATTTACATCAGCGCGCACACACACACACACACACACACACACACACACACACACACACACACACACACACACACACACACACACACACACACACACACACACACACACACACACACACACACACACACACACACACACGTGTGAGTGCGTTCCCAGTCCAACCCAAGCTCCTTGATCATGTCCTCGGATGGCAGTAATGACAGTGTTTAGTCCAAGTGATTCAGCATTACTCCATGTCGGCTAACACCTCTCAGGAATTCAGCCAGGGGGGAAATCATCTGTCAAACGGACACTTAGTGGAGCGATTAATAAGCTCAGTGGAGAAAGTGCAGATTTGGCCTTTTCCGAGAAGATCAACAGCAGTGCAACGCAGCTAATCCTCCAACGATCGCAATTTTAACTTTCTCTTTATAATTGATGACAGATCAATCTGACCAAAAACACCCGCTCCTATCTGATTAACCGGCATTAAAACGTGCTGTCACAGGTGTGCAACTGATCAAATGCCATGCCAGCGGAGTTTCTGACATCAAGCCAAAGACAGCATCAACACTCGGGTATCAGCTTTCAGTCATCTAGCCACAGGGGAAAGTGACTGTCTGCGGGGGCGGCTGTGGCTCAGTGGTTAGCAACTCGGTCTTTCAATCAGAGGGTCGGTGGTTCGATCCCCGGCTCCGGCAGTCTGTGTCGTTGTGTCCTTGAGCAAGACACTTAACCCTAATTGCTCACCGTTGCTGTGTCTACGGTCTACTGTATATCATGTAAGTCGCTTTGGATAAAACCGTCAGCTAAATGAAATGTAATGTCTGCCTTCGCAGCTTGGCACGTAAAAAAAACAATGTTTGGTCAACGAAGATGCAGAAGAAAGACAATGAATGGGATACTGCTGAAAGCAGCTGGTTACTAATACAACCAAAATCACCTGTTATTCTGATACTCTAGAGAGCCAAATTACCATCTGTATTTATAGGAAATATAGTATGAGGTTTCGTCCTCCTATGAATTGAAGCGTCACTATTATGATGAAATAGATGAAAGCACACTAAGTGTCGTAATACAGGTTCCCTCAACAGCCTTTGGGATTATTCCATTGGCTTTAGGAACACAGCAGGAAATAAGCTCTATAGCAAACAGGTTTATGATACTTAAACATTTTGTTCAGCTTCACAAATGGAACACCACTTGTGTGTTTTTGAATGCAGTTGGGGTATAAAGCCACTTCTCAACATGACTTCACGTCACCACCACCACAAAAAAAACGATTGACTCTGGGACGAAGGAACCAAACGTGCAAAAATTAGGATCTCTTCCGGCTATTAGGACTTGTTTGTGCAGCACTCTATTTGGATCCGAGTTCCAATGAACACAGGAAAACAAAACATGTTATGTGCTATGCACAAACCAAACTGCCTTTATTATTTTTCTTCTGTTCAGGTTCATCTCAGCATGACAACAGAATCAATGTTACGCCCTCTGTGTCTGCAGGTCCTCATTGTGAGATCCAATGAGACCTATTTGCCCCAGCTGCTTACTTTCCACAGCCACTCTATGTGTATAAGCTAAAGACATGTTAAAGACATGATCTCCAGTTAATGAGCTCTCCTGCATATCACCCATGACTGGCTCTATTACTCTGAATAAGACGCATGTTCCCCACACAGTCCTGCCTCCTCTGTTCACCTCAAGCGTGGAGGTAGGAAGTGGAGGGAAAACCCCGCTGGAATCCCCGCTTTCTGTGTGGCCCGGGACCCCAGTTTCAGGAGGTCTCACCGGCTGTGTCAAGAAGCATTAAGATAAGTTGTGAAAGCCCACAGTAATAAAATACATAGTAGGGCTGCAAATTGTGAATAAACGGAAGTCCACGCGAGAAAAAAGAGGAAATATAGCAAATTATATCTGGGGAACACAGCATCATATATTTTGTATTAGACAATAATAAAATATTAAAACATTATTCTGAAATATAGTTTTTCTTCTGTAATAAAACAGTGCTGTGTTTTTGAGCTTGAGTGTTTTTTTAAATGAGACGGAAAAATAAAAAAAAGCCCTCAAAAATTTAAATCACTTTCTTTATAACCAGAGAAACCAAACCTAACCAGTTTTTCTTTTTGCTACATCGTATGAACGCAGACTGTATGAGACCAGAAATGGTCGGGCTAGACCACTAACAAGCCCCCACTGGCCCTTCTTAATAATCTGGGGCTAACTGATGGAGACAAGCCAAAGTGTGGGAAGGAGACTGAATCTGTTATTTGGGCTAGCGGAACTACACTGTGTGCTCTGTGTGTGTGTGTGTGTGTGTGGTGTGCTTCTTCCCTCCGTGGAGGAAATGCTACCCCTCTGGAGACTATTACCCAGTAGCACCATTACCACTGGAAGACGGAAACTGAGCTGTTTTTTCTTCCCGACTTCCCACTGCCGTGGAAATGGCACACATGAAGGCGGCACATCAGAAAGAAAGAAAGACAGAATGTTAGGGTAGACTGGGTGGTGGCGTGGCTTGTTGTTGGAGACACAACACTTTGTACAAACCACTAGATAACTCAGTTTCCGACTTTTCGCAGTTTTTTTTTAACCATGCCAGACGGGTGGCTCTGTAGGGACAGTGATATTGGACTGTTCAACAGATTGCCATTCAATTGCATGCACCACACAGGATGATTTGTAATGACTTAGGTGATCCTCTGATTTCTACATCTAGCGCCATCATCAGGTCATTTTGTAATGCGTTTAGTACCTTTGTTTATTCGAAATACCTGCTAAAATAACGCCATTCCCATCTGCGCTAATCAGCAAATGTTAGCATGCTAACATGGTGGTGCTATTGTGGTTAGGGTTTTGTTAGCATTCTCATTGTGAGCGTGCTGCTTGGCTCTTGTCCGTTCTTGGCACTATCTATATCATACTTCCAAGAATGTCAAATGTTTTTATCCGATTTAAAATGTACATCTGTGGACAGGATTTTATTTTAAAATTGGACTCAGCTCCCTCGAATAGCTGTGCTAATCAAAACATTTGAAAAGAACTTATCATGCCAAGGTGTGGTTACCTAAACCGAGACGCTTGGCGTCCACCGAATTAGTCACTGACACAGCTGTGTGTTTGGTTTGGTGTGTTTTATATGTGTGTATATAGCCAAGAAAAAGGCAGCATTTACACTTGTTAATGCAGCTGATGGTGGATCCACATTGGCCGTCAATGGGAAACTTTGTTACTTCGTTGGATTGTCCACAAAGTTGTACTGCTATTTCTACAACTGCTACTTCTGTCCAATTTGTGTGTGTGATAAATGTTGCCTGTCCATCCATCTATACCTTCCCATTCATTTGTCAAGGTTTTCCTGATCAAAACCAAGGGCCCAAGGATAGAAGGTGTTGTTCATATTGAAAAGCCCTCTGATCGGTGACTCTGGGCTGGAACAAACAACAAATAAAAACAATTTGACTTTTTTTTCTTTTTAAACTTGAATATAAAACTTATGACAGGTTCTAGTATGATGTTGTCTTGGTATTATTGCAGGGTATTCTGAACCCTTATTAATATCCACCCTGCACACAGTCAGTCACACTGTCGGTTCTCAAGGCTCAGGCAGCCCAAAGCTTAGGATAAACACTATACACACATCCCTTCAGGTAGCTGGTCAAGCCTCGCAGGGATTCAATAACAGCCACTGAATCACTGCAGTCATCAACATCTGTGAACCTATGACTGACACAATCCCTGCTATGGCATGTTCAAATGTGTTATTTATATTATTGCACAATCATTGCGCTTTTCCAGACCACCTGATGAGCCATTTGTTATATTAAAGTGCTGCATTAGCTCTTTTGGTCTTAGCGATAACTTCCCCACCTATTAATGGGGACTTACAGTACACTTAAGACCAGCGGGCTGGATTGCCAAACCCTTTTATAATGCATTATCTCCTGCCCTGCTATGGATCAACATTGAAAGACACTGTACGTAATTTCTAACAGGTGTTGGATGAAGTTTGAATGCTATCAGGTAAGAAAAAAACACCAAAAAAAACATCAGAAGGTTGATATGAGTACGGGCTTCGAGCCAAATCCAATAATTGGCAGAGCAAACAAAGGACGTTGAGTCCTGTTTCTGAGTAGACGTCGAGCTTGGAATTTGACTCCGGTTTCACGTAGCTCTTCGTATATAAATATACATAAACAATATACAATAAGCAAGATAAATATAAAAGACATTAAAGACTGCAGAGACAAAAAAAAAACAATTCAAGACAGCAGTCAGAGTAGTGCAAGTAGTGCAGATGGAGGAGTCTGATACTGGCTCATATACCAGTATTATGGGATTAAGTCTCCACTCATTTGAAATTGTAGTTTGCAATGAGCAAACCAACATTGCAATGAAAGATAAGTGCAGACTATGCCCTGCTGCTCTCACCAACCATCTTTCAATTAGTGAATGTTCTTGAGACGGTTTAAGCTGGTGTTGGGAAGCCCAACTAAACGCCTGCTTTCATGCTGCGTCCCCACAGCGCTGAAGCTGTCAACGGGTAATTGTGGGACCTTTTTTAATTTCTCTTATTGGCAACAAACGCCACAAAAAGACCAAGCAATAAATCAATGCCACAGTCTAATGAGGTCTGTGTAGCCTGATACATCTCTTTCCTCTGTGCCCTACAGAGCTACATTGTTGTTCAAAACTCTTAAATAAGTGTATGTGTGTTACGCTGTCCAAAACACTGAGCAAGGCATCAGGTCACAACGGGCAATGAAACTGACAATTATCTATTATGCTATGGAATTGAAATACCAAAATGCATAGCATAAAACATTTAGCAATTTTTCCCCCTCTGGTGGTGGAGCCACGTCCTAGTCTCTCTCTCTCTCTCTCTCTCTCTCCCTCTCTATCTCTCCCTCTCTCTCTCCCTCTTTCTTCATTTACGCCCACCATGTGGCAAAAAGTGTCGGAAGTCGTTCTTTTAGTGGATCAGCCAGGAGACCCCCCTCTCACAAATTTCCAAAACTCATTGGATCTCACATGCGTGATATACTCCTGTTTAAGAAACACTTTAGAAACAAACTTTAGAGAAAAATAATCTCACTTGTGGCTTTAGAGATTTTTTTGTTGTTGATTTAAGTATATATTTACAATATGTTATATAATATCACACATCTACAATAACACCAGGCTTTTCCTTTAAGCCCTCGATGAATCAGGGATTGCCATGAAATCCATTTGAGCCATTGGTGAATCCCAGCTGACTCGAGTCAGCTGGGATTCACAAATGACAGAAAACTATAACATAAATATACAGTATAACAAAAAGAATGACCTGAGAGCAACCTGTTGCATTTGAAATACAAATCTGCCACGGTGCTGCACAGCACACACAATGACGGTGATAAGAGCAGTTCAAATGCTGGATAGACGTAAGCAACTTCATTTAACAAGAATGTGAATGAAATCCTATCAGCACGGCGCTCAGTTTACTCTCTTATCAGCCATTTCTCTGTCGTTAAGCCACATCACACACGCCAGCAAAATTAGCGTCAAAGTCATGATGTGTGTGACTGTCTCTATATCATGCTTGTGTCTGCATGTACATGAAGTGTATAGTTACACCATGTGTGTATAGCGTCTGAAGGAAGGGAGATGTGCAACAACTTGCCAGCTCGTGGAGCACCCCTTCAGTGCCGTCTGGCTGGCAGGATTATGATAAACACACACAAACACACACAGGCACGCATGGATCAAGGCACGTATCGGGAAGGCCCTTGAGAGGGCGACCGCAAACCGGCTCTGTAATGCAAAGAGGAAGCGTCGGGTCTCGCCGACGAGGAGACTTCAAAGGCCCCAGATGGGACGCTCATTTGCTCGGGGAGATTTTCTATTTAGATGCTATTGCAGCGGTGGCACCACAGCAGCACTATCGCATATCTAGGAAACCCCACATTTGGAACACCGCTGCCGCTTTTATCCTTTTTTTCTTTTAACTCTCTCGATTGTTCGACCTCATCCTCCCTCCGTCCCGAAGAACAGTGGAAAAAAATAAAAAAACTCCTTAAACTGGAGTGAGAAAAAATATACAGTCTATGCATGCTTGGCACAGCTCGCCACATCAAAACAGCGACGATAACTTCAATGGCCAGTTTGTTTGTCTTTCGCTTTCGATATGCATCTCCATGTCATGTGTTGTTTTAGTCGCAGCTTTCAAGTGTCCCAGTGATTCATGTGCTTGAAATGGTCCCTCTCCGCTTTTACATCACTTATAAACCTCATGACCAGCATACAACTTATTCCTACCTTCACTGTTGTCTCGCAGGAGTAGTACAGGATGTGTGTGTTAGTGTGTGTGTGTGTGTGTGTGTGTGTGTACACTCCTTGTTCCACGCAGTCATTATGTCAACTCATAAACATAATTGACTGATAAGGAAAAGGAGACGTGATGAGTTAAGCGCAGTGCGGGCACACTCACACACACACACACACACACACACACACACACACACACACACAGAGACCCATCTGACCAGCCTCTCTCGGAGAATTGTGATAGGTTATCACGGGTCATGCCAAGCCATGAACAAATAAAGACGCAGACGAGTCTCCGAACGGAGAGGAGAGCGTGCACAAACACAGGCATGCAAACACATTAATAACATACCTGTACATCCTGGTCATGTGTGTGTGTGTGTGTGTGTGTGTGTGTGTGTGTGTGTGTGTGTGTGTGTGTGTGTGTGTGTGTGTGTGTGTGTGTGTGTGAGTGTGTACATATAAATGTGCGTGGGAAGGGGAAATAAAATAAAGAGGAGGAAACAAAGAAAAGGAGAACGGAGAGAAGAAAAGAAAAGTAAAGCCAATATTACTGGCTGGGTTGTTAATCAAGCCGATCTAGTTAGTAGATTTTTGATTTGAAGATGAGATCCTAAAATCTTTTTCTGTTGATTTCCTTTCTTGTACACGCGCTTGTGACACCTGCATGCCAGGCATTCTTTGTTACCAGAAACATCCAAACGTACACAGGGTGGCACGTTGGCGGCACGAAGGAGAGTTTTATTTATATGAAAGTTGTTGAGCACAGAATCTCACAAAGTTCCTTGAGGTCACCTTATGTCTTAATGACAATAAGACCTTAATATCAATACTGGATTTATACAAATAAAATGTTTGCATAACGTGTTGCCACTGGACCCTGTGCTCCTTTGGTCAACCCCTTTGACCCCACAGACTGGAATCAAAAAGCTTTACACTCTGATGAGGATCATTTCATCATCATTGAAATATACTGCCCTCAGGTGGTTCATATTAGAAATGCTTTGACTTGTTTCTTTACACAGGGAGTCCTTTGGGACTGGGATCATATATCAAATACCTATGTGCAAATACAGAATCACAAAAAAGATTTTGCAGCATTAAAGTACATTTCAATTTCCACCAAAGCAAAGGCAACTGCCTATGTACAGAGTCCAGCTTGCAGGTGCTATTGTGCAATGCTAAGAAATATACACACAGGATCCCTGCCCAAGGTGGGCAGGTCCCCAAGCATTACATAACTCTGTTGCTTCACATTTGGCCCCGTATCGGTCCAGTTTAGATCACTATCATGCACCTATGAACCAAATCGAGATAAAAGACTTGCTTGTTTGGGTTCAATTCACCCCTCATATCTGTAAAAAAAAATGACAAACTGTCACTGGTTATTGTTGGCCGAGTGCTATTCCTCAACATGGGTACGGTGGATGAGTTTAAAAGCGGTAATGGACGAAAACACCAGGTTTACGAACATCAAGGAAAATGTGTGAGTGAGGGATGTCACGGGAAAGAGAAAGGTGCTCTCGGACCAAAAGCTAGTTGTCCTTACATCGGGAGAGAAACTCGAACCGTGTCAGTGGAAATAGCATGTCGGGATACAAAACACGGCCCCACATTTTGATCAAACTCCCCGCGTGCTACCTCAGGGCAGAGCAAAGGCCCAGAGCCAAACCATAAAAAAAACCATAAAAACACGAGAGCACACATCCTGATGTTTGACCTGCATTCATGTCGGTTTGATAAGAGCGACCTCATAAATGGGCATGAATGGGTAGTAAAACCTGACTCCCTAATTGCTGTATCTATTTCACAACTGCCAAATGCAAGATTGTGCATATCAACAAGAAAAAGAAGGAGGAAAAAAAAAGCTGAGGTTGTTTAGATTGTTGGGCACGTTATAAAGACATGTGCAGGAAGACCCACAATATCTATAAGATCAAAAGAAAAAATAAGACCAGTACAAGTACAATTTACTGGGAGGAATGCAACAATATGGGGATTGGATCATACACAGAGTGTGCACAGTTTTCTCGTGTGGCGTACTCTGTGGTGTGTAATCTTTATTTTGATCATATATATGTCAAATTGCTGTTTGTGGAAAGCGATTTTTTAATTAAAATGATTGATTAATTAATAAGCTGTATGCTTCACTGTAAATACTAGTATCATTATTTTATGTGTAAAACATCATCACATGCACAAGTTCCATGAAAACAACTTGCACGGTTGCAGTGCTGTTAGAGGGATAAAATCTATGATACACACACACACACACACACACACACACACACACACACACACACACACACACACACACACACACACACATTCACAAGGTGATAACAATGCCAGTGTCACTGTCAAGTCAGTAAATCACAATGCTGCTTTCATCTTTGCCTAAAGTACGCGAGTTTCACAACCATTATTTATGAATTTGAGAAGATAAGGTGTTCACGTGACAGACGTGATACTCAGTTATGCAACAGCAGCAAACTATGCGCTGCTTGATAGCCCAATGCTCTCCTGCACCCGACTGTCAGGAGTATCGTGTAGCAGCTTAAATGTGTGTGGAAAATCTGAATTTTCGGCTTCAAGTTACTCCAATATCACAACGATGATTTTACAAAGATGAGGCCTACCAATTTTTTTAAATACTGAAAGTAAAAAGTTTTTGTTTTGCTGTGAAAATTCTGAAGTCATTTTTGGCAACATGAGGCCCGAGGACTGTATGTGAGCGCTTTCTCACTGTGACTACCCCTCTACACCACGGGGGGAATAAGCCCGGGGAGGACCATGATGAGAATGCAAAGTGAAGAAATATCGAGTTCTGTCAGTTTGAACCATTTCAACCACTGTTACTGCAAATGTTGCAGTCCAACCCTCACACCATGAGCGACAGCCAACCATGAGCTAATGTTTTGCTAAAAAGGAATTCACCCCCCGAAAAACATGTAAAATGTTGCACGGTTAGAGTACACATCAGCCAAAGGCTAAACAATTAGCATTTTAGCTCTGCTAAGCAACTGCTGTTCGCAGCTAAGACATGCTAGCAGCATTAGCATCCTCTCAGCCTGAAAACAGAGGCTACTACGTGTCTGCCTTAGCTTTACAAACACGATAACCAACCTCCATCATTTCCATTGGAAGGGTTTTCCTCTCTTTAAAAACAAACTCGCCACTTTTATTTTAAAATATGCACTTTTTATACACGTTTTCATCATATGTTATTGTTTTATTCTATGTCTATGTTTATTGATTCCTAAACAATTCGGATTCACTTGCTCTGCTTGTGAGCTTAATTAGCTTAATTGTCCTTGTTGTGCTCTTCTTGTCGACGGGGTGGTTCCCTTGAACTTTAGCATTGTCATGCAATTCAAGCCCTGTTATCCTCTGCTGAAACAAGTTGAAACTCACTGGGCTGGAACTTGGCTGTCAGTTAGCATTAACTGTTAGAAAATACTTTTTCACCAAAAATATGTATTAATACTGAAGGTCAGCCTGAACAGTATTTCAAAGACTGCTAAGTGACATTAGCGGAGAGCAGTGAGCATTAGCCTAGCTGAAAATGTTCCTTAAAAGATGAATACTATTTAAAAATAGTCTACATCTCTATTCTGATAAGATCTGCTGTGTTTCATAAACTATATCACGATACACACACACACACACACACACACACACACATGCACACACACACACACACACACACCGCTCATATGTCATAAATCCTTCTTGGTTTTCCGTTTGAGCAGGTTTGATCATAACATTTCATTCACACCTATGTTGAATAAGAGGATCCAATTACACATTATCTTGAAGGACAAGCATTATGGAGGCCCCATCTCTCTCTCTCTGTCTGTGTGTGTATGTGTGTGTGTGTGTGTGTGTGTGTGTGTGTGTGTGTGTGTGTGTGTGTGTGGTGCACATTATAGAAGAACAAGTGTGTGATCAAAGCCAACAGGTCTGTCTTCGCTGGAGGTTGCAGCAGGTGACAGACACACACACACACACTCACCCACACACACACACACACACACACACACACACATACACACACACACACACACGCAGAGATAATGTCTGAGGCCCGTTCTGCTATAAAAAATTCCCATGACGCATTTACAACCTGAATTTGTTTTTTTATTCTGTTCAGTTCCTCGGAGAGAGGGACATGCTGCTTTTAGTTTCTGCATTAAAGTTTTCATTAAATATACTGTTTGAATGCTATGTGCCAAAACTTTGGCGACACATCCAGCAGTGAGGTTTTTGACCTTTGACCACGAAAATTAAATCAGTTCATCCTTGAGTCCAAGTGGACATCTGTGACCAGTTTTAAGAGGTTGGCACAAGGCGTTGAGGAGGTATCATGAGAACGGGACGGAGGTGAGGTCACAGTGACCTTCACCTTCCACCTCCAAAATCAAGTCAGTTCATCACATTGTCACGACCAGCCAGTCCATTGCCCATTTCTAGCTGCTTTTCCTGTGTTTGAAAACCTGAACACGTGCCAACTTTGGTGGGGAAAACGGTAGGAGAATGTCTGAGGCCATTGAGGCCATTGTCTGAGGTTCAGGCCAAAACATTAGCCCAGCAAAGAGGGCCCTTATTGGAATGAGACCATTACATTTCACAACAGAGGTGCCAAAACAAGGCTATCCAGCACAAAAGTTGAACTTCTTCCAGAACAAAGCAACGCTATCGCTCAAGGTGCTGCCAGTCAAACACCTGCAACATTCCTGGAAGATTACCTCGTAATGTGAATGGTGTGCCAAGCGATCCGACGCGTATCTTTCTGGAACATCCTTCATTATGATATTTGTTTTGGCATCTGATAAGCCCTCTAACTCACGGATCTCTTACTAAAACTTGACTTCCTGGATTGTATCGCACTGCTTCACCGGTACTTGAAACAACACACCCCCACCCACGCAGCCCCTTTAATTGCAGGTTAGAACACTCACGAAAACTTTTTGTCGCCTTCCTCAACAAATCAAACAAACAGTTATTTCCGCCCTGCCCAGCAGATGGTTTCTCTCTTTACACCGAGAGGTTCCTCATCATTTCATTCCAGAGACTACTTTTCAAGGAAAGGTTCCTCCAGCAGAGTTTCCATTGCGATCTAAAAACTTGTTGTCTCTCTTTAACCGCTTGGCCTCTCGGCTCGCTCACAATCTGATCTTTTATTTTAATGAGTCACTCTTCTCTTCCTTGTTTTACAAATGAAGCGCTACGAGAGTTAAAGCAGGCGAGTGTCAGCAACGGTCATCCCTGCAGACCCCAGAAAGAACCTGTACTTTCAAAGAGTGCTGCCACCCAAACTTTCTTTTGGGAACTTAATTAAGACCCTTGTCCCTGCGGTCGAAAGGCAACAAGCTCCTCAACAAGATCTCTAGTCCTGATGGAAAGTTCCTGTGGTCCTTTGGTGAGACGTCGCGTAGCACAACCTGGTTTGTTTCTCAAGAGGCTGTGTGGTCATGCGTGCGATCACACCGCCTCTCAGCTGTTCTGTCTGAGCGGACAGCACTTGGGATTTGTGGCCCGGTTCTCAGATTCGTAGCGTGCTGATGCCTCCTTTCATATCCTCGGGTCAGGAACATGCTGGAGCAGAGAGAAGCCCTCCAGTACGGTTGACATTTCCTAATTATGATCATTTCAACCATCCCTGTCCTTCCAGTTTAACACTTGGCATTTCATGCAAACATTTACACACACAGAGACACACACACACTTCCTGCTGTCAATAGCGCCACATCAGTTCCGCTCAGCTCCCCTGGCATGTCAGCTCCACGCAGGCATCTTCCGCAAAGGAACAATCACAATAGGAAGACGGCGTTGTGTGAACAACTCGCTCGTGTTGGACTGACTTAATCTGAACTTTGAGAGAAGGAAAAGCTGAAAGCGAGGACGCCACTGAAATCAAAGGGAGGATTACAGCCCAATCATTTTTAATGTGACTTAAACATCAAACCCAGCTGATCGCCACAGGAACATGAATACCCTTTTTTTTAAAACTCTATTATCCAACACAACAAAAGCTATTGTTTCCCACAATGTACGAGTCTAACCAATGTGGAGAGACTATCCCTGTGAAAGACCTGGCTGGAAGTATCAAATACACAGTTAACACTGCACGTCAAACCCTCGGTCACTGGATCCAATGGCTAAATCACTAAATCACGCCACAATAGCCGTGGACGCGGCTCATTCACACAGGCCACATGAAAAGGGAAGGGGAGAAAGAGGGAAGTCTGACTTCCACGGCTCAGGCCCGCCAGACAAAAGGCCCCGGAACAGCACTGCCTCGGGACAAAATCATATGACACTGGCGCACAGGAAATCACCCAAATTGTCCATTGTCTGGGACAACATCAAAATCCCTCTGCCTCATGCGCGGCGGCGGACAACTGGGGAGGGAGAGAGAGCTGAGGGGAAGACGGATAGAAGAGGGGGAGGAAGTGGGTTGGGAGAAACATCTCGGCGTGTTTGGAGGAAAACGTTTCTAAATCTGGAGGAGCCAATGGAAATGTACCTCTTTTTTTCTTCTTTTGTTTCTTGTGTTTTGATAGGTATTTGCGTCTATAGCTGGATGGATAGTAACAGCTCATTATGCAAAAACAACAACACCACCGAGAGTAATATTTGCAAAGCAATCAACTCTAAAGGGAGTGAAAAAGGATACTTTTTACTACTTTGGATTGACGTTGGTAACATTTTCTCCTCAAACTCCGTTCAAGAGAAACATTTTTAAGATAAACCATTGTGGTAACGCAACATGTACTGCGTCAGCAATGTTTTTCATATGTATATTGATGGAGCTTTATCAATAAACTAGGCTTTTCTCTCTCTCTAGTAATCTCAGTTCCCTTTGAGGTTACATTTTTTTCAGTCTTCCTTTTGCGTGCAGAGTGCTCCTACCCTGTACTCCCCACGATCACCTGTCACTCAAACATGTGTGTGGACATCGCCTCCTCTGATCTAAGGGAAATAAGGTTTCATTGCACAAAACAGTCGGCCACCGTCGTCTTCACTCACGCAGCGGAAAAGGAAAGTGCACTTTTTTTTTATGAGGACTCAAAATGAACTACAAAGCCCACGTTCATGGTGAAGGAACACGTCAACAACCTCATTAATGAGTCTTTAACAATGGAGCTCTGGGCCACAGAGGAATGAATTGTTTGAGCGTATTTATTGAATCAATTTACTCGTCTTATCATGGCATTTGATGATAGTAAGAAACATAACGACTTATTCTTGCAAGCCTTTAAAAAAAAAAGAAATAAACTGGGGGCCATGTTCCCCCTCCTGCGGTGGAACTGCATTACTTCATTAGCGCCTGCTTATCTCTGTGTTTTAGTCTGCTGCCAGAAAGAAAGATCTGCGTCAGCCGCAGCAGGAGCTGCCAGATAGGCGTAGTGTTGTCCTTATCGTACTAATAGTACGTCCAGAATGTTTTTCAAACTACTTCTGAATGAGAGATGCAAAAAAGAAACAATCCAGGGTTTGTGAGGACAGTGCAAGACTGGATCGGTGGATCGGTGACTTTCAAAACCGGGCCCCTAACTCCTCTCCCCCTCCCCCTCCTCTGCTCAGGGATGTAGTTGAACAGGTGAATACAGTCAGCCAAAGAATGATGTGCAGGTGGGCAGTCAGCCAGCCTGTCAGGTAGAGCCCGAGGCTGTCGTCTATTCAGCTGCACAACACAGATAGACAGACGGCTCTCCTCTGGCCTCCTCATTCATCCCTCATCTCACCCCCCTTCTCCGGGGGAACTACACCCCCCCCCCCCCCCCCACACACACACACAGTCATGTTTTCATGACTTTTGGGGACATCACATTGACTTGCTTTCATTCCCTTTTGACGTACCCTTACCATACCTACTACCAGCCTAATCCTGACTCAAACCAAAGGCCCTCCCCCAAAACGGTAATCATTTACGTTATGAGGATGTGCATTTTGTCCCCATAAAGAAAGCAGTTACCTCAATGTTACTGTGTAAACTGAGGTTTAAGTCCCCACAGAACATGTGAAACACACACACACACATTCTTGTTCGTAGTCGTCCCTCCTCTGAGTGTGTGTGAGTGCGTTACTTTGTGTGTTCTTGCTGTGCTGAAATGCAACAAGTCTGTGCTTCATTTGTTGCAAAAGTGGCCAAAACCACGAACAGCATTTGTTTAAAAAAAAAATGTAAATACAGAGAGTTCATGGAGTTCAATCTGAATGAATGTGTGTGTATTTTTGTAAAAATGATTTCCACGTTTGGTGATGTAAAAAAATCCATGCATCAAAACAATGGAAGAAAATAAGAGGTGTTTTGGGGATTTAAATGTATGATAATTTGAGGTTTGAGTTTGTGATGCTGTTGAATTACTGACAAGTGTTTATATCATTTTGTCAGTAAGTGTAAGTGTTACTTACCCTTGAGTAACACTTACAGGTGTTACTCAAGGGTAAGCTGAGTAACACCTGTAAGTATTTATTTTTCTTTACTCTTCTTTTCTTTCGCTATAATGAGCCGTTTCTGCATCATCCCCCTGTGGACACAGGCTGCATTGACGACCACATGACAGTTACTCTGAAAAACAGACACCACTACCTTTGCTCCCAAAACTTGGCAGCAAACGGAAATAAAGATCCAGAGGAAATTGCCAAAGAGAAAGAGAAAATCTGATTTCTAAACAGAATCACCAACACACAGCTTTATATACATAATCTCTAATATTAAAAAAAGTACATTCTGATAAGTGATAACCCTTTGATCTGCACACGCAAAAGATGGGAATGCACAGTTACCTTGAGTGAGCAAACAGCTAAAGCCTGTGCACACACCAAAACATGTGTGTGTGTGTGTGTGTGTGTGTGAGAGAGACTTTTAGAAGCCTCATGGGTTATTATGCAAAATATTCCCCCCCCAAAAAATGAAATGTCCATCTCTGAAACAGGGATCTGACTGCATTTCTTTTCGGTAAGCATGGCGCAGCTGAGCTGCTTTGTGAGAAACACACTGAATTACACCAGATCAGGTGAGTGTGACCTCTGACCTTCCTGTGAAGTATAGTGATGTGGGCTGTTGTTTTTAAAAGTGTTTTAAAATGTGTCCTACAATCCACTCTTAAGGCCCCTGTGCCGGCCCTTAAACCATCAATGGACCTCTGTGTGTCCGCGGGTGTGTGCACTTGCTAAAACAGCAGGACCATAACTCCCGTCTGTGCTAAGCCTCAACTAACAGAGCATTGTCTCACTGTTTGTTTGAGTATGAACACAAAGTGTCCCACTCTGCCCGTGAACATCTTAACAGCAATAACAGTCACACGAGACTCTTCCCCTTTGACAAACTCTGGTCTTAATCATGGGATTATGACATGCATTAGAGGCTGACATTTACAAGTGTTACCAGCGAATTACCGTTAAGTAATCCACAATGTGAGGGGGCCGTAGGAGACTGTGTAAACGGCGGTGATGCTTGTTTCACAAACACCGGCTGAACGCTTCAGGATATCCTGGAACGTCCTCTCTCTCCAGAAGGGTGTTTTAGCCGTGAAACCACCAAGCATCCAGGTGGTAGACGTGTCCTTTTACGGACGAATGTGTGGAAAGGTGTCCTTTTGTAGTGAGCTCCTAATAATGTGCAAGAATATTAAGTTTCTAATATAAATACATATTTTTTCTCCCTTTAGAGTTGGAACCCCAGTAAGACCACAGTTGTTTGTATTATTAACTGTCGTGGTTCGGACTCTGCATTTGGACTCAATCTTGACGCAGCTCTGCACAACGAGCACTTACAACCAGAGCCAATGCATCAACGGCGCTGACGTGGTGCACGTGAACAGTTAGTTCGAAGTCTCACATCTCCATTCTTTTTTTATTTTGCATTATGTCTTTTCTTCCAAAGAGTACACATTTTCCACCCCATCCTAACATTCCCCACTCCAGTTCCTAACCGCTATTCCCACAACACAGAGCACATCACACTGCCTCTATATTGTCAAAAAGCATATTACAATATTAATGTGTGTTATGTGGGCGACTGTGGCTCAGTGGTTAGCAAGTCAGTCTTTCAACCAGAGGACCGGGGTTCAAACCCCGCCTCAGCCAGTCCATGTTGTCGTGTCCCTGAGCAAGACACTTAACCCCCAGTTGCTCCCCGGGCGCTTCACGAGGCTGCCCACTGCTCCTTAAAAAAAAAAAAGGATGGGTCAAATGCAGAGGATAAATTTCCCCACTGTGGGACTAAGTGTGGGACTAATAAAGGGGTTTCTTCTTCTTCTTCTTCTAATAACTTCAAGTATTCACAAAGTATGAAAATATGCTGTAGGAGGGAATACAGACAAACAGAAACAAGTAATGAGTTTTAGAAAATAGACATTATTGCTATTATTAATTCCCCTTCTCCCCCAGAGTCAGAGACGGGAGAGAGCCACACCAGCGTCAAGATAAACAAATAAAACCCTCCAAGGCCCCAGAGCTGGTTTATGAATCTAATGAGAGAGTCTTCAATTCATAAAAGTATTCTATGATCGGACCCCAAGTAGGTTTTAATTTCTCAGTGTGTCCCCACAGCGAGAACCTGATTTTCTCCAATTTTAAAAAGAACACCAGGTTTAACCACATGGAGAGATTGGGAGGGCGAGGTGACTGCCAGTCCAATAGGATTCTCCTCTATGCCAAGAGGGTTGAAAAAGCAATTATGTTTTTGTGTTTATTCATTAAAGTTAAAGTTTGTCACATCTCCATTCTGTTGGAAAGAAAGACAGTATTGCTTAAAGTGACTTGAGAGGGTCAAAACTCCTGTGACAAGTCCTCGTTAACTTTTACAGAGGAGCAACAGGAAGCATCCTGACTGGAAACATTACAAACTGGCAATGGATGTGCACGGCCCAGGACATCATCGGTACCCATCATCCCGAGCGTCAGTGATATTGATGACAAGAGGGGCCTGCGAAGCACCAAAGGGACACCAAAAGACAAAAAGCCCGCTGCCGTACCACCTGACTTAAGAGCAGCTTCTTTCCTCCGGCTGAACAATGACAATACATTGACCTTGTCCCCTTAAAGACAGATACATTTTTCTGCTTGAATCAACTTTTTTTGCTGGCATTTAGCAGAATAATCCAACTACAACAAGTATCTTCACTTTATCATAATTGTATTTTACGCTCATATTTTTCTTATTTCAGAGCCTGAACCAACACTCGTGACAAAGAAACAGTTCAAATAGACTTACAACCAGGAAGCCCTCCTTCCACACAACGTGTGTGAGTGTGTGTGTGTGTTGTCTATCACCTTTTGTTGGTCTTTACTTGAGCTCTTGGGGGATTACAGAAAGCACCATACAAACAAACCCTATCATTACCTTACAGTCGGTCTTTGGAGAGATTAGTCGCGCCTGCAAACAGGCCTGCTGGCAACTCACGTGTTTTACGCCGAAATTATTTCAGAATGACAACTGTTTGCACTCCAAGACATCCGTGGGATGAGTAAAGGTTCAAATGAAAATCCGATTTTATTCGCTCTTTATTCGCTATTTCAAATCTGATATCACTTCCTGATATTTTTTTCATTATATCCGGAAGTGCAGCTGTTAGGCGGGTTGCATAGACAATCTTGGTTTGATGAACGTTTTTTTCTGAACACAGAGACGTTATTGCCAACAGCCTGTCTTCTGTTCACGCCGCGTGGCCAAGCGTTGACGTGTGGACACTAGCTCGGGATCAAGCAGTGAACACAGGTCATACCTCGCTTGTTTGGCTTCTCTTTTTTTTTTACGACGGAGCAGGATATGAGTTTTTGAATTTGCATGCGTCGCATTAAACACCATGTGTGCTTTGAGCTGTGTGTACGGTGACGATGTCGGTGGCGAGAGACAATAAACAGCACCAACCGCAAGTCATGCCATGACACACCTGTTGCAGGTTGTGGGTATTAGGTTTATATTTTGGTTAGGTTCTAATCGTATTATTAGGTGTACTTCTATTAATCTCTGTATGGTTGTTTGTATTTTTCAGAATATTTCTACTATATTCAGAATTTAGGCTACACAGAGAGACAGACAGACAGACACACACACAGACCCACCTACCGACAGCCCTCCCCAGTTAGAAATATCATATCCCTAGAAGATAGTGTAGGTAAACATTGAAGGCCGAGTTCAATCTGTGGTCTGGCTTTGTGCAGCTCGTTCGGTTTTTGCACTTTGGCCTGTCGGGCTGGGCCACACGGCCCGAACGCTTCTATCCCACTATAGATTACTCCACATCTTGATCACGATAACGATCACAATAAAACACGCTTTCTGATAATACAGTAAACAAACAGCCTCTATGAAATAACCACACGGTAAAGCCTGACTTTGCACTTAGGATGTATTGTTTGTTATCATTGTGACTGTCAAGGCATCCATGACGCACCGCAGAGTCCAAGACAAATTTCCCTGAGCGGGACAATAAAGTTCATCGTATCGTATTGCACTGTGCTCATGTGAGTAAAAGACTTGTGAAAAGTACTAGAAGGTATTTTCTCGCTTCTGATTCAGGACTTTAGCACAAAATGATCAGAACAGTTTCAAGTGAAATAAAAGAGAGAAAAGTTCAAACAGGACAAATAATTCCAGCTGCCGTGTGAGCAAGAGAGGAATCAGGAAACCGTAACCAACAAATTAAAAAAGTTACTTTAATGAAGTGACTTGAACACATAAAACAGAGTAAATGTAACTGAGGTTATTGTCATATGAAGCTTAGCCAATGTTCCACCAAGATGACCATCTTCGTGCTCACTGACTGGGGGCGGTCACAATTTCAATGTCAACCAATCAGATCCTCTCCCCTGATGCAAACCCAAAAGGAATTATTTTCTTCACATTAGAATAAAACATCCGCGGGTCGTGAGGTGCATAAGGTGCATAAGGTGCATAAGGGGGGTATTCAGTAAGATAGAAAGCCCAACGCATTTCACAATTAATAGATAGGATAGAAGAAAAGTAATGGAACGGGGGGCGGGGGGCTACTCAACACTCACATACTCGTGTTCCACACACCACTGTTACTCCTTTTCACCAGTATCTCATGTTGTCATCTCCCCCTTTCAAGATATGGGGATCTTGTGGTGAGACCTCAAGAACCCACCCCCCGACACAGCCTCTTTACCCTAACTCACTCACACACTCACACACACACACACACACACACACACACACACACACACACACACACACACACACACACACACACACAGTGGGCCAGTGTTCTCCCCCTGGGGGGCTTGCCAAGATGAAAGGAGGAGTGGTGAAGGGGACAGAGGAGCAGATGAAACGGATGAGGTGACCTCGCTCCTTGTCTTTTCTCTCCGCTCGATCCGTCATATTTTGTCATATTGGATACTTGTATTGCTACTTTAAGCTCCAGCGTACATTTATATCAACGTCGCTGCAGTCTGATAGTTTGACCTTGCAGCAGAGCTTCCAACGCTCAATGTTAGGCATCACTGATCTTGGATTTTGGTAATCTAGTACATGTCTAGCCACCCTTGTGCAATATAACTTAGAAAAAAACTAAAACATATCACATATTTCTTAAATGTAAAAAGAGGCTGTTTGAGATCCAACACTGCCACCCTGTGGAGACTTAGTGTCCCTGCAGGACAACCTCTGCATAGGTGGGAACACATTGCAACGCTATAAGGTTGTCGCACAATTCCCTCAGCCACATTTTCTATTCTTTCACAATGTAACTAAATTTATTTTTTCTTTGCTCAGCTCACGCACGCAACAGGGCTCCAAAGACCATGGGAAGTGAGCCTGTGGTTTTGGGTGGAGCCAGCTGATGAGCTAAATGGCCTTAATGACTCTGAAGCAGCCTTCAGGGGTTCTTCTGTCAACTGGTTCAATTTCCGGCCTCTTTTTGCAGGCGCCTCTTGGATAGATTTCCTCATACCTGGAGCTTCTCACACACACACACACACACACACACACACACACACACACACACACACACACTAGTCTGTTGAACTGGAATTGTCTTCATCCGCCCAGAGTAAGTCAGTCATTGAATCAATATGTAGTTTGTGTCAAACTGTGTGTGTGTGTGTGTGTGTGTGTGTGTGTGTGTGTGTGTGTGTGTGGATCTGGGTCTATGCATGCTCATTGTGAACAAATCCTATGTATGGGTGTCTATGGGAGGTACAGAAAGGATCGGCAGGGGAGAGTACTGTCATATTGATCAGCGCGTGTGTGTGTAAAATGCCAATAATGACCACACCAGGTACATACGCAGTACAGGACACACACAGTCTGACCTCCAAAAGACATTTACATGGACATGGAACACACACACACACACACACACACACACACACACACACACACACACACACACACACACACACACACACACACACACACACACACCTACTGTTTAATGATGATGAATATTCTTCACTTTGAATTACTTTTTTATAATGGTTAAACTACAGCATATGTTCTATTTACATTACATATTGTGACTCACAACATGTTGCCAAATACACTTATTGGATGAGTGGAATCATAAGTGATTACAGCCTGTGATAAAAAAATGCAGATGCCATACATTTTTGACACTGCAACTCAAATTGTGTACATGTTTTACCATACTAATGTATGACTTAAATACCTCCTCTCATTAAATCCAGACTTTACTTTACAACCGCCGTGGTTTTGTCAAGGCAAGTGATTTGCAACGTGTGCTGCACATATGTTGAAGCCAGGACTAATTAGAATTTCCCTGCTGTAAAACTTGATACAAACTTCTAACACTGAAGACTGATTACCGCCAGCAAAGTACTTCTGCTATTCTCCTTTTCCTAACTTGGAATGTGGGTATTGGCAGTGGAAGAAGATACTTAAATGTAAAACCATTAACAAGTACAACTACCTTGTGAAAGAGTTCCATTATCAGCATTATGTACTTATGTACCTCCCAGTAAACAATTTCCAGTTCAATCCCTCCACCCCACCGTGACTGTTCTTTTGAAGTTATGTAGGAAAAGTTTCCATAACGTTCACAGAACTTTCCAGAAACGTTCTCTGGAGTTTTTTTCTTGAACGTCCACACTTCTATATTTTAGAGGTTCTATTCACATAACAGCAGAGAACATATTACGGTGACCCCTAACAGTAAATTATTTTAGTGGTTACAGCATGTTTAAAACATATTTATATGACGTAAATGAACAGAAACCATGTTGAGAACGGTGTTTCTCCAAGAGCAAGCAGGGCTTGAAACACTGGAAACCAAACCAGCTCACTCGCCAAATTTAAATGATCGTGCAGCTAACACCATGCTAGCAACCAGCTAACAACGTGCAATCAAGCCTACTAAACAAACCCAAACAAGCCTCCTCAGCTAAACGTTACCGCAGTTTAGCTGACATAGCATGACGTCATACCGGCGTTAGCAAACGACATGCTAACCGCTCGTAAGGAGTTAAGCTAAGTAGTATCTTACACAGAGTCATATTCAGCTGTAAAGTCCTTTTCATTAGTTCGGTTAACTCTGCACGACAAATACAGACACAACACAATTGTTTTATTAAAAAGTAGCACTGTATAAAAATAACATGTTTATTAAACAATACTGTTTGACACACAACGTCGCAGTAGTCTGGTCCAGACACTCAGCATTCAACAAAACTCCCGGAATATTCAACAAAACGTTGTCTCCCGCCAGTGTTGCCAGGTCCGCGGTTTTCCCGTGGAATTGGGCTACTTTTGAAGTGTTGCCGCGGGTTGATTTTTTTGTCCGCTGGTTCGGGTAGACCTATTTTGCATGCAAATTACATGAATATCTTTAAATAAAAATCCATATTTTAAATGAAATTATTTATTTATACCCAAATCCTACCAAACTGACTCCAGATCAGCACGTACACACATGGACATGGGACACGCCCACTTACACACGCACCTAATGCTCTCAGTCTCCCGCTCGATCCCAACTCTGGTCTGGTAGTTAGTGTTAGTTGGTGTTACTTTGTAGATATTGCAATACATTTGGCAATGATAGCAATGCTGTTGGACTTTAAAAGCAGTGTATATGGTTTGGCAGGGGCATATTTTGAGTTCTGATATTGGGCTGGTTTTATTGGCCATTGGGCTGGTTTTGTCACACAGACCTGGCAACCCTGTCTCCCGCTGACAAAACGTTTTCGGTACGTTCCACTGCAACTTTATTACCATCTGACTGCATTTACAGGTCTTTAACTAGGGGGGTCTCATAAGGCCTCACCCACCCTGGTCCGGGTAAACGGACTTGGACGCAGATCTGAGCGCGATGATGGAGACCGTTTGTGATTCTCGTGAAGAAACGTTACAGCCGGCCGCTAATCTAGCGCTGATGTTTGGCAGGGTTGGTCTCTATATAACACTGTTTAACAAGAGTATGCAGGCGCACGCGCGCGCACACACACACACAACCTTTTCCACAAGCATGCCATCTGGTGATCTGCTGATAGCTGCCTGATAGCAGTAGTGGGATTAGGTGGGCGTTTTATGACGAGAGAGAGCGGTGACTGTCCTCTAGGAGGCGATGCGGTCCACTCAACACACCTTATTGACCCACAGACTATGGAAGGGCGTTTCCACCACTGAGCTAAAACAAATGTGATCATGTAAGCCATAATTATGAGATACTCTCATAATTTCCTTATTAAAAATTACCTTATTAATTTGTTCTATAAAAACAAAAGCTCAGCATATAAACTGTTGGCCTTGTACGCCACTTCAGACTGGATGGAGATTCACTAGAAAGCAAACATAACGACACACGAAGAAGCATAAGAATGCACATGAACAGAAAAGGCATCTTCTGCATTAAGGCCATCTTCCTCAGCTTTATTTCAGTGAGCACAGGAACACTTCTCGTATTTTAACAACCACTCAGTGTGTGTGAACCAGACCACTTGCTGTATTTGAGAAGTTTTATTTTTTCATTTTTTTTTTTTCAGCATTTCTTACAACAATACAGACATCACAGAATACATAGTTTTACAAACACAAAGCACACCACCACCACCACCTTGGTTGCTGCTGCAGCTGCTGCCGTAAAAGGGGAACGGGGGGAAAGACGATGCTGCGGGTTCAGGAAGTTGCCAGTTCAGCCTCGGGCCCAGAGACTTCCTTTTCCAGAGACTTCCCTCATTGTATCTAGAAAGAATCTGGGGTCGCCATTTTTGAGACCTTGCCACAGCATTCTTATGAGAAAAAAGAAAAGAAAAAGCTTGCTTTTGGGACATGTTGGGGGTGAAAATAAAACGTTTCTACGGTGATCCAAGCGTGGCGTTCCCTCCAACCGAGGAAGCGGAGACGGAGGTGAAAGGAGGAGGCCAACGGGAGTCTCTCCATCTGGTGAAACTAACAAAAGATCTCTCTTGGCTTCATTGTCCAACAGTCTTTCAGGGTACCTCTGTAGAAAAAAAAAATTACACCTAAATCTTGACCATCTAGTCTCGAGTAGTTTATTATTACTTACATTTTTTTTAAATTCCTGTACAGTGAAATAACCGATCTTCAAATGATCTTTTTTCTTCTTAAAAATACAGAAGGCTTCTTTTATTTCAGCCATTTTTTTTCTCCCCAAACATCATTCCCAGACTCTTCCAACTTACAACAGGACTTTGATATTATATACTTCTGTGTGTGTGTGTGTGTGTGTGTGTGTGTACACTTGTATGAATCTCTATGTCATTTACACCCAACATTGTAAACATACATAGAACTATATTACATGTGCTTGCACTGCATCTTGAGGGGGAGAAATTTTGGTTTACTTCACTAGAACACCACAAAAGGGAGGAAGAGGAGGAGGGGCTTGTGAGGAGAAGAATAAGAAGAAGAGGTGGAGGAGGAGTGACAAACTCCTTTTTCAAGGTTGTGAGGTTATTCTCAGTTTGGTTGAAAGCTCAGTTTTAGTGGACAGGCCCCCCCCCCCCCCTTTTTTATTTTTTTCAATTCTCTTCAGCAACATGAGGCATGAAGATCGGAGTTCTCCGTCTCTCCGGGATAGGAACCAAACAAAGAAAAGAAAGGAAAGAAGAAGCTTTCTGTTGAGTCTTCGGGGTAGAGCCCGTTGTCCAGCACCATGGAAATGTCAAAGAAGAGCTAGAGAGGACGGGGTGGGAGAAGTCTTTATATTCTGTGTTAAGAAGTTCCTTTCAGGTCCAGCTCCAGCAGCAGGAAGCGACCCGGTCTCAGCGGGGTTTAGTCGGGTGTCGGGGTTCTCCACTGACTTCGCAGTCCTCCAGTGGTCGATACCCTCGTGTTACGAGTACATCGGTGGGAATGAGCCCCGTTGGCCGGACCGTTCCTTATTTCTTTGTGTGTTTCGGTGGGAGGCCATGCTGCCAGCCGGAAGTCGGTGAGCTCTGCTTAGTCATTCAGTTTTTAAACTCCCAACAAAAAACTAAAAAGGATCCAGTGGAGCCTCAGACACGGTCTCTGTTCGCTCTCTGGGTTTTTTCTTTCTTTTTGGAGCTGGCGACCCAGGCCACGAGAGAGGGGGGAGGAGAGACAAACGGCGATTGTTGAGGGTGGCGATGAAATCCAGGACGAGGATGAGGAGGAATGGATCGGAAACGAGGAAGTGGCGCTGGGAGGAGGGAGGGAAGGCGTGTGCACGCACGTGTGCTCTTTTACAAGTAGACGCGCCTCAGGTCTCCGGGTGAGGTGATGGTGTTGCACTGCGGGCACAGCTTCTTGTTGCCCTGTGATGGATGGAGAGACAAAGGTTAGCAACGTTGCAAAGATATCTCGGATGCAACTCTTCATTTTGAGATTCAGGCCGCACAGGCATCCCCGTGAAAGATAGGATTTTGCCGTCTGTAGTTCTGACCGCTGACAAAGCATCTGAAGATGTTACCAGGAGTTCTCACTGGGACCTTCTGTAGACATAACAATATTAAAGTCATGATACGAGACTGTTATGACTTTAAACATATCGCATATACGTATTTTTATTGCTTTGTAAGTCATTGTTTGTTTTGTAAGTCAGAAACGTTGCATCATGCACCGACAAACTGAACTGTTTGTATTAGTCTACATAAAGAAGAAACAGCACCATCTGGTGGACTGAAAACGCAGTTGTTACCAAGAGGTTTAAGACACAATTGCAATCATTTATTTAATAAATGCTGTGTATGGAAATAATACATTACATTACATTTCATTTAGCTGACGCTTTTATCCAAAGCGACTTACAATAAGTGCATTCTACGGTTACAAACAAGAATCAGAACAACAAGAATCAAGAAGGTACAATTTCGTCAAAGGTTCAGCTACAAAGTGCTATCAGTAAGAGCCATTTCAGTGCTACTAAAGTGCTACATCCTTTATTCAAGGTAGTCGGAAAAGATGTGTTTTTAGTTTGCGACGGAAGATGTAGAGACTTTCTGCTGTTCTGATGTCACTGGGGAGCTCATTCCACCATCGAGGAGCCAGGACAGAGAACAGTCGAGACTTTGTTGAGTGTTTAGCTCGCAGCGACGGAGCTACAAGGCGATTGGCAGAAGCCGAGCGGAGCGCACGAGTTGGGGTGTAAGGTTTTACCATGTCCTGGATGTAGACTGGACCAGATCTGTTCACAGCACGTACCTAATATTGCCAGGTGAAATCTCTTGATACTATGCTGTATATCGGCCCCTGCCCCACTTTCGCCTGACTCGCAGCAGAGCACCACCTCTCCCGGTGCTCCATCTGCACCACTTTGATGCTGTGCCATCTGCACTAACGCAGCAGATGATAAAAGTCCGTGCAGAAGAGTCGGGGGAGGATTTTCTACGGCGCGCCTGGTGTGGACTGGAGGCTTTATTTCGATGCGAGTGCCCATCAAGTGTTGTTCGTGCGCCTCGTCGCCCCGCTCCAGCGTGGGCGGGCGAGTGTGAGCGGGCGTGTGCCCGCCGCGCTGCGCTCCTGCTGCCTCGGTCGTTAAAGCGGCGAGGGGCCGGGCTGACGTTAACTACTTTCCCAGGCATTTACTTTGATCAGCTTGGCCCCTCCTATTTAAAGAAAAGTTTTTTTTTATAGCTGTCTCACGGCTAAGAGTTTAATGCCCCATACATTAGACCTGAGACGGCAGAACGCACGCACACACACTCACAGGTACATGGCGAGATGGAAACAATGGGCCTCATTCAAGAACTTTTTCTTACGGCCTCCTTTAAAAAAACCTAATGAAAGAAAATTAGAACTCTACTGAAGTAATTTCTAAAAAACACGCAGACGGCTTTGTTGTGGCCACGTGACGTTCTTCACCAATCCGTTCTGATCTTGTTTTTGGCTGCGTTCTCCAGAAAACCATTACAACCTGACAGAGGGCAGCCGTCATCACGGACATGTGCATTATTGTTTTTACCGTTACCGTTTTAATTTAGGAAAATACGCCGTCGACCTGGGCAATGTTGGTGAGACTGCACAGATGGAGGCACACATGTGACCGGTGAGGCTGCGAGGCTGGTGTTGAACCAGAGAACATGAACTTTGTCGGATGCCATACCGCTCCCTTGGTGTGCTTGGAGCTTAAAGGCTCCTCCATTTTACCACCAGGGCCTTGACGACTGCTGCAGTTTAGCGGTCAGTGACGACCCAAAAGGTTGCCAACGAGCCGTTTGATCTCGGGAGATTTATCGCATTTTATTACCGCCCAAATAACAATGATTGATTCTCGACAAAGAAAGTACAAACCAGTAACGGGTGAACTGACATCAACTGTGTGACTGCAATGGCAACGTTTCTGGTGGGGATTGGCGGGTTATACATACTACTTAAGGTGGAATTTCTTTTTTTTCCATTTACAAATGTTGGGGAGGGGGGCGACAAATATTCTGTGAAAAGCCAAGTTTATATTTGTACGGGAAATAAAGGAGACAGTTAGGTGAGACAGAAAAAGACGACAACAAAGGAAGAAAAGAGGAAACAGCAGCAAAGAAACCAAAGGCAGCCAATGAGGAGACTCCTCACCCTCCCTGCTGCGCTCCATTTACCACATTAGCAGCAGCTAATTACACACTACTGAATACATTAAGCCAACTCATAACCAACATGAGTGTGCAGACCCGAGGCCCTGTGCAGAAGTCATTGGAGGTTGGAGTTGACCGCTTTATTCCAACATTTTAACAAGCCTTTTGGGGACCATTTCCCCCCGCTGAGAACTGGAAGTGTTTTCATTGCGTGTGTAGTGTCTGTGTGTGTCTGTGTGCGTCTGTGTGCGTCTGTGTGTAGTCTAAGAACAGGTCAAATGAGGAATATTCCATTTTACTTCCTCCCTACGGGAAACACGGCTGCTCACTGACTATGAAATGGGACTGCAATAACTGCACGTCAGTGAGGAGCTGCCCTGAAGCACAGAGGACTGTGTGTGTGTGTGTGTGTGTGTGTGTGTAAGAATTTGTGCGTACCAGAGTCCTGAGCCAGCATTCTTCGCAGTGGACATGCCAGCACTGGATGGAGGTGAGTGGCATTGTGTAGGAGTCCTAGGAACCGAGAGAAAGAGAGAGGGGAGGATGATGAAATTACACCACATTATTTACAAACACACACACACACACACACACACACACACACACACACACACACACACGACAGGTAACCACCGAAACAACACTGCACGTTCCCTGACCGACAGCATCAGACCACTAACCATCGAAACGACACAGCCAGCAGCCACAGAACCACTGAGCAAGGCAGCATGTTGGGTGGGGTGGGGTGGGGGTGGGGGCAACTGAACCGGCAACCTGCAGGTCACACACACGGACACGGATACGATATCGGGCAGGCAAACGAGCAGAGACGGGGGGAGGCAGGCAGAGGGAGAAGATGAGAGAGCCATGAGTGAACCCAATGCGATGGGTGCCCTTTTATTCTTTTCCTCTCGAAAAGAACGGAGAGATGAGGGAAGGGAGGGGGAGGAGCGGAGGAGGGAGGGAGTGCCTTACCCTCCGTAAGGGCTGTGGGAGGAGCCTCTTTATGCCGCTGCCGTAGCCACCGATCACAAGGCCCCTGTACAGGCAGTACAGGCCGAGGGGGAGGGACTTAGGCTGCCTCTCTCTGACCTCATTGGCCAGTGGCCGGGGCCCTGGCCACACCCCTAGGCTCTTGATCTCCGCCCCTGACTGGATTGCAGGCTTCCTCTGTGAGGGAGGGAGGGGTGGATGTCGGTGAGGAGAGGGAAGGGTGGTGGTGGGGAGGCGAAAGGTGGCAGCTAATCATAGAGGCGGGGCTTGTACTGATCGCGCACGCGCACGCACACACACACACACACACACACACACACACACAAACACACACACAGCTTGGACCGAAGATGAACAAACTGCGTTCGCACCAACTTTGCTTCGCCAAATAATGAGAAATATGAAAGTGGAGGACTCGGTTAAGTTGCTGAAGGTCGACGGGAGGAAAACTCCGGGCGTGTAGAATTAACACATTAAGCCACGTCTTTTGGTTGAGGATGCCATTGGTTACTGCCCAGTGTAATAAACGTCTTCCACAGACTCAGACGCCAACACAAGACTGCTCTGAAGTAGCCCCCCTACATCAGAGCCGGAGGGGGTTCAACTCGAATTACAGCCCACGGTTATTTCTGTTACCAGGTAATCGGCCCATTAGAATTTTTTTCTTTTTTATTAAATGCACTTGAGAACTTCCTGAAGCCCAATGTGACATTATCCACTGTCATGTCCACAACCCAAATATACTGTGATCTCTATCATAGAAGACTTTAAAATACTCAAAGATAACAAAAAATGTAAATACTGCCGATTAGTTCTCTGTCCAACACTACTGTGAGCTGCAGCTGTCAATGGTTTCACCATTGACAGCACAGGAAGGTGTTTCCTTGTTTCACTATATCAATCTATATAGATTATTATCAATGGAGAGCCCCGACATGATGTCACTGTCTAGTTTACGTGTATGGCTTTGATTTGTGTCCGGTTTAAAGAAGCTCTCTTGGTTACCTGGTCATATTTTTATTTTTTTTGAAAACCCCAAAATACACCTAACCCGACCAGCAGATGGGGGTAGAAATCCACCAACGAGGAGCAAACCACAGCGCGGAGGACGGACCTGAGCCGACTCAGCTGCAGCAGGAGACCACTCCTCCTCTTCCTCGGCGACCCGAGCGCCGGGAGGTGACGACCCGCGCGCTGACAGCGGCTAATAACTCAAAATGTTTTCCCAGCTTCCCTTAAAATCCTCCCCGGTGACTTTTACGTCAGATGCACCGCGAGGGGCATCGGTGACGGACAGAGACGGATTAGTAAGTAAGACGTGTGTGTGTGTGTGAGAACATTGTGAGTGAGAGATGGGAGACAGTGACGGATGAGAGCCGAGCGTCCATGGGGGGAGGGCAGGGAGTGATCGATCGCTGTGCCTTGCCCTCCTTGTCACCTCGGGCACCCGGCGACCTTTAGGATGCGTCGCCGCACTGCAGCTTGGGAGGATGACGGGATGGGTGCGTGACACAAAGCGGGGAACACAAACTCTGACGGTGGTGATGCTGGTGGTGGGTCCTGCGTCTGATGAACATGAATATTGACGGTGTCATCACACACTACAACGCAGCACTGGTTGCTAGGTGACTCTTCCAGGGGTGCATCCCTGTCCACGACTTAGCTCGACTTGTTTTTCTTTTCCTCTCTTTCCTGCGGTCCCTCCTGGCCCCGGCACACATTCAGCTCGACTCTCAAAAAGCCATGCAAGAGCAGAAAACCACTCGCACACACACGTACAGAGGGCTCCTACGTAAGACAGGGGGGTGAGGCGCAGACTCCCAGCATGCACTTCAAGAACACGTCGGTTTGAGAGGAGACTGTTGCCAAAAGGGAGGAACAAAAACAAATAAATAAATCACAAAAGGTCTGTGATCCGGTCACTTCCAGTCGGCAATGGGGGTTGTTTTTTCCCACTTGGAGAATATAAAACATGTGACCAGAATTATTACAGATGATCTATACGCTGACAGTGGTTCTGTACGGGGGCTGTGGATCCTTCAAAATAATGTATGCCTTGATTGCGCAGAGACCACCCCCCGTCCCAAATGCACCGGTGATCGACGACCACCTCCATCCTGCGAAGCGCAACGTGGCAACAAGCGATGCCCGAAGCCTCCGTTAAAGAAAAAGAAAAAGTGTGGCGGGGTTGTTTCAGAGGCCTCAGACACGTGCCGGGCATCGTCGGTCAGCTCTGGTGTATTCGGCCTGACAGAGCAGAATTTGGAGGATCCAGCCTACTGAGTGTGAGCGGTACGAGGAGGGCGCCGCTCGTTTGGCTCGAACCAAGAGCAAAGAGCGGCATCCTTCATTGCCAGGGAGGGGGCGGGCTCTACTACTAACCCCACCAATCCCCTAATCTGCACCTTGCTGCTGCGTGACCGCCATACTCACCATGCAGATGAGACACTTGTATCGGTCTCCTCTCAGTATCTGCCTCTCCAGCTCTCGGATTCGGGCCTTCAGGGCCTCCATCGTGGTTGCTGTGGACTCTTCCTCCGTCACCCTGGAGGGGGGAGGGAGAGGGAGCGAGAGAGAGAGAGAGAGAGAGAGAGAGAGAGAGAGAGAGAGAGAGAGAGAGGTTTAGTTTTTACATTCTCACACACATTTGGCAGCTAGAGTATTAACAGAACCGTCCATGCACAGATTCATCTGAAAACGGGGTTCCACATCAGTGTTTCCAGGGGTCTTTGTACTCGCTCATTTTAAAGTTCTTTGTTTACACTGACGTACAAAACAGTTCAAGTCGGCTGAATCTCTTCCTGTTCTGCCCGAGAACACAACAACCAGAACAGTCCCACGTCCTAAAATGTCCCCGTTTGGACTTGACCCAGAGCGCCCCGTCCTCTTCTCACGCCTCATGTTCACCCCGATCTCTTGTGCTTTTCTCCCATCTCAATGTATCCCCCCCCCGTCTTCATCTCCTCATGTCCTTCCCTCGGCTGATCCGTCGTCCTCTCTTTCCTTCCTGCCTCTAAGCGGCCTCTGATTAATGTGCGGCGCGATCACACAGAATGTGCATTTAACGCTGTCCAACAGCATATGAAGCAGCCATAACTAAATCAATACGGCCGCCGCTCAGACCAACGCTGCAGATGCTGCTGCTGGTGGTGATGATGCTGATGATGATGATGATTTGGCACAGCGAGATGAGGCCGCACGAGCCAGCCTGTGTTTATTATAGCAATCCATTCGCTCTCTGGCGAGACGCAATATCAGTGTGTGTGTGTGGGTGTTTATGGTGATGTGGTCATTTTGCAGCCTGATAGCTTGCTGATCTATGGTATTGATCTGGATGGGGAAGGACAAGCAGAGAGAGAGAGAGAAGAGAGGGCGAGAGCAGAATACAACGATAAGTGGCTGATAAGTGTGTGTGTGTGTGTGTGTATCGAGGATATAGCTTAATTTGCCGCATCCTCGGACAGCAGAGGCTACAGCGTAGAAAGTAGAACTGTCCCCTGTTTTACTGGACAGGCTTCAACAAATCAACATCAAGTGGGCTCGTTCACAAAGAACTAATTGAACATTTAAATCGACAAAATGAAAAGTTTAAAACATTTCATGTGGGCATGGCCGCCACCAGACTTCCTAAAGCCAATT
>CM042230.1:19283103-19328103 GCA_023566465.1 Cottus gobio
ATGTTTGAACTTTTCTTAAAGGTTCATGCAGAAGGAGAGGCTGAGGCAGAAAAGGGAAGCTGTTCAAGTCAGAGACAGGAAGAGACAGACCAAGCAGCTGCATCAACAACTAATGATTAAGGTGAAAAAGACACAGGGCCCAGATAGGTTAAGCTGAAGAGCTACCCGCAGGACAGCTTTGGTGCTCAGAACAGGTCATTTCACCACAGCTGGTTTGAGAAGCACAGTTGGTTGGAATATTCAGTCAACCATAATGCAGCTTTCTGCTTTGCATGTAGATTTTTTGGCAAAAACATCAAACATGATGCTTTGGTCAGTAGTGGTTGTAAGAACTGGAAGAAAGCATTGTTTATCTTTGGCAAGCACGAGATGGCACAAACACATAGGGACAGTGTTGTTGCATGGCAAAGCTACCAGGCAACTAGCCGACAGGGAAACGTTGCACAGATGATAGCATCTGCACATGCAAGTGAGATACTAGAGAGAAGGGAGTATCTCAGGCGAATTGTTGCAGTCACCTCCATGTTAGGGCGACAGGGACTCCCTTTTCGTGGCAGTGATGAAGGCCAAGACAGCACAAACAGAGGCCACTTTCTTGCTTGCATGGAACTTTTGAAGGAGTTTGATCCTTTCCTTCAAAAATATAACCCTCCCTCAAATGCTACCTATAGCTCGCCAACATCTCAGAATGAGATGATTGAGTGTTGTGCTCAAGAAGTTACCAGTGTCATTGTATCTGAGATGACAAAGTCCAAAATGTATGCCATTATGGCAGATGAGGCAAGGGATGCACAGTCAGAGCAGCTGGCTGTTTGTGTTAGGTACGTGTCAGAGGGGGCAGTGAAGGAACGTTTTCTAGCACTTACAGAGATAATGTCATTCGATGCCCAGTCCATTGCAAACAAGCTGCAGCAGCAGATCCAGAACAATGGTCTTGCAAAGCTTAAGTGTGTAGCACAGACATATGATGGTGCAGCTGTTATGAGTGGGTCCACTGGAGGTGTGCAAGTACATTTTAGAAGGCTCCATCCTGAGGCTATATATGTGCATTGTTATGCTCATGAGCTAAACCTAGTGTTGTGCCATACTTGCAGGGCTGTTTCAGAGGCTGTGGAACTTTTCAACTTGTTGGAGTGTGTGTATTCTTTTTTCAGCACCTCCCTAGTCAATCATCACAAGTTCCAAGAGGCTCAGTCCGAGCTTGGCTTGACAGCAGTTGAGCTTGTACAACTTTCAAACACTCGCTGGGCATGCCAGCTGCGATCAATCAATGCAATTCTTGAGACATTACCTGCCATTTTTGAGTGTCTCTCTGCCATTGGAACCCCCATAGCTGTTGGTCTCAAAGCCAAGCTCTACAAGTTCTCAACGGTCTATTCACTTCTGATGTTCCAGACACTTCTGTCTGTAACTGAAGGACTCCACAAGTTCCTTCAGAAAGAGACTTTAGACCTGGCAGAAGCTTTTATCAGCAAACAAGCCGTATGTGACACACTGAAGGGCAAACGCACAGATGTATTTGCCACAGAGCTGTATGAGAGAACCAAGGCCCTGTGCCACACCCACAGTATCCCAGAACCAGATGCTAAGAAAAGGCATAAACAGAGAAAAATGGAAGATTTTGTGTTGGAGACAACTTTGGGTTCAGGCACAGAGTTGATCAGCTCACAAACCTTGAAAGCAGAGTTGCTTTTCCCCTGTGTGGACAGGATGGTTAGTGAGCTTGAACTACGATTTTCTAGTGTAGATGCAGGCCTACTAAAAGGCATCCAGGCATGCAGCCCTAAATCTGAGAACTTCTTGAGTGAATCACACTTGGATGAGCTTGCCAAGCACTACAGCATTGATCTGAAAACAGAGGAGGTTCTGGTGGCCAGAAACTTCCTTGCCCGCAAAACAGAGGCTGGATGTCCACCCCAAGATATGTTAGCTGTGCACAACCTCCTAGATTCAGACATGTTTCCCTCTCTGAAGGCAATCATTCAAGTTGCCTTAACAGTGCCTGTGAGCAGCTGCTCTTGTGAAAGATCCTTTAGTGCACTACGTCGGCTGCACTCCTGGCTGCGGAAAACAATGGGGCAGAAAAGGCTTCACAGTCTTGCAGCCATGTCAATAGAAAGTGACATACTAGGTGGACTGAGTCACAACAGACTGATAGACCGATTTGCCACACTTAAAAACAGAAGGCATTCTTTGACGCTTCCTCCCACTAAATATAGTCATTAACCTGTGCTTCCAAACCACCCCCGTCCCTGTCAATGTCCCGATGACCTCACTTCCTCAGAACGGGAATGGAATGCACTGAACATTCATGTTTTCTCAATGGTATGACTATGGCCATGGAAACATGATTACATTTTCTAAAATCTCCTGTGCATTGGATTCTATTTTTGAAATAAGTTGAATGTATTTTTGTGTATTGTGTATCTTATTCCCTTCTGCTCATAATACAACAAATAAACAACTCAGAAGTTGACACTGGCAGGTCCATTCTCCATCCATTGTGTGTGGTCCCTTTAAGAATTAGGATTTGGGAGTGACGCGGATATGAAAACTAGTATATCCGTCTTTCCTTTACAAGCAGGAAAATTATTTCTCTCTATTTGAGAAAAGTTCATATTTGTGTTGTCAAATTTCACAATGATCCTGAAATTCTGTCTCTTCTGTTATCTTATACTGAATGAATGCAAGCAAAGATACAGAGAAAAATCACACTCTTTCTGATTGAACCAATCTATGAACTGTCTGAAACAATGGATATCCGCAGCCCCAAATGAGGCCAAAAAAAAATTGCCGCGCGCTGTCCGCGCGCCATTCAGCAACCTTGGGGGCTAAGCCCCCCCTTTCTTTCAATCCTAGAGACGCCCCTGATGACGGCTAAAACGGAAAAGAAGCATTGCAACTATGCTGTGTGAACAAAGAAATAGGCCCTTTTCCATGGCTGACATCTGCAATATAACTGTGTGTGTGTGTGTGTGTGTGTGTGTGTTGTACACAAAGTAAAAAATAAAACAAGGACGATCTCCCCACAGACAACAAGTTATCGAATGCTTCCCAGCGCTCGGCAAACACATGTGTGCACACACACACACACACACCTCTTGCCTCACAGTGCTGTATCTGATCAATACACCTCAAGCTGCTCTGCTTATTCACCAGTCCTCCCTTCTGCTGATATTTAATATGGGGAACACACACACACACACCGAATGGTGCCGATTGATTCATTTAAATTAAGCCTTTATCGCATGCAGCCTTCCCAGCGGAGTCTAGAGCATAGACGACGGCTTCGGGTTCCTGTTGGAAAGGGTCGTCCCGTTTCGCTCCCGTTTCTTCAAACTGGGAGCGTGCAGACAGCCATAAGTACCCAGCACAACCCCGACACTAAACAAATACGAACTATCCCTTTAACAATTTGCCTGGGGGACTGAGGGAAGAAGGAAAGGTTACGGAAATGAAATGAGAGTGCTGATTTTTAGGGGGTATTCTTAACAGCACTTCAGGTGGACAAAGGAAATCACTTTAAGAAATAGGGTCTGGGATGGGAGGCGACTGACAGACTGACCCCCGGCTCAGTGTGTGTGTGTAATCGCATAGGGGGGCCAAAGAACAGGATAATATGCCAGACATGCAGAAGCAACCAATCAACCAAATCCCTCTTTCTCTTTGCTCGCTTGCCCACCGACATTACTCTCTCGCAATGAGCTGACCTCTATTACCCATGCAGGGGACAGGGTGTGTGTGTGTGTGTGTGTGTGTGTGTGTGTGAGATTGTTTACTTGTGGCAGAATATGGATGAGGAGATGGAAATGAGTGGATTACAGAGTGCTGGCCTTTCTGTGTGTGTGTGTGTGTGTGTTTGAAACGCGGCATGGGGACTTTTCTTGTTATGTCCAATCCGGCCGTCCAGCCGCAGTCACATGTGCATAAGTCAATATGGCATCCTCAAGGTTTATGGAGTATTCCCTGCTAGGGCCGTCTCCTAAACGGACGATCCGATAAGCAGACATCAAACTGTCACAACGACCTCACCACAAAACAAAAAAAATAATGTATATGTATACGGGATGAAGCGTTGGATTCTCCTTTCTGTTTGCTGCAGGAGCTCTGCACCGGTCTGATAAACTACCATCTGACCTGTCAGCAGCCAATCAGGAGGGACGCTCTGTGGGTGCACCAGTTTTGTATTACCGAAGTGGGACCTGAGTCGACTTGAAAAGTCTGGACAGGTGGCGCTGTCCTGCTCCACTGGTAAACAAATAGTCTGTAATTACATTACTAGAACTTCTGGACGGGCAGAGGCGGAGGTATGCAATGCCACGAGGATGTTCTGCTCGAACACAATCTCATACTTCTAGTGGGCTGTGTTTTGTTTAAAAGTGAACTATTGTTCAAATGTACAAAACGTGATCTTTAATGATCTCCCCGGACTGCCACGTGTGTGATGCCCGGCAACCCCCCGTGTACATGTACGCCTCGTCTGTTTGTGTCTACGTTCCTCGTTCATGATTCTGAGGCTGCTCTGCGCTCTAAAGGGAAAACGGCTGCAGGGAAAAATTAAAATCAATAGCTGGAGACCCCTCCCTGTCACACACACGATAACGTGACATTTTCTGTCTCACCTTTCACAACTACATCAAGATGTGTGTGTTTGTGTGTGTGCGCTCCCATATTTAAGTGTAACCTACTTTTCAATCTCGCTGTTTTTACAGGTGCGTGGGGCGCAGGAGGAAGAGGAGGAGGAAGAGGATGAAGGGGTGCTGGGGTCCGTCTTGCTGCTTTCGCCGTTGCTCGTTGAAGGCATTTCTGCGAGCACACAAACAGCGGGGGGGCGTGGTCAACACCGGGACGTACTTGAAGACTTTTCTCGCCATGCGTGCACACTTTATAGGAATTCCACAGGTGCATTTTGGAGAACCTTACCGTCGCTGGCCCATTTGGAGAACTCTGGCGTTATTCTGTTCGAGGGCATCCCACCGCTGCAGAAACAACCGGAGACAAAAACAACAAAAGGTTGGCATGAGCGAAAGGCTTCCAGGGCGCGCAATTTCATTTCGCCGACTGACGGCCGCGGCCCCCTACTTGAGCACGGCTCCCCGCAGCGCCTCCCTCTCCCGGGCCTCGCCCTGGTCCTCCCCGGCTCCGGAGCACGGGATGATGTCGGCCTCCGTGTACTGGGCCTTGCCGTACTCCAGGGTGTCGTCTCCGTCCACGTCCAGGTCCACGTCGCTGTCCGCCGCGCTCTCCTTGATGCTACACGTGGCGAACCCGGTTCCTGTGGGGAGAGAGGAGAACGTTCGGCATGTTCTTCTTCTTCACTAAAAGTAGGACACAAGGAACAAGAGGAGCTCGGGTGTTACGTGGAGAGCAGCCACTTGCATTCCTCATCACTTCCCAGAAGACAACGTGGTGACGGGTCTCTGGTCTGCTTTACTGCCTCGACTAAATGTCACTGTTAAAAAATCTACATTGAATGTTTAAGATCCTACTGAAAAAGTGGAAATATGTCAGAAATATAAAATAAGATTATATTAACTGATTTTGAGACTTGAACTTGGGAGATCTCTGGAGTTTTCTGACCAATTACGGCTCTCCGGACGGAGGTAGAACAATATTTGGTCAGAGAGACGGAGGTGCAGTGAGAGGGGCGGGGGGGGGGGGGCTGATGAAGACCGACACCTCAGCCGTCAATCTTTGAGAGAAAGCGGTGGAGAGAGCGAGTGTGTGTGTGTGTGAGTGGCACTCCTATAAACCCAGTGATGAACGCTCAGACAAACCCTTACCGCTGCCTGACTGCTCCCTTCAGCTCCACTTAGCCACAGAGCCGGCTGTGTGTGTGTGTGTGTGTGTGTCCATCACTTAGAGGACGTCTCTTCAGTGTTTGTTTGAGGCTGTCTGTCCCTCTGCCACTTACACCCTCCAGCCCCTTGAAGGTGTGTGTGTGTGTGTGCGCACGCATGAGTCTGTCTACCTGTCACTTACAGCGTGTCTGTCTAGGTAGGCAAGGTGTGTGTGTGTGTGTGTTCATGTGTGTATGTTACTTACTATTTGAGCACTTGGAGGTGTGTGTGTGTGTGTCACTTGAGATGTGACTGGGAATGTGTGTGTGTGTCTACCAGTGACAGGGCCTGACAGCCATCTTATTTACACCTATCCCAATTTCTACAAGCTCTCAGCTGGACTAGTGCGCAATGTGTGCATGTGACAAGTGTGTGTGTGTGTGTGTGTGTGCTCTGCAGAGTTGACAGCCATCTAATTTAACCCCCTGTCCCAGTATGTGTGTGAGAGTCTGGATACTCGACTCCCTGTAACTGCAGTGTCTGGCTGCACTGTGGCGTCTAGGGCTCGTCTCCAAAGGGACCTCCTGGGATTTTAAACATCTGCTCCTCCTCTTCCTCCTCTTCTTCCTCCTCAACTCATTTCATTCTCACTGTAGAAAACAGATTTTTTTTAAATGAGGAAGGAGGAACGTGAGCGCGGAGCAGCCGCAAGCCGCAGTGATGGAAAAGCCGTTTTTACAGCGGGCCCATGGTTTTTAGTGATCACATAAAACGGACCTTTTAACTTTTATTCGGTCCCAGCGGCGGAGGGGAACATATGGGGAACAACGGCGGAGCGGCGGAAATCCAGCAACCCGCCCGGCTGCCGAGGCTACGGGGGTTTTATGTTTTACATGATTAAACCGCTGGACTTCATGCATTTGCCGACAAGTGAGACACTGTCACAGTTTTGAGGTCACGCCTATCGGAGGAGGGGCTTCTATTGCGAGGGCGGGAAGGTTAGCGGTCCCGTCTCAAAGGGACATTTGAAGTATTCTCTGACATTAAACGTTATGATAATGTCACTGTGTTTGCTCAGTGAGACGCGATAGCTCCTGATTTAGATCTACATTTTGTCAAATTATTTCAGACTTCTGTTAAATATATATATATTTTTTAAAGTTCTGTATAAAAACATTTATATATCTTAACTTTGCGGGACGCATCAAGAAGTCTTCATGTACGTTTTCATCTTAATCTCATGTTTTATGATGGAATGGTTTGAGGGTTTTTTTCAAGCGCCAATATAAGAATATATAAAGAGTTTTTGTACTGTAAGAAATATATTTTGGTTTAAAGCCTGTTAGCACGCCGACCGGACTAAAGGTTTCCACGCGTCTGTTCATGTCTGAGGTGTTTTAACTGTGAGCATATGTGCGGCCCGCTGTGTGTGTGTGTGTGTGTGCCTCTATCTGTCCCTCTAAGCAGTCTTGGCAGGCCAATCTAATCTGGCCAGGGAAAGGTCAGCCCCACTCTAACTGCCTTTCACTCACATTATGCACCGGCGGCCCCTCCCCTTCCTTCACCTCCCTTCCTGTCCATTCCTCACCTTCTTTCTTTTGTGTCATCGCTCTCTCTTTCTTTCTTACCTTTTATTCTTCCCCCACTTTCCCGTGCCACTCCTTTTCCCTCCTTTCTGCCAGACAGGCGTGATCAATGCACACGCGTAGTGACTCCTACAGGGCCGCCCCGTGTCTCATTACCATAAACCATCTCCCGGATACCGCCAGCTCTTAGCTCGCTAACTAGTGACATGCTCCACGGCGACCAATCTGCCTACGTGTCACCGCCAGGTACAGATGTGCGGGGGAGGCGGGATCAGAGGACTCGTCAGGCTGACTGGCGACCAATCGACCGACCTTGGCGACATTCCCGTTGCCGTGGCAATTATCGGGACCCCCTCTGAGAAGCAGAGTCAAAGGCCATTTACTATCTTTCTGCCATTTACAGGTCAGGGAGGAGATGTGGGTGTGTGTGTGGGGGGGGGCAGGCACAAAGACATGAGACGGCCATCTTTGAAGTCCATTTACAAAGCAGAGATTTCGCCTCGTCTCAATCCCATCCTCCCTGGGCCATCTCGACCCGCAGTAATCCCCCTCTTCTCCCGGTATCAGACCTCGGGATCTGCCCCCCCACCCCCACACCCCCTCCTTGCTGTCTGTCTTCCACGTCTGCTTTTGGCCCCCAACAGACAGATCAACTATTGAGAAACCAACAGGAGCACGATATAAGAGGAGAGAAACAATTTAACAAAATGGAATTAAATAGAACGCGTTACATTGAACTCTACTTCGTTGTTTCAGGCAATCGTTCCCATCGCCGTAGAGCTGAGGCTTCAATGATCCATTCATGGCTTTAGTCAGAAATTATACAAGTAAGGCAGATATGTTCTGGATGTGAGAATTTGCTGCTTTTAACTTGTGGTTTTTGGTTATTGGACCAAAGAAAGAAGAGAAAAAAAACAGTCTACTCCGACCTCCTCAGTGTCTGGGAACATTCTCTGACATTAAATGTTCGATGTATGATCATGAATGGTTGGCTCCTGATTTAGATTAACCTTTGGCCAAATTTAGACCCTTTCATGTGGACAAAGTTGTTTTCCAGTGGACCAGAAAGAAGACCTGAGAACTTCTGCAAAAAGAAAAGAAATACATATTTTGCACAAAAACATATTTAAATATCTGAAAGTAACAACCTGTTTGGAATCAGTACCAAAACTCAGGTTTTTAGTTTAATAAAATAAAAAAATATTCTTTTTATTTTATTGCCGGTAAAAATATTTGTATTTTAAAATAAAACTCAAACTAATAAAATAAATCTCATCATACGAGACGAGGTTATGATGAAAACTTGTAATGAAGTCATTTCCCCGTTGAAAACACGGACCTTCTTGTGTGTCCTGCGAAGTTAAAAAGGTAAAAGCCGGTTGAGACAGACAGTCCAGACATGAAGGCAGCTCTGTCTGTGCTGTGGCTCCTTTCAACCCGGCTGAGCCGGTGCGAGACACAGGGAAGTCTTTCCTCACACAGAGTTGAATCATAAACTGATCTTGTTCGATTTCCCCCCCCTCCCCTCCCCCCTCCCTTGAAAGGGCCCCGTTCCCTCTACCTTTCTTCCTCATGCTCTCAAAGGGAGGGAAGGATGGTGGCACTTCACAGAGGGATAGGCCCTCTCTTCATCCCGCCAGCTGAGGAGACCCCCCCCCCCAATCCCCTCCTCCCTCTGCAACATCTCTATATCCGTCTGGCCGGCCGCTGGCTCTCAAGAGCCTGCAGGATTCAGTGCTGAGTGTTAGAACCACTGAGGAGCTTTCAAGACAAAATCCACCTTCTGAGCCTTTTTGTCGAGCGTGTGTGTGTGTGTGTGTGTGTGTGCGTGCACGCGTTTCAAGTCCCTCTCCCCGGGCCACCCCCGTTATCTGTGTCACATCACAAGGTGCCCTATTAGAGCGCGGCAGAAGGGGCCCGTGTCTGCTCGTTTTAACGACGCAAAAGAGAGACGATGGAGAGCGGCGGGGAGACGGGCGGACGGACACGCAGGAGGTGGGCGGCTCCCCGGCGGGCCGCTCTTTGGCGCGGTTTAGTTGAGATTTCAACATTGATCCGTCTTGTCTCCTCTCTCTCCGGTTCACAGTGAGGGAGGGAGGCAGGTGAGGCTCAGCATGTGTGTGTTTAACAACAGATCGAACAGGGTGAGAAGCAGTGGGGGAGGCAGATGAAAGTCGAGGCCGAGAGGGTTCTCTTAAGAGATGAGCGCGGCTCTTTACCTCCATTTGTGCCGACATCTCTGTGGTTTGCCTCCAGCGTTCTGCACCGTTTTGTTTTTATCGGCACCGTTTGGCGGAGAAAGGAAAAGTGAGCCGACGGCGTTATGTCTTTACTGAGGCTCTTTGGGCTCTACGAAAAGCAACGCGGCCGCCGAGCTCCAGGGGTTCAAACAATTCATCTTTCCCGTTAGACTTAAAGCCAAGATTGTCCTCCGGTTTCAGCCTTTTCTGAAAGAAGCCGACTTGACTTGCTGTCTAACAGTTGATTGAGAATCTTCTGGTTTTGGACTTTTGGTCACAAAGAAACAAGCAAATAGAAAACATTGTTTGTCTCAAAGACATAACGGGCAGATGAATTGCCTATTGTTTAATGGCCATTAGAAAATATCTTTTGACTGTTCTCCAGTTTAATGACATTTCAGACGAGACGACTGCATCGCAAGTACATATTTAATTCCTAATAAAATCCATGTTCTGGCATCTATTCTTCCATTACTTTTCCTAAACTTTGAGGTTTTGCCGCAGCATTGTCTCCAGATATTTAGGCAGAGCATCGCATCAAACTTACATTTTGCTCTCATGACAATACTATATACACAATGATTCAAAAGAGTAATTGAGACATAAATAGGAGATACTATTAGTGCAGGCCTTTACATTATAAAATGGAAATAACGCGGCTCCTGTAACCGGTCCAGGAGCGTGACCTAGAAGCCCCCGATCTTATTTACATCCCGCTGGGTGAAATCAAGCTCGCTGAACCTCAAAAGATGACATCTTATACCCATGGAGTTTACTAAAAGAAGCAGACCGCTGATTAAGGGTGTGATGACGAGTGCAAGGCATTTAATTGTTGCGCTAAAAAAAAAACGATAAACATCCCAACAAAACTGAGCCAAAAGGACCAAGAAGTGACGGTGACGGAGGGTTACACCGTGTGTCTCAGAGCGGCCCGCTCCCCGGTGGCCAGCTCTCCCATCCACTTCTATAATTGCATTTCTGGGCGCGTACACTCACAGGCGGTGGTGACCAGCGGGTCAATTGCCCAGCTAAATGTGTTTTCCTTCCCCTTTTGCTAAGAGGGTTTTGTGTGTGTGTGTGTGTGTGTGTGTGTGTGTGTGTGTGTGTGTGTGCCAAGCTGGGCTGGGCTGACCCCGTCGAACTGCCGTTGCCGGCCCGCTGGCACCGCTTGCGCCCTTCCCCGGTCACATTTGCCAGGACGGGAACGGCGAGGGGGTGATGGATGAGCAGGAGAAGCAGAGGGGGCGACCCCGACGAGCATACAGCGGACTGTCGTGACATAAAACCCAGGGCAGTGTGTGAGAGGAGGCGTGTGTGTGTGTTTGTACCTCTGAAGCCGCCCTCCAGCAGAGCCGTTGCTCTGATCCTCTTCTGCCCCGCCCACTCGTACTCCTCAAAGCCCCTCCCATTATCTCCGTCCATGTCTGCAGAGTCGTCGTCGCCTAGCGCTCCCTCGCGCTGACACACACACACACACACACACACACACACACACGTTAATCACAGCGAACACATCACAAACAGGCCTCTTTTGTTGTTGTTGTTTTCTTGAGCACATGGTTTTACTGTTTCAGAATAGGGGTGCGGTGGAAGATAGGCCACGTCTCCACAGCACGCTCTTGCCCCGTACCAAACCACGACCAGCTGTGATGAGCATTCCGTCTGCAGTCCAAATATTTAAATTAAAAAATGAATTAAAATAACCTAAAGGTCTTTAGGTTATTAAAAAACTTTGAATGGAAACTAAACAAATTAACTCTATTCTACCTGAGAGCAGTTTCAAATGAACTCATTTTGACAGAATAAATGTCCAAAGCGGTATTCAATGTGACTTTATAAAGCTAAAGGAACATTGCAGGCAGCACGGTCACCCTTGGGTGCGAGACTCGCTACAAACACAGCTGGTGCGGCGCCTCAAGCGCGCTGCTGGAGAAGGGCTGTTAGTGTCTCTACAGCTAGGACAGCAGTGGGTGAGGTGAGAGAGAGGAGGCGTGGTGGCGGCGGTTAGTGGTGATGAGTCGCCGTCGTTGTCGTCTTTTGATCGTTCCAAGGATGGAAGGCCGGCGACCACGGCACTACGGAAACCCCCAGTGAGGAAGTGACGGGGAAGAAAACCGGCCCGGGCGCTAGAGATGGAACGGTTAAGCCCGAAACCAGAGCCGCATGCCAATGAGTGGGATGCGTCCACGTCATATGGGATAAGCCGCGACCTTCTACCTCCAAACAAAGTCCACGCCGGTTTAACGGCATTTGAAGGAACTTATTGGCGGCGGCGTTTTCTCAACGGCCTCTCAGGCGCGTTATTCCCATATGAGGCGGTCGACATCTACAGGAGCTAGTTGCTATCTGCTGGTATCCACGCTAATGCACAGAAGGCATCTACGGGGGAGGGGTGGGTGGGGGTAAAGAGGTGACTGGTCAACGTCTACAGGAAGAGAAGGGTTGACAGACAGGCTGTCCGACCAGGGGGTTTCAGAGGGCCGGGGTTGTACTACCTGGATCAGGCATTGCTCCACATGTCTACTCATCTCCTCCTCGCTCCCAGCCAGAGGGGCGCTGCACAGCGGACATACCTGGCCCCCATCCTCAGGCTTCCTCCTCTTCATCTTTCCTATACGTGCTGGAGAGGGGCAATCAAGGGAGACAGACACATTGTTTTTAGTTGAAGAACCGCCATTTGGGTGCTCGAGCATGATTCCTTGGATGATTACATGTATATTTATATATATCACTGGTTTCAAGGCACAGGAGATAATCTGAGACATGTTTTTTGTTAAAAGACCTGGGGGTGGGGGGGTATTATGTGACACAAATCTTCATTGAAGTCAAGAATCAAGAGTCGAGCCGGCTAAATGTGGGCCCCCTCCTGAAAGAAACGACAAAAGGAGGAAGGCACGGTCTGGATCCCAATCCTACACTCAACGTCCCTCCCCCCACACACACACCATCAATTATAAATTGAACAGAGCAGAACAGCAGTCACTGCGCCCCGAGTCTCTGTCGTTTTTTCTTAACTGCGAATGGCGCGTAGGGACATTAAGTTTTAGTTGGCCCGGGAAAGCGGGGGGACCACGGCGAGGGATGTTGGGGAAGGACACAAGGCAAGACGCCATACGAGATGATGGAGGGAGCGAGGCTGGGAGGGTTAAGGAGAGAAACGGCCTCCTCCTCCTCTTTGCCAATCCTCTCCTGACGCTAATCGAGGGGAGCGTTGTTAAATAGAGTTGGGGAAAGGGCCGCTAATTAGGTACGGCAGGTATCTCTGACCCCATCAGCCGTTACACCCCACATGAGAACAATTCCTGGTTCCACACCAGGGCAGAGAGAGAACGTAGTTTAAACCAAGTCTCTGGTCACGGGGCGCCTCGAGGCTCGAAACACTGAACTTCTTGCCACAGAGACAACAACATGGGGATATGTTGATTAGAATGTTTACACTGCTTCACTATGACTTGATTCAAAAAATAAATAAATAAAAAGATGAGTATTTTTGGTAAATGTTGACAGTGGTTACTGAACACCAGCAGAGTAATACACGGGCCTCAGTGAACGGCAACTGTCGTATTGCTATGCGCAAGACCACATTTGGACAATCAGTCTTCTCTGTACAAGAAGCCAAACTATGGAACTGTCTACCGACAGAATTAAAAATGGAACACAATTTTAATGTTTTTAACAGAGGTATAAAATCATGGTTCAAAGAGAAGCAGCATTGTACTCACACCTAGGAATTCTGGAGATGCGCCGGTACTGTGTGCATGTATCTATACGTGTATTTATTAATGTATCTTCTTGTTTTTTTCTTTCTTCTATTTTATTGTATTTCTTCCTTTCCTTTAAAAAAAAGCCTCCTGTGGACAGGTGTTGCAAATTAGCGTTTCGCTACAAACACAAAACACAGTGCATCTAGTTTTTGTGCATAATTGTAGGTTGCAACTCTAATGCCGCTGTGATGTCCATATAAAATAAAGTTGAAATGAAATGAATGGAGAAAAAAAATTTGATTTTGTAGCACGGCAGTCCACTACCATGTGTGTTCAACGTAATGTAGCGATCTGACGGTGGCTGCATTCTATTCCGAGTCATATGGAACGCAACCATCGATCAATTTATTCTCCAATGTAACGTAAAGCACTGCCCAAGTTAGCCGGTATTTGTTGATTAGAAAATAAGTCAGGGTGCTTTATTCTTAATATTTAAGTCACAGACCTAAGAATCCAAATTTATTTTGAAAAAAAAACAACTTATGTTCCCGCAAATGTCCGTTCTCTACTCTTACAACGTAAAGCAGAATTAATTATGTTGCTAAATATTGCTGTTTCCTTCCAATATAGTTTTACGCAAAATAAAGCGTTCACATTTTGCTTTGTGATTTACACAAATAAAGGACTTTTGAACTTATTTTGAATTTGTGCACGGACAATTTCCCCCTCCAGGAACACGGATGCTTATGCTTCAAACTGGGGCTAAAACCCAACAGTAAAACCCTCAGGAGCCACAGGGTGACTGTCACATGACACCAGTAATGACGCCCGGCCTCATATACAGTGGCAGAATGTTGCCTTGCATCTCCATGAGATACATTACCATCATATAGTCACATTGTATGGCAACTATGTGTCACCCCTGTGCCTTGACACCAGTGATATTACATTGTCATTTGTGGAGATGATGAATTCTTCTTCTTATGGAACTTTACTAAGTTTACTAAGTACATATACAGTATATGCTTAAATAATACAATATATTAAAAATACAAATATATTTCCCAATCTATTTTACCATAAACAAATAATGTAAGTAATTCCCTATATATGTATTTTACAAAAGATTTCAAGAGTAAAAAAAAAACATCCCGAGTACAGTACAAACTTTTAATAACGTCATGTGATTAGTGTTAATAAGCACTGGGAGATGGACCGCTGTGTCTTACGTACCATTCAATCTCGTTTGCCTGTTTGCTCGAACTCGTAAAAATGTCTGTAAGCAGAAGTGGGGGGGGGAAAGAGAGGGAGGGGGAGACACGTTAGATGATGAACAAACAACACAACATGCTCACGAGCACGATTAGAACTTCTTGGAGTGGGATTGCTGTGGATGCTGAGACCGTGGCCACTGTAAACTAAACCTACTTCTCTATTGTTTTCCACATCCTCCATGGCTGCCGGGGCTCACTCATGGCTCTCTCTGCGGGCCGCCACAAAACTCACTGCTGCGAACCGCCCGACTGAGTGTCCGGGGGCCGCACATTGCGGAGAACCGAAGCCTGAGTCTAAATGTCGGCGCGGATGGGAAAGGATTGAAAGTGGCGCTCGCATCGGCAGAGACCGCTCATGTCCGACGCCATGTTGGCTTGTTGTGATCACGTGACGCGCGGGAGACGGAAGTGGGGGAACGTCACGTGTCGTTGCAGTTGTCGGCCGCTAGGGGGAAGCAGCGGGTTTCGTTTAAACGGGCCGCGTTTGATTAATGGGTTTGGAGCTCTACACACACGCACAGGCCTGTGCAAGACGCACAACTATTGTGCTGCTCCACTGAACTGCTGAACACAACAAAAGGAGAAGTCTGAGATGTTACCGAGCTGGACAAGTTGGTGTTAGTGACACTACAGGGGAATAATGTAACTCATAGATATCACCAAGAAACGTCTACCGCTGATTACTTACATTTAAATACAACAGGTTTTCTGAAAATGTATGTTTGAATATGCAATAGAGACACTATCTTTTAAAAAATGTGCTTACGGTATACATTTACAAAGCATAAATCTGAACATTGGACAATGCCAGTTTCAAAATGATTGTTTCATTTTGTCAACATATTAGAGTCAAAAGGATTTTAGAGATGGCCTTTTTGATGTCTCTTTAATCCCATATCAAATATGGGACAAATCAAAAAATATCGTCTACAGCCATAATAAAATCAGTTTTAGCCATGTTTTTAGGAATGGAATGTTTTATGAATTAGGCTATGCATAATATATATGAACAAACCCCTCTGTAAAAACCTTAAAAATATATAAAGGAATAGAGTTTGTTAGTACCACTGAAGTGGAGATTGCAGAGTAAGAGAAAACAATGATTTTGTGAAAACAACCTTTAAAGCTATTGTAAAATTACATAGATTTTATTACGAGACATTGTAATAGGTGCAGTGAATAGGTTGAGAAAAAAAAATACTAATATGTATCACCATGAAACTTTCCCAGTCAATTACCCTTTCTTTCTTTTTTTTTTATTACAAATGTTATGTTAAAATATGCAAATACGGCATAATCCAGTGCTTCCCAAACTAAGGGTCGGGCCCCGTTCACAGGGCCCCAAGACAAACCTGGGGGAGTTGTGAGAAATGTTGAGGAGGGACGATGAGAAAGGTTTTTGCAACACAAATTAGATTCCATGTTTTGGGACTGTTCTGTAATTAGTTTGTTATATTGGATTAAATCAAATGTCAAATGATTCAATGTAACAAGGGGCAGAAGCACCGGTTTCTTTGTTTCCTCCTGTGTTTTTTCATTGTATCATCTGCAATAGTAGGCTACATTTTAGTGAAAAGTGGGGTAGAAGTATAAAGTACCTCAAAATTGTACAGCAATTGATTAAATGTTCGCAGTTACTTTCCACCACTGGCAAAAATTAAATTCTGCATTTATCTGATGAACGAGGAACATTTGGGGTCTTTCAGGAGGCCTCGGGGTGAATTCCATTGCATTGCATCATTAAAAGTATAGCGAAATAAATTAAGTGAGGTCAGATCTCCACGTCTGTGCACCTCAGGTCTACTGGGATTCAAACCCCCGAGGCCGGTGCGTCTTTAGCTTTGTGCTGACTAAAGCATCCCCAGTCGTAGTTATGGATGCCCCCTCGTTGACACGGTAACAGTGAGTGGGCGCAGGCCCCCTCTCACTGCCGGCCCAATCGTCCATCAGCGAGAGCTGACGAGCAGTCAGGCCTCCTCCTTCTCTCCTAGCCCTCCATCCGTCCGTCTGCCCCCCCTCCTCTCCCCCTCCCGCCACTTGAGTTATCGGCCCACTTGCCTCGTGTGGCCACTACTACCGTATCATTATGATACACTCACTGAACGGCCGCGGATAGGTCAGGGTTTTCTTTAAGAGAAGGGAGGAGGTAGAGAGGAAGGGAGGACGGACTGACAGGCATGGGGGAGTCTGCCACTGGGTGGTAAAAAGAGTCACCATTGACTTTATCATTTGTATAATATAAGGTGATTTCAGCAGTTTCACTTAATGAGAAAATCTACTTTATCGCTATACAGTCTTTATGAGCTGTGTCATCCTGAACGTATGGATGTAACGTCTGTGTGGACTTAATAGTTCTTATTTTATGGTGTGAGGGGGGAACCCACTTAACCCGGAGATACATCATGGCCAGAAGAATTACCCGAACAAACTTTGATGAATTTAAGAGATAAAAGCAGTCGGGGGGGAGGGGGGCTTTCTAGACATCGGAGATTTAAGGAGATTGGCCTGGTGGTCAACGGAACTGCTGAGAGGACGTAAAAGAAAAACAAAATTGACCGTAATCCTTTGCTGCTACACTGTTATCCATTGGACGGCGTTTGGGATTTTCACATATCTTGAGAAAATAATCTGCCCAAGCGACCAAATGAGTCCTGTGCCCACAATATAGCTGGATATAAAAGACACACAAGAAGGAATGGTGTCAATCTGTGTGTGTGTGTGTGTGTGTGTGTGTGTGTGTGTGTGTGTGTGTGTGTGTGTGTGTGTGTGTGGCAGAGAGTTTGACCTGGTATCTGTCGGAGTGGTGGGCGTCTTCGGAGGACAGTGGCGAGACCACCGGAGACTCTCCCTCACGCTTGATGTGCACCGACAACAGCATTGACTAGAGAGAGAGAGAGAGAAATACAATGTCTTCTATATGCAGATGATCTTGTTATATTATCAGCAGAACCTGTCCCCGCTTGACAGCTGCAGCTTGGGAGTGATCCATAAACATGGACAAGGCAAGAGTAATGCTGTTTCAAAAATGAATTCAGACCTACGGAAAACAGATACCCTTTCACCCTTCACGCCGCCACCCACACCGTAGCGTTGGCTTGACACAGAGATCATTCGAGTGATTTACCACGAAGGTCCATACAAGCTCAATGCAACGAGAAGAAAAAGGACACATTGTCCTGAAGAATACACACATGTGCTGGCTGCTGAAAGTTTCGTTGGTGGAAGCGGCGATCAAAACAGTTCGGGGGTGAGCGCTGCTTGGTTTTGGCTCGACTGTTTCAACAAGCACGTGGGTCACAAGTGTTCTGTGATTATGATTAGAGTTACCGACTGCAGCTTTAAGTGTCAGCTTTAAATTAAGTTGAAGTGTTAATTCAAATGTAAGTCTGGACTTGAGGTATCAGTTCAAATGTAAGTGCTGAAAGAGTTTTAGATTCAGCCAAAGTTGAAGCACTGAAAGGAGTTGAAATTGCTGTGCAACATTCTGAAGGAAATTAGCACCACTTCCAGTGTGTTCAGGGTAAGGTGATGTAAGCAAAAGTGTCATCTGAAGAGCAGCAGTTGGTACGTATGTCATTTGATGAGTAAGAGATGAAAGCAACTGAAGAGTAAGAGAAATTTCAATTGACGAGTGCTAAAGTCAAAGCAAAATGTATAATTACTGTAGAATGTTTGACCTTGTTGTGTGTATCAAATGAATACTTATAAAAAGGACAATATTTAATTTCTTGTCTAACAAGTAAAATGTATTTTTGTATTACAACAGATTTTACACAGAGGAAAAAAAACAGGGAATGGGGAATCTTTACCCTTGGAGACTTTCAATAGCGTTATTGCACAGATGCTGCGAGCGCCACGTCATTGATGATGACTGTAACCTGCCTGACTTTGTCTATAAAGTCCCTTCCACTGATTAGAGTTAATGTTTATGGGACGATAAGAGGAGTTAGGGAGGGAACGAGTGATTGAAAAGAGAGGGAAGAAAGAGGAGAAGAGGGGGAGGAAGGGTAAACATCTGAAAAGGAGGAGCCTAACTGTGTGACATTACGGGACACCGCCCGTCCATAAATCGGTCTTGCAACGTTTTGCGCACACACACACACACACACACACACACACATATAAAATGATATCCTCTCTCTAACCCACTCAGTGGCAAAGACAATCCAGGGAATTTCTCAAGTGAACAAAGTAGATAATGATGGTAAAGAAAGAGAACCAGAAGCAATATCACTTTTTTTATAAGGCTTAGTCCTGACAGAGCTCTCGCTGAGTGTGCGTGTGTGTGTGTGTGCGCTTGTATTCCCATGTGTGACTGTGCTGCTGCTTTATTTATTTTTTTACAAGGCAGCTATGAAATATTTGTATTTACAGTCGTCCCCTATTAATCAAGCGGAAAGGGGCAGAGCAGAGGCTTAAGTGCTCGACAGCAGTAATCTAATAATAATATGTGAGAAATGACCAACCTCCAGTGCTGCCACAGTAAATTGGACATTATGCATGATGCTTTTATGCCTCTGTGTGAGTGTGTGTGTGTGTGTGTCGTATTTCTTTTCTTTTTTCTTCTTCTCTTTTACCAAGGTTTCAAAAGGTCAGGACTCATTTACCTGGGGAGAGGCGTTCTGGGAATATGCTTAAGTTTTATCATTATAATATGACATTTAACGGTATTCAACGAAGAGATTACAAATGGAGATCTTCCATTGAAATCTTGTGGTCTTTTAAACCAACCAATTAAATCCACATGCAAAAAGATCCGCTGCGTTTTGAAGCCACATTCAGGTGAGTGACTGGATTAACACCTCACGGCGCGGAAACTTGAAGTTCACATTTGGCTGTAAAGACAGTAATAAAGTGTGTTTTTTTGTGAATAATGCATAGTAAAAGCACGAAGCACGAAGAGGGGCAAAGAGAAAAGCGCGTGTCTGAATCTGTCCACGTGCACGTGAGGTGGTGGAGTATCCAGCGTGTGCGTGGCCAAACGGACATCACGTGTTTTCCGGTCGAACCCAATCCCTTTAGCTCAGCAAGGAGGACACAGTAAGGAGGTGCGTTGGGGTTAATCTCCGGTCCAGCAGGGGTGGGTGGTGCATACCGCGGAGGAGGCGGCGACCAACGGGCCCCGTGTGCTTCAGACTGGCCCCCTCTGCATTCTCCACGGCCTGCAGCTGAATACTAAACGACAGCGGTGGGATGCGCAGTCACGGCCGGAGAGGGGAAGGCCATGCGGAGCTCACCCCTGCTCCGCCTGCCATCCTCCAGCACGAGCCCACCCACAGTGCTGTGAGTGGGCTCTCTAAGCCGGGGGGTCAGCACCCAAAGGTGTGTGGGAATGAAAGTGGATACCCTGAATTGCCTTAGAGCTCTCATGTTGCATTCATGTGCACGTCGGATAGACGCGTTCTGCAGTGGGGCGTCTGACTTTCATGTGGTCTTTGGTTGGAAAGGAAAATGATGATCACTTTAGGGATACTTTCAGGAAACATTGACACTTCTTACCAGTGATGAAGAGCAGAGTAGAGCTATACATATATATATATATATATATATATATATATATATACATATATATATATATATATATACTATTCAAGTGACCCTCTGCTAAGTCCGCCGTCAATCGCAGGCCGGCCAATCATAGAGTAGCATCGGCCGGCTGCGAGCAGGAAAAAAACTGTGGAGCTGACATCAGCCGAGAACACCACAGATTAGACGTCCCACTTCTACACCGCGATAGCCACTGGAGGTATACTGACTGTATACACATGCTGCTTCAGGAAGAGCGCAGTTCGTGACCGTGTGGGCTCCACGGTGATGTAGATAGCATGACAGTTTGAGAAAATGTGTACAAAAACATTATGAAAGTTAGCAACAGCAGCTTCAAATCTACTATCCAGGCGTTATGTTCAGGACACAGACAGGACTTATTTTCTTCGAAAACCGTCTCAGTCGTTCAGATGAGTCAGTGGATGCAGACGCTATAAGGGAATGCCCACTTGATGCCATCCTGAATCTGTCTCCCCCACAATTTGACGCTATCTGTCCTTTTCTTCAGTTTTTTTTTTGGTCTGCCTGCCTGCATGTCGGCCTCTCTAATTGGAACAATCACAGCACAGTGCCTCTTGGCTCCGCTGCCCGTTGGACCACGGGAGACTGGTACTTCAGTGTGTAAAGATATGAGTCAGAGGCCTTACAGTACAGCTGGTTTCCCCCCTCTCAGAGCGGCAGAGAGGAACAGAGGCATCGGAGCAACAGCGCTGACACATGGACAGCAAAGAGCTGCACCACATGCCATGGAAAAAAAGAGTCACAATGTTGTCAAATCCAACAATGCACACATCTTATTTTGTATTCACTCTTGAAAAAACACAACTTCCCTTTTCTCTTTTTTTTTGCATGCAATGCATACTTCATGTCGGGCCTGCGGGAAAAGGTGAAATTCCAAATGCAGACATGCTGCTACGCGAGAAGGAATCGAGGCGGGGCTCACCTTCGGGGTTCCTGGAGTGGCTGCTCCATCCTTTTGTGAAGGGTTCTTACTGCAAGACAGAAAGCAAGACAAAAGTACAATTCAGTGGGCTTGTATGATATGTAAGGCACCGTTGAATCTTTTATTGCAATATTTCACACTATTGCTTTTGGAAGGTATATTCGGGCGGCCCCAGAAATAGTTGGAAATCCGGAGATATCAAGGTGTTTTGCTAATGGGAAACTCTACACCGATAGACTAGATTTGATTTTCCGCTCTCATCCCCGTCCATCCGTCCATCTCCCGCCACTCTCTTTGACGGTAATTGAAAACATTGCTGCAGATGTCAGGATCACTAAGAAAACATCAGCTGGGCGTTCTCCGCTGAGGCATCGTTCTCCACATTTGTCACGTCACGCGTATTGTTGGTTGCGGTTTAGTGAGAGCGGGAAAGAACCGGTTTCAGCGGTGATTAGATTTGTCAGTGCAGTCGGCCTGCGGAGTTGAGGGGGTGGGGGCAAGGGGGTGTTTGTGTGACATTTGAGATTGCAGATGAAGACGGATGGAAAGTCAAAAATGTATCAATTGGCCAACAAAACAGACACTTTCAATTCACATGTTGCTTTAATCTCTTTTTCCTCACACCCATTCTCTTTCTCCATTTCTATCTCTCTCTCTATCTCTCTCTGTCTAAAGATTTATCTTTATTGCCATATCAAAATGATTGATCGGAATTTGTCTTAGTCTCCGTCTTTCTCCCCATCCTTCTCCCCCACCCCCCACCCCTCTCTCTCTCTCTCTCTCTCTCTCTCTCTGAGATACATCTCTCCGAGCTTCCCGGAGCGTCGCGGCGGCCCCTCAGCGGCGGGTTGACAAAGCGAGACAGGGTTGTCATGTTTGCTTTGAGACCCTGTTAGCACTCCAGACCCCCTCGGACACGGAATTGAGCGTGACCTCTAATCTGACAGCATGCCTTGGTAGACAAGGGATTTCCTTTTTCAATGGCTGGATGGGTGGATAATAAGAATAAGAAGCCTTATTTATATGTCACTTATCTGGGAGAAGATTTTACAAAGTGGCGCACGGGAGCAAGGCCGGGAAAATATGAGACATGGAGGGATGTAATGCGTAGCTGCACAGAGACAGGGAGGAATGGATGATGAGATAGAGGGGTGGACGCATGGTGAGAGAGTGTTTTCCCTTGGACACATTTTGTGATGTGGAGTGTCATTCATGTCCTGACACAATATCACTCGCTCTTTCAATTCCTCGGGTGCAAAGTCCACAGGTTTAAAGAGGAACTCTTGTTTCACAAATAAAAGGTCAGTTTACCAGATGTGGAGTATTCCTAAACAGCTGTTCAAAGGATGGACGCACACTTTTTTCACACTATATAGTCAGGGGCCCACGTGAACATTTGATCAGGTTTTTAACTGTAGCCTGTATAAGAAGTGGACGGGACGTCACCCTTTGGTTTGTACAATTTTCAATCCTTGAGTTTGGCATTTTTGTTCAACTAGAAGTGACTCGAGAGGGTGGACAGTGGTATCAAAGTGGTATCCGTGGTAGCGGACAGTCAATCAAAAGGTAGCCCCGCCCTAAAGCATACCCTGCTTTATGGTGTATTTGACTCTAAATTACCATAATTTATTAAATAAACATCATGCTGAAGACTTGGAACTAGAGATTGAGACCATACACTCAAACTGGTATGGGTTAGCTAATAACCCCATGTTTAGGTTTAAGTTTAGGTTTATTTATTTGCACAATTCAAACAATTAAATAAAAAAAATAAACAAAGATAATAGTGATAAATGAATATCACTGTGCAGGAAGAGGAAAAATTTGAACTTTGTAACAATAAAAAAGGTGAAAACACATCAGAAAAATATTGTTGAGTTATTAGTTGTAATTTTGCTCCATCTGATTGATGTGACTAATTCCTTTTTGATCAGCGGTGAGTAGATAGCGAGCGCATGTGAGAGTGTGCACGTGTATCAGAGTACAGTATATACAGGAGTCTGTATGTATGAATGTATGAAATGCTTTTGGTGAACATGTCTGCGAAAACGTGTCATTACTGCTTTTGTGATGTGTGTGTGTTTGTGTGTGTGTCACACATATACACACACAGCGGGCCTCACCTCCACCAACAAAGAGAATAAACACGGGTGACACAGTCAAGCTGCTGTGTAATGCAGGGGAACCTGCCAACACCCCACACCTGTTCCCCCCTTTTTTATCTCTGTCTCTGCCGTCTCTCTGTCCTTCTCCCTCCATCTCTCTTTTATTCATTACCTGGAACCTCTGCAGAGGCATCAACAATAACAGCCACCTCCACCTGCTTGTTGACAGTGTCAAACAGCGACAAGAGAAGGAGGGGGGGGAGCGAAGGGGAAGAGAGAGCGGGAGAGAGGACAGCAGTTGCACGCCTGCCACGATGGGAGAAAATTGCCACGGTGACAGAGGGGGTGATAGAGAGATGAAAGGGAGTGAGAAAGAGGGGGTGGGAGGGTGGTGAAAGAAGGAGATGAAATGTGAGGCGAGAGAGGGAGAGCATAAAGAGAGAGATCGAGCCAGGGAAAGATGAAGGGAGACAGGAAAAACGAGAGAGAGAAAGAGAGGGATTGACGGGAGAGTTGGTGTGTCGCCCGCCTCCTCTCGCGGCTTCAACACGTCTGTTTGCCCGGTTCTATGAATTTTTGATGGGGAGGAGTGTGGGGGGGGTTTACAGGGCTGGAAATTCCCGCTGCCTGCCATGTCAAAGCGACGAGGGGAAAGAGTGTGGAAATGAGCGGCACAGCAAAGCGAAACAAACACAGAAACAGACAGACGGGGAGGAAAAAAAAAAAGGCAGGGAGACGAGAGACGGGAGACAAAGCAATTTAAGAGGTGTTGCGGTAATGAGGCCTGTGTGAACAGGGGGAGGACGGGTGAGGGCACGTGGGCGCTCACAGACGACGATGACGGCACGATGCTCCGCCGCGTCACGCGTTGGCCTCTCTGAACTCGCTGCGACCCAAAGGAGGGCCATGAACCCGCGAGGTCCTCCGAACAAGAGGTAGCCACACAGCTAGCGGCTGGCGACTTGAGCCGGTCATTATGGGGGGCGTTACCACGGTTTGTCACTCTGCGGCCTGCGTTGCCGCAGTCGTGAAAAGGGAGGAGTGAGGGGAGGGGTCTTCACTGCTATGTGCTGAGACTCCTCTGTCCAAGTTTAAAGGTGCTGTGATGGGCTGAAGTTGTATTTTATTATCTGTCACCACTCTAACTCTCCTATGGTGTGATTTTATATTAATATGCACTACTTTGCATTACTGAGGAATCAACATAAAATTAATTTGAGATATACAAATAGATAATAGATAGGATCTTTCCTGTTAATAACTCTGACGTTGTGATCTGTAGCCGTAATACAATGTCAAAACTGATAAACTGAAATTGTGCAAACAATCCTCTTTTTTCTTCAATAATTACAACGGTAAGAGAAATACATTTAAAGAACAATCGAGAAAAGGTAACCCTAAAGGAAGTTTCTGAAAATGCTGTAATCTGGACCAGCGGGCTGATCAGTAAACTCGGGTTAAATCTGCATCAATCCTATACTGAGTTTGACTGACAGCTAGCAGGGGGCTCGGGCCCTCCCACCTAAGGAAGAGAGAGAAAGAGAGAGAGATGAATAAGTCCTTTTTCAGTGGGAGTTGGGTGGAATGGACAGAAGGAGGAATGGAGGGATGGCGCTTGCCTCGAGATGCTGATTGCTTTTTGCCTTTTTGTGTCGTCTGCCGGAAGAGGTGGGATGGGGGGGGGGGGGGCTCACTCTCATGGAGGCAAATTGATTATGGAGGAGGAGGAGGAGGAGGAAGAGGAGCAGGGGTACGTATAGAGGAGGAGGGCGGGGGGGAGGGGTGGGGGGGGTGATGGGGTATGTAGATTACTTTGCCCCCACAAGCCACCTGACGTTTACAGGGCATGATAGATTACCATTTGCTCAACTGTGTGTGTGTGTGTGTGTGTGTGTGTGTGTAATTTCTGTGTCCGCGCACGGGGAGCCGTGGCCCATGAACAAGAGATGGAGCCCACAGTCACCAGAGAGGACAGGGTGGCATCGTGATCAAACGCGTGGTGAGGGGGCGGAGTAGAGCAGCACAGAAGAGCAGATGTTGGCAGAAGGAGAGGCCAATGGGCATATATATATATATATATATGTATATACATATATATATATATATACATGTATGCGCGCCTTTCGTTTTCCATACCGACGGCTCTTTTGTTCAGCGAGCGCCGGCCGTCATTAAAGGCAGATTTACTACAAATTGGACCAAATTCCCACTGTCACTTTCAATGATGGCTGCCACCATGCAGAGAGCCGGGGAGAGGGAGAGCAAGCGTGATAACACACACACACACACACACACACACACACACACACACACACACACACACACACATGCACACACTTTTATTCTATCTCCTGCTTCCATTCCATTTGACACAAATACAAAGTCACATTTTGTGTTCGCGTGTGTTTGCCAAAGGAACATCTCCATCAAAATATCTTTTTTAGCATCCTTATTCCCTATTCTCCTCTCCTCTTTTTATTTATTTATTTTCCTGCATTGTGTGTGTGTGTGTGTGTGTGTGTGTGTGTGTGTTCACGTGTCGGACGGGTTAATGGCAAGTAGCTAAATCAGCCAGCCGTGACGTTAGCCGCCATCCCATCATCTCACCCGAGGATGACGCTATTTCCTTAAATAACCGTGTGTGTGTGAATGTGTGTGTGAGTGTGTGCTTACAGAGTATCTCAGACCCACAGAGGGAAGGGCAGACTACTAACCTTTATTAATTATTGAAAAACACACACCCACACCCACACACACATATACACACGCACACACACACACACTCACTATATCAGACAACGACAGATGGATGGATGAACCTCACTCAGCTCTCCCATGTAATATATTCCATTTTATTCAGTTTAATTTCTGTTTTCAAGGGTTTGAAACTCCTTTTGCTGCCTTACTTCCTTCTCCTACCTCCTCAAAGCAAGGGATGACAAAAATGCTAATGTTTGATAATTATTGCAGAAAAGGACATCTGTAAAAAGATTTGTGGTGAACGGACGTTTAATCTGTAGAAATGTGTTTTTTTAAGCGTTAATATAATTGGTAGAAGTAACAAAACAAACTGCCTTTTTTGAGACATGCGTAAAAGCATTACATTTCATTTAGCTGACGCTTTTATCCAAAGCGACTTACATGATACACAGTAGACCGTAGACACAGCAACGGTCTTGCTCAAGGACACAACGACATGGACTGGCTGAGGCGGGGTTCGAACCACTGACCCTCTGATTGAAAGACTGACTTGCTAACCACTGAGCCACAGTCGCCCCAAAAGCATCCAAGTATTTACTGAATCTCTTCAAACTGTGTTAGCCTCAGACATTCCAGACGAAACAAAAACACATTGACTTCGAGACGAGGGAAGTGGAAGTGCGAAAATACAAACTAATTTCAGAGGTTTAAAGACTCACTCCTACTGTGATTCTTTTGCTTAATTTTTAAGGTAACCACATAATTTCCTCCTCGCAAAGCCGAGGAGGCCGAGGAGGCAAAGTGCACTCCCGGATCGGCTGGCACCGTGCGCAACGGGTTTACCCCATGGTCGTCGCCTTTGGTCCGATGTCGGCTCGCAGCTTCTCGAAAACCCTTCGAAATGAAGCGATGAAGAAGGAACGACGGATTCGGGGTTGGAAGAGGACGGAGTGGAAACAAGAGTCAGGGAGGGAAAACGTGGGAAAAGCCGCGAGGAGGAGAAAGAAGACGGAAGGAGACGGATGGGCGAGCAAGAGGGCAGGTGAGGAGAACGGGGGCGAGAGGAACGAGGACAGGGACAGATGGGAGGAGGAGGGGTAAAGGAGGTGTAACCGGGGGTAAATGAAGTGTGATTTTATATGTGGGGTGACGCTATCTGTCGCCCCGTTCCTCCAGGTTAATGGGGACTATCATAAAGCTGGGCCGCTAAGGTGGACGCCGGGTCACACACAAACACACACAGGGCCACACATGTTCTGTATGTTCACAAACACACACACACACACACACACATACGTAGCCAGACGTGTGGTCAAGGTGAAATATGGATCCTAATGGTTGTGTCCCATCGTTAAAAGGGCTTGGAGTTGATTTATCTGCCGTAAAACAGCTCGCGCAACTGTCCAGAGGAGAAGCAGGGTGGGCGGGTGGGGGGTCGGCGACGAACTTGAGGTCACAGGTTTGAATCCTAATCCCCGCAGGAAACACTTAGCGTTACGTCGACGGCATGCCGCTGCCTTTTATGCAGATTTATGGCACCGAAATCTCGGCTCGGGAAGAACGGCGGTCAGCGGGCCGGACATAAAAGCTGAGTTAAAGCTCAGCCTCCAACCCTCGGCCGAAGGAAATACACATCTTTACGAGCCCAGTGAAGTATTGGTCATCGGCATTGACACCCGTTTGATTTCTCTGCGTACCCGATGACGATATGCGGAGATGTGTTTCGCTTCGCCTTGCGAAAATACTGGAAACGTGGGAAAATAGTTTTTTTTAATTTACTGTGCCAAACAAACAAAGGACGCTCACACAGGAGACCGCTGCCCGTGTCCCATGTGAAACTAATAGCAGACGCCGACTTTTCCATTGTCACGAAATGTGACGTACGGTTGTTGTTTTGTTATGCCGTTGCGGTTGTTATGTCACTATTCTCAGACGAACCAAGTAGTAATGACCATTCAAAAGATGTTTGGGGTACTGATGTGGCCTGAGGCCGGATGCTGCGATACTGAGACGGGACGCTGTACCGTAAAAGACTGGGAAACAACATACAGGCGTGTTTCAGGCCTACCTGAAGCATACGGCGGTTAGCCTCTCTATCTCCGTCTCCATGTGTTCCTGTAGCTCTCCGGGCCTCAGCAGCACCTGGCAGATGGGACAGATTGGAGCCTGGCTGTCATACAGGGACATCTTCTTTTTACCTGGAGACAAGATGGGAAGCAGGACAAAAGGGAGGGAACATCAGTACGCGTATGGGACAGATTTCTCTCTGTATCTAGCACACAAACACACACTGCTGTCTGTCAAATCAAATGTTTACAACTTTGTATCCATCGTGCCGTACACGCTCTGCAAAGTTGACCCGGCAGCCCTTGAAGGGCACTCAAGGAAGGACTGCGTATCGGTGCTCGCCTTGAACCCTGGTCTTTGCTCTCTAAAAACCCCACACACGCTAATTCGGCTTTTACACACAGTCGGAAAATTGTCGGAATAGAGTGCCGCAGCGTCTCCGGCGTGTCCTCTCAGGTCGAAGCAGATTTAAAGAAGTGTCTGCCGTGGATGAGATAATGCTGTATGGAGTCTGCCAACACTACACACTTCATTGTCCTTGATCGGCGGGGCACAGGGCGGGGGCCCACCTGTGTGTGTGAGCTTCATTGTGTGTGTCGGGAAAGTGCGCACTTAGCACTTTTTTTTTTAATATGTTGTTGTCTTTGTGCCTTTGTGTTTGCGCGTGTGCGTAGTATACACCCAACTTTGCCTTCAGGTCCGTCTGAGCCGGATAAAAATAACATCTATTGAAAGTCTCGGTGCTTAATGTCAGAGGACACTTCCTGATTTCCTGTATTTAGCCAATCAAACGGGCTTTTTTTAGTCCGGGGAACAATAGGCTCCGCCTCAGCCAGGATATCCCGTTTAGACTGCTTGTCACCACGGCAACGAGAGGACCAGGTGGGGGGGGAGGGGGACTCCCTGTCCCGGTCTTGTCTTCGTCCAGTCTCGCTCGCACCCACACACACATACACGTACACATATCCCTCAGGGGACACGTATTCCTCGCTCACATATTGGTGTGTCAGAACAGTTTCCTGCTAGAGAACTCATCAACTAGTGGGGAACACACACACACACACACACACACACACACACACACACACACACACCCCCCTCTTTCTCCTCCCCCATTTCTCAGAGCGTGCGAGTGCATACCGGCCTCCCATTCTCCCGCACCGCTACTTAACAGAGCCACAGCACTGGGCACGTTAAGTGACTTTGAAAAATAGGTAATCGATTACTCTCCATCTCTGCCTCTCTTTCTCTTTTTCTCCCCACACCTATCCCTCCCATGCGCTCTCTCTCTCTCTCGCTCTCTCTCTCTCTCTCTCTCTCTCTCTCTCTCTCTCTCCGGCCTCATCCATTTCTAATTTTCTGCTCCCTACCAGCCATTTATTTGTTTCATTTCTTTCTCCTCCTCTCTCCTATCCCTCATCTCCTCTCTGATTATTTCATTGTTCGCCCCCCCCCCCTTTTTTCCTATCTTTCTTTCTTTTTTCTGTTGCCCCATCACTTTCTCTTTTCCCTCATGTTGCTCGTCTTCTTTTCTTTCCCTCTCCTCTGCCCCCCACCCCCACCCTTCTCCCCTTTATTGCTTTGACAAGATAATTTGAGTCATGCTGAAGCCGTCGCCATCCGCCACAGCAAACAAAGAGAGATCCAATCCCTGTCTGCAGCTGATGGGGCTCTTTCTACAAAACACACACCTGGAGGACATGGACGCACGCACACACACACTAACGTATGCCTGCCCTTGATTATTTTTTTGCCTTTTGTAATGTAAAAAAAGTAAATACGTATTTTGCACAGCGTGAGTTTACCTTTTTTATTTTAGCATTTCAATGTGAGGCGACTTTTCTTTGAATTGTGGAAGGTTCTGACTATATTTGTATTACTCACAAAACAGTGATGAAAAAGGAAACGTAGATGCTCGGGTGTGACAACAGAGTGTCGACAATCAGCCACGCGTTGATAAGAGAAAGTGGAGGAGTTTTGTTTGAGTTTTGTTTTGGATTTGAATTCAGCTATCTATAAACAAATGCTGTTCTCTCCGATGTGATGGAGCAGGTCGTCATGTGATCGAATGGGATGCAACTTTACCGTCCGCCCGAGGAGGGAACCCGCCTTTAGCTCACTGAAACATGAAAGCGGCACAAAGGCATGGAACAAAATCCCAAATTCAATTTGTACGGGAGTCAACGTGAAATAAATGACGTGGCTCAGATCTTTGAGCCTCAAACTGATTAAAATAACGGTTCGACAAACAGCTGCCAATTCAGATCTCGTCAGTGTGTGTGCAGCGTATTAGAACACGTTGTCGAATCACAGCGCCTGGCGCTCCTTCCTGTTCTCCCGCCCTTTTTTTCTCACCCCTTTTCTCCCACTTATACGTGACTCTCTCTCTCCCTGAGGGGAGTGAGTGACGGGGAGAGGCGAGCGGACAGATAAATCCAAGGGAGAGGAGGAGGAGAAGAAGAAGGGGGGAGAGAGAGAGAGGGGGGTGATGTGATGTTGCACACCATGGCTTGTCAGCGCCTTAAAGATGATTAATGCCGGGGCAACACACACACACACACACACACACACACGCACGCACGCACACACACACACACACACACACACACACACACACACACACACACACACACACACACACACACACACACACACACACACACACACACACACACACACACACACACCTAGGAGCCTCTAACATGTCCTGCTTTGGACCTCACAGCTCAAACACACACACCCTGCGGCGCAACACGCCACACGTTTAATCTCGGGGAGCAGAGGGAAGGTGTCGGCGTCACAGGAGAGGAAGGGAGGGAGGAGGGGAGAGGAGGGAGGAGGGGAGAGGGCTGGACAATAACAAGGAAATAGGCCTGACAGGACTTTTTAGCGTCGCGATTCTTCAGTGAGAACGCCCGGGCCGGCAGAACGAGGGAGGGATGGATGGATGGATGGATGGATGGATGGATGGATGGATGGATGGATGGAGGAGAGCGGAGGGGAGGTGCGCGTCTCTCTGACAGCCATGATGGAGTGCAGACTTGAGCCCCCCCCTAATGTGCCAAGATGGATCGTCTCATCTTCCGATTCTCCCTGACTTTCTTCCCCCCTTTCTCTCTCTCCCTCTCTTTCTCTCTCTCCCATCGTCCGTCTGCCTCGCTGCCTCACTCGCCCTTTCCTCGCTCACTTCCTCTCCCACTTTCCCCCTCGTTTCGCCCCCTTTTTGTCCCTCTCTTCTCCTTGCGCCCTTTTTTCCAATATGTTTTTCTGTTGCGTCACCCGTGTGGCAGGAAGCATTTATTTACTCGCCACTGTCGCGCTGTCCAGAGAGGCCCTGAATCCTGTTTCATCAAGATCCTCAAGTATTAAGTATAAAATACAAAAACACGTAAGTATAGTTTTTGAGCTGGTCAAGAGTGAGGCGTTAAATGTGCTCTGTGAATAAATCAGCATGGATTTCATCATCAAAAAACAGCTTATAGCTCTAATCATTCAAAAAGTACAAAAATAAATAAAGACTACAATAACCTAACAGGAAATAAGTTCAGTAAAAAATTAAATAATGAGGAGTCACACACACACACACACACACACACACACACACACACACACACACACACACACACACACACACACACACACACACACACACACACACGTAGACAGGTAATTATAGACACCAGATGGGGAGGAGGAGGGAGCTACATCATACGGAAGAGTGGAGAGCAAAGAGGACCGTCCCTCCTTGTTTCACTTCTACCCTCTCTTTCATCCTCGTATTGTTCCTTTCCTTCCTTTACAACCTTTACTATCTCTGCAGTTTGGGCCTTGTGCTCTTCCTTCCTTCTTTCCTTCTTTCCTCCTTTTCTTTTCCTTCTTTTGTTTTATTTGATATGCTATGCCCTATTTCTTCTCATACATGTTTTTTTCTGATCCTCCTTCATGTCCTTCTTTCTCTGCATTGATTCACTTCTAACCATGCTTTCATGCTTCCTTTCCTTCCTTTACAACCTGTCTTTCTTCTTGGTTTGGCCCTTGTGTCCTTCTTTTTTTCTTTTTTCACTTCATTGTTTTGTCCCATTTTCTTCTTGAACACATCTTCCCTACCTTTCTTAGTGTATATGTATGTATATATATATATTTTTGTTTCAGTTGCTATTTAGCAAATAGCTGTGGAAAATGTGCCAAATGTCAGTCATCATGACGCAAGTTGACTCCCTTTTAACACTTGAAACGTCCTTTTTTCAAACTTTATCTCCTCTGTTGCCCCCCCACACACACACACACACCTCTCTGTCTCTCTGTCTCTCTCCCCTCTCCTGCGTCGCTTCGGTCCAGATGAAGTGGGAATCAATAGATGCTAGATAGCGCAGGCTCCCAGTCACAGACTACAATGGGCTGAGGTAAAAGGCCACCTCCAGAGAGGCCGGGATTGTCAGCTCGATACCGGGCTCTCAATGGGGCCGGAGATAAAAAACCATTTGGGGTGTCCTCATGGCTCAATGGGCTAAGAGGCAAACCATGTCCTCACAACACTGTGGGTCCAAAATCCCATTTAATGACCTGTATTGCGTGTCATCCCCTTTGCTTTTATCTCGCCCCTCGGGACTGTTTCTGGAACCCCTAAAAAAACTGAAAACACTTCTGTGTGCCGTCCACAGACGAAATGAATATGACACTACAGCAATCAGCAATGAAATAACCGTTGGCTTGAAATTCAGAAGTTGCACGTAACATTGAGGAAAAACAACAATGTTTTTTGTATTCTTTCTATCCATTCCCCATCTTTAAGTCCACTGCAACTGATCGAATCCACTTGTGAATGATACACACAATCAGCTAATGAGCCCGGAGCATGTAAACTGGATTTAAGCACAACAGTAAGAGTCAGAAAAGAGGAGGGCCAGATTTATGAGCTGGCATATGTACAGTGTGTTGGTGGAGCGCGCAAACACACACACACACACACACACACACACACACACACACACACACACACACACACACACACACACACACACACACACACACACACACACACACACACACACACACACCTTTCCCAAATGGAATTACAAAGTGTCTACATGTAGAGGCTGTTTTTCTGTCCTTGAACAGTTGTGTTCTCCTTGTTTGTGCCAACCCCCCCCCCCCCCCCCCCCCCTCACACACACACACACATTTCCAATCCCCCTCCATGTTGTTACCCTAAATGAGTTTTCTGACATGCATCAAGTGTTTATGCCCGCTACCCTTCTTTTCTCTCCCTCCTTCTCCTCCTCTTCTTCCCTTTCCCTTCCCTCGCTTCACCACTCGTCCGGCCGGTTAGCTATAACACCCGCCAACATCGGTAAACAAGGAAATCTCTCAGCCGCGGCCCGGCGTGTAACCGCATTACTGCGCCCGATAACCTCTTCAAATAATGTGCGATAAGGGGAATTTGATTTGATTCACGGAAAAGCGAAAGAGCCCCCCCCCCCTCCCCCCACACACACCACCCTCGACCACCAAAGTCTCTCCCTCTTTCCTTTCCTTTATTTCTTTCTTTCGCTTCACCCCGCCATCGCGTCTCCTTCTTTTCACTTAGCCCGAGGGCTCCGGGCCTCCTCCTCCTCCCTGTCTCATCCCCCCTTTATTCTCCCCCTCTCCAGGATGACACCGCCTCGCATCCACAATCAAATAAATCCCACCAAGGTGTCAGCCTTCATTTCCACTCTTCCCTCCAACCAACGCAAGGTGAGGGGAGAGGCCCCCGTAAAGCCATCATCTCCATAATGGCAAATATGAGCCCTAAAGCCCAAAACCAGGGGGCTGCATTAACACAAATGGGACTAGCAAAGGTATGTGCGTGAGTGTGTGTGTATGTGTGTGTGTGCGTGTTTTTGTGCGCATCTCCCAGTGAGGTGTTATGTTTTTTTCTTAAGTGAGCTGTGATTTAAGCAGGCTAGACACTAGGCTGATCACTAGCTCCGTGTGTGTGTGAGTGTGTGTGTGTGAGTGTGTGTGTGTGTGTGTGTGTGTGTGTGTGTGTGTGTGTGTGTGTGTGCAAAATAGATGAGGCTGTGCGGCTCATTCAGAGGACATTTGATGAAATGGAACGGGGGTCAACTTCAGTTTGCCACCCGGGCAGCGTATTCGCTATACGTGTGTGTGTGTTTTTCCCGTGTCTGTCTGACTGTGCGTGTGTGTGTGTGTGTGTGTGTGTGTGTGTGTGTGATTGTGCGCTCTCACTCCCTGACAATGATGCATGGCACTTTTAAATAGCACTCCTCCACGCCCCGCTCAAAACTCATCACTGGGCTCTTTTCGCCCCCCTCCCTCCCCCACGCTCCCTAGGGTTGTCACTTTTAGAAAAGCAAATGAAATGTCGGTGGCGGAGAGAGGAGGGATGAAGACAGGGCCGGATAGAGGGATTGAGAGGGGAAAGGTGTGTGTGGCAGTGTGTGTGTGTGGCAGCATGGTTGTTGTCTGTTTAAGTCAAGGGACTATTGCATCGTGAGAAAGAGGGAAATGTAAATCGGAAGATGCATTTATTTTACATGGACGGGACGTTCTGGGCAACATGGGAACACTGCGGCTGTTACTCCATGTAGAATATTCTTTCAATCTGTGACAGGGGGAGGTTTGGGCCCTGAAGACGGCATAGATAGATAGAGAAATAAATGAATAGAAACACACAAATAAAAATGGACAAAATATATAAGAAACTTGGAGGATTTGGGGAAAACAAAAGGGAAACACCATGACATGAGCGAGTGATAAATCATCCTGGTTTTGAACCTACGCTGATAAATGGTCATCTGATGAGTGTGCGTGTGTGTGTGTGTGTGTGTGTTTATGTGTTTGTGATGTGGGCTTTACTCCTGGGACCCTGCTGCAGCGCGTGTCCGTCTGAAAGACAGCATCGTGATGCTGGTGAGGTTACCTCCAACTACTGACAGCTGTTTATCCAATCAATCACTTTGTTAGTGTTTGTGTGTATGTGTGTGTGTGTGTGTGTGTGTGTGTGTGTGTGTGTGTGTGTGTGTGTGTGTGTGTGTGTGTGTGTGTGTGTGTGTGTGCGTGTGCGTGTGCGAGTGAATGAGAGAGAGAGACAGTGGCGAGGGAGAAGGGAGTAAATGAATGGAGCATTAACCAAGCACTGACCCACAGAGCACAGGCACAACTAGCCATACTGGCTGGATCTCAAACCAACACACACACACACACACACACACACACACACACACACACACACACACACACACACACACACACACACTACAATACAATATTTTCCTGCCAATTCTTTGCAGGAAATAAACCAAATTTATTCCATCTAGATTAAAGTCTAAATTTCTGAAAGCTGCCGATGGACTGTAAGCTGCTTTATTAGTTTATGAATCCGGAATAGAAATTCAATTGTTTGAGCATTTCTTTATATGGAATCCAGAAAAACATATATGGTCATTGTAACTGTTGTACCCAGTGATAAACAGACAACAATCCTCATTTAAATTGGCTCCTGTGGTGAAATGATCATTCATTAAAAAAAATAAAAATCTAACTTTAAGGTCTAAGGTTTACCAAATAATTATTTATTGTGCTATATTTAAAAAAATGAATAAAGTCATTCTACCACAGCCCACGCTTTAAATATATATGGTAATGAATAATGAATCATCATAATGAATCATTCATATTTAATGACTTTTTGGGTTGCGCATTTGACATTAAAGGCAGACAAATTGAACTTTTAATTACTTTGTGATTGTACTAAGCAGCTTCTGACTTTGCATTGACTTTCATTGTTTTCTGTCTTGTTGGGGTGTCATTTTTGCTTTACAAAAAAATTAAAATAAAGAGACAGGGAGGAGGAAAGAGACGCTTTGCTGATTCCTTTCGCTGACCTCTCTTCTCCTCTCTTTGCTGACTGCCTCTGTTCCATTTGTCCTCCCTCGGCTGTCCAGGAGGAGGACGGATACCTGACGGGAGAAGGGGGGGGCGCTCCCACCCCAAAAGGGGGCCTGGACCGTGGGGGCCAATCGAAACGGACGCCCATGACTAACGTAAAAAGCTCCATCTCTTTGGCCCTGTGTTGGAGCTGACACCGAAGGGATTAACATGCTGTGAACGAGAACGTTGCTTCTTTTTTCCCCTTTAAGAGTTTATTTGGTTGACCTTTTTATCTTTTCCGGCGCAACGAGAGACAAAGGCGGACGCTCAGAAACGAGGATGCGCTTCACGGCGCCTCTCTATTAGTTATCTTTCTTCATCTCTCTAATTTAATCTCCTTATTTCCTTCATTCTGTCCCTCCTTTTATCCTCCTCTCCTCCGATTCCGCTCTCCTCCGTCCTCTCTCTCTCTCCACACCCCCTTCGCTCCCTCTCATTATCCCCCTCCCCGCTGCTTTCATATGGTCTAGCGGGCTGAATTAATTACCAAAGCCAATTAACGCTAGATTGGCTGATGTTTTAACTAATTAGCTTTAATGAGGGTGCCATGGCTGCCTGCACTGTGTTAATTGAATCCTAACAGCGGAGGAGGAAGCCTGTGGAGGCGAAATAAGAGGGATGGGTGGATGGATGGATGGATGGATGGATGGTTGGATGGATGGATGGAGGCATGTGCACACGTACATATACACACACAAGCTGTTATTGATAGTATTCAGAGCGCGTCGCTGCAACACCCAGCCTGTTGTCCCTTCTGGTTCCTCATTAACATGATTGGCCTTTCTTACCTGTGTTAAACACGCGCATGCACTCGAGGGAAAGAGAGCTAGGATGCTCTACAATTTTGTTATGTCACTGTGTAAAAGTTTGTCTCAGCTAACTGGGTTTTCCTTGATAGAAGCTCATAACCTCAGCGTGGATGTGCCGGTTGTGCCTAGCCGTTCTCGTTATTGCAAAGCGTGCCCGGCAAAGAGGAGCAGCAGATTAAAATCTTACATCAATGTCAGCCCCGTCCTCTCACCGGCCGGATTATCGTATACCGTTACTGCGCACACCTGCACTTTGTTTTTGCCTGCCTTGAGATAGCAGGATCATCAGGGATGGGATTTCAAATGTATGCATAACTTAAAAGGTCCAACGGATAAAGAGAAATTCCACTTTGTGTCATTAAGCAGGTGGGAATGAGCGCCGTGTGTTCTGCGAGCTGCAACTCAGATTTGAACTGAATATTTTAAAATGTCCTTTAAATACTTTTTTATTTTATTTTTGTATGTTTCCTGACCCTAAACCACAATAAATCCTTTGGGCAATTTGGAAGAAAAGTACCACTTTAAAAGGAACATAAACCATCACATCATTTAAGAAAAGTGCTGTTCCACAAAGCTAATAGGCTACGTTGGATATTTAGTCAATTAAGGGCAGAAACTGACTTGTTTTCATATTTACAAAGAAATACCACAAAACAGAGCTAAAACCTAAACTTCAGTCACTCTGTAGTGAGTGTATTCTGGCTGCTGTACTTTGTTACAGAGGAACAGTCAATAAAGAAAGAGAGCTAGCTGCGCTAAGCCGTAGCCTAGCTGAAGACACATTGACTAACTTCTCCCTGATTGAAGACATTTTGATGGGCCGGCCTTTTGGTCAGTTGGTTATCTGTCTCATGTGAGAGCCGTCCTGTGTCCAGTTCAATGTCCAGGCATTATGGAGGACACAAAAAGAGCTAAGCTAGTCCTGGTAAAAGCTAACTAGCCCAGCTCGACACAGAGCGGTAAAATCACCATTCAGTTGTTGGGGGTAATTTCAAATCTTCAATATAAATATTAATAGTAGATGGACAAGCCGACACCTTGTGTCATTAACTATAAACTTTAAACGGTCCAAATTCAGCTAATTTTCTCAAAAAAACTTGAACATTCTCTCAAAAAACTTGTTCAAAATGCTGTTACGGTTTTTGGTCACACACACACATAATCTGAATACTTTCCAAAGGCAGAGAAAGTTATTACGTTTGGAAAAAAAATATTTTGCGGGTAAAAAAAGAAATCAGGACAAAAAGGCAATCGCTTTTTTTACATAATTGTCTATATTAGCCTAAATAACTTAACTAAATAACTAACTAACACAAAAGAATACAAAGATAAACTAAAACTATAACATATAACTATATCCTCGTGTTTCATAATGAATATAAATAGACTGTGAATCCACAATAGAACTATTAAGGGACGTGGACCCCGCTGGATGAAGTTATGACATTACCCATCATCCTCCCCCGTCTCTCTCCCTCCCCCGCTGATGGAGAGACACGAATGGGCGGCAGATTGTCTGAGGTGGCTATAAAAATCTGCATGGCCGTGTAAAAGGCTTAATGATTTGAAAGTTACACGAGAAAAGAGCCCGCGGTTTGTCTCATCCATCAAGTCTAGCACCGGCGCCTTCGCCAAATGGCCCTGCCTCCTAACCTGGCTCTGTAGCAAAGCAGTGCCAAACACAGCCCTCTCTCTCTCCCTCCCTCCTTCCCTCTCTCTCTCTCTCGCACATGTTGTCTTTGTTCAACTCCGACTTCATTATGTCTGTCCAATACTTTGTTGATTTTCCCTCCTTTTCTTTTTTGTGCAGTCTCTTGCACCTTTAGCCAGAAACTAGGAAGGGAGGCTACTCTCCCCACTTCAAATCCGTCATCTCCATGTCTGATCAAACATTTGCTTCTGCCCGTTTAGCGGGGCGAACGACACTCAAAATCCGCAGTATCAATGAGCCCCACTGGCAGTTGAAGCCGCAGTCTGTGCGGATGTGTGACGGCACTCTTTCTCCTCCATGAATTACGCTTTTCAGTTGCAACACGTGTTGCTCAACGTCTCCAGAAATCTCTTCACAGCTATCGAGAGACCTTAAGCAAGTGTATTATATCACCTCAGAGCCCTGCCCCCCCGTAAACCCTTGGGCACCTCCTTAACCACTTCCCGCTGCAGCCCCACCCCTCCACACACACACACACCTTGCAATAAGGTTCCTCTCACACGCGTTAACCCTCTGACCTGTCGTTTCGACCTGCAATCAATAGCACAACTCCCCGTGTTTAGTCTGACACCCTCGGATATCCGTGCATGTGTTCAAGGTTGCGGTGGGACCGAACAGAGGGCGGAGGGGCGAAAAGATGAAATAAATACGAGCATGCAACCGCCACCGGGGTTTGATATCCCTTTCCCTGTCCTCTTCCCTCTCTTGGCCTGTCACGAGCCCACACGGTTTCCCATCAGCGGCGAGGCTTTCCCCCCCGTGAGAGGACGCACAATCAGATCCGTGTTAACACGCGCGCATCCCTCAAGAGATGTGGTCATGCTGAGGAAGAGGAGCGGGGAATGTTTCTTTTTTTTTGGTGTTCCTGTCAAATGGGGGGGGTTTAGCACGCATTTATGCACATGCACGAGCGAGGCAGAGAGAGCCTTTGCTTCACCTTCATGCTGTTTTTTTGCTTCTCCGCTGCTCTGACCTTTCCCTCCGACCTAAAGGATGGATGGACGGACGAGGAGCCAGTCGAGTGGCCTTTTTAACCGGTTCTCCTAACCTTTCTCCAAAGTGCCATCATCTCTCTAAAACAGCAAGTGCATGATGCCCAATCTCACCCTCAGAATCACGCTAATTCACGCTTCATATTTTTTTTTTAAAAGAAAGAAATTAGGATTATTCAAATCTGTGTAAAAGTATGATTTCTTCTCCTTCACAGAGATTGTGTTCCATCCTTTCTGCTTCATCCGTTGTGAAAATCGCTGCTTGGCGTTATTTTTCATTTCGTCAAAAAAAAGAAAATTGTACATGAACACATTCTGATTTACGGATTTCTATTAGTGACGCTGGTGTCATTCAGCAAGCAGACACGCGGCCGCAACAATGGCCAAATGTAAATCAGATAAATGAATGGAATTGAAACGTTCTCATTCACACGGTTTCAAATCGGAAGCCCCTGTGAGCCCTTTGTACAGCTGATGCTATTGTAGGTGAGTGTGTGTGTTTGCATTTGTGTGTGTGTGTGTGTCGTTTGTCAGTGCTTGAGAAGAACCCATTTCCTCTCGCCGAATCCCCAGCTCTAAATGATGGATTGATATCTCTCTCGCTGTGGATTATATGCACATATGTGTGTGTGTGTGTGTGTGTGTGTGTCACTAGCCCTCTCAGCCTCTCCTCTCAGGCCCTTATCAGTTCTTGTCACAAACCGAGGATAGGGGATAATCCTTCATACAAGGGGAGCAGTCGGGCCTTCCATCTATCTAGCTGTCTGTCTAGCTGTCTGCTATATTACCCCGTCTCACCGGGAGTGTCACCGGAATAGAAATCAAACGGACACAAAGCAAACCCTCCTGCGTCTCGGTAATCTCTGTTGGCACGACTTAGATGGCGAGTTTGATGGGAGCCGAGAAAGAAAAAAAAAATGCTCGGTTGGAAGTTTGCTGCAGATACAACGGACAATTATTCGGAGCGACAATAAACATTTAAGTTGAGAGTTTATTGGGATGGGAATTCTGTGTTGTTGTTTTTTCCTTTTGGGTGTCAGTTGGAAAAAATGACTGCAGCCCAGATAATGAAAAGTTCTCAGTCAGGCCTTAGCGCCTCGGGGTGCTGTGTTGTGGTTTGGGTGCTCGCCAGGTCCTCATGACAGCGGGTGCTGCGCGTGACCCCGAGTTCCGAGAACCGGAGCGCCCTCTCGGCGCCAGAGCGGGACCAGACGTGAAAACATGTCATGATGTCACATCATCGCTTGTGCACCACTTACAATGTCATTGGCCCTTTGGTTCTGAAACCAATAAAAATAAATAAAATAACATGAAGACATGAGGGCGCATTGTTGCCCACGGCGACTTGTACCACTTCCAGATGGAAAGAGTCTTATTGTTTTGGTTTGGCCTTAAACACATGAATGATGTGTTCCCCACATTACATTCCTTCTAGTGCCTCTGTCTGTCTGTCTGTCTGTCTGTCTGTCTGTCTGTCTGTCTGTCTGTCTGTCTGTCTGTCTGTCTGTCTGTCTGTCTGTCTGTCTGTCTGTCTGTCTGTCTGTCTGTCTGTCTGTCTGTCTGTCTGTCTGTCTGTCTGTCTGTCTGTCTGCCTGTCTGCGTGTATGTGTGTCTGTCTGTCTGTCTGTCTGTCTGTGTGTATGTGTGTATGTCTGTCTGTCTGTCTGTCTGTCTGTCTGTCTGTCTGTCTGTCTGTCTGTCTGTCTGTCTGTCTGTCTGAAAAAAACAACATGTATGTGAGGAAAAAATAGATGTAGGTGCGGAGACTTGATAGCAGATCAAAGATGTCTATCTGCTGGAGTGGGGACTGTACAAGTCACACCTGGGGCTATGTTGTTTATGTGTGTGTGTGTGTGTGTGTGTGTGTGTGTGTGTGCGCGTGCTCGTGCGATTGCATCAGACAGCCACAATTGGACATCATTGTGATGTTTATCAATCTGCTATCTCTCTGCTCTCCAGGCCTATCATGTCTTCCCTCCATCCCTCCCTTCTCATTTCCCGTCCCCCTCCCCCTCCACCGTTGCTCCCTCTGCCTGGCGACATCACATCGTCCAATAGAGGGGGATGTTTCCTCACACTTTGCTCTCGTCTCCATGCCCATCATCTTTTAGTCTGCACCTTTAGCTTTACAAATAAAATATAAGTCTCTTTGAATATTCAAAAACGAGTGCAAATTTGAGCTCAAAGTGTGGCTCATATTTATTCACCCCACCCCCAAAAAAAGGTCACGTGTCAGAATTTCTTATTACATTTTGATCCACTAATGTCATGAAAACAACACAACATGAAGAATGAAAAAATGGACAGAAAATGTATTTTTCCTCATCTCTAGAAACGTATCTTACGTTTTTTTTTGCTGCACATTCCCCCCCTCTTTCTCTCTCTCTCTGTCTGTTGTTGCATTCTCCTGGGAAAACCACATATCTTCGATTATGGAATCGTTCAGATGAGATGAACCACCAAAAAAAGACGAGGCTGTTTCTCTTTACTCGTGAAAAGTAGTTCTGTAGATACATGGACAGCCCTCTTACCCTCAGGTGCTCTCAGATTCTCTATAGAGACAGCTCCAAACACACACACACACACACACACACACACACACACACACACACACACACACACACACACACACAGGGTTGAGGGGACAAGACTGCAGCTCAGATCAATAGAAAATTAAAGAGGCTGAAATGGTTTCTGCTCACATATTAACCCCTATCCTCTCTCCTCTTTCTTCTTCTTTTTCTCTCTCTCGCTTTCTCCTTCCCTTTCCACCACCCGTCCCCTCACTCTCCCCATTACCTTCCACGTCTCTCGCCCTCCCCCTAATAGCTGGTGCCACTGACAACAACTTTGTTTGGAAACGACTTGAGTACAGGTTTTAGTGACAGAGAAGGGAGGGAGGGAGATAGAGAAAGAGAGAGAGAGAGAGAGAGAGAGAGAGAGAGAGAGAGAGAGAGAGAGAGAGAGAGGAGACATGTTGTTTTGAGTTAGAGCTTTGAAAAAAACAAAAAAACGAGAGGCGAGATGCTTGGGGTGAAGGGGACGGGTGGAAGGACGGGGGCAGTAATGGCACCGAGACGACAGGGGCTTTGGGCACTCTCTCTCTCTGGACACACACACACACACACACACACACACACACACACCGTCTGGGGACTCAAATCTCAGAGCAATTTTCAGGCCGGGTGATTGGCAGCTTGATGCGTATTCTTCCCCTGCAAGACCGGCTGATAACTCAGCTATCCCATTCCCTCCCCTTTCTCCCTCCCTCTCTCTCCCATTCTCAACATTTCTTCTTTTTTTATTTTTATTTTTTCCTCTCACTGTGACTTTCTCAACACCCCATCGCCCCGGTCCCCCCCCCCCCCCCCCCTCCCCCTTCCCTCATCCCTTTTTCCATCCTTCTTGCCCCCTCTGCCTCTCTCTCTGGGCCTGTTGTGGGGCTATTACAATGACAGAGGCGATAAGGGACATTTATCACATGTGCGGCGGGGTGAGCGAGAGAAAGCCCTCAACAGGTCTACAGGGAGGAGCACACACGCGCGCACACACACACACACATGTCCAGATATTTGGCATTGAGACGTACTTAAACACACACACGCACACACACACATTAACACTGCATGCACACAGCCGTGCACATCTATGCACATAAACACGGGCGGATAAATAAACAGTCACGGGGTTGCACACAACAACATAAACTCTCTCACATGCACACACACACACACACACACACACACACACACACACACACATACACTGAGTGAAACGGTGAATCATTCTCCTTTCCCCCCCGTTCTGTGTTTTGCAGTTGACTGAGGCCAATTCCCCATAATTCAATACAGTTGAAAAATGAAACCCCGGTAAATCGCTACAGCGATTTTACAGATCCCCGCTTATCCTCATAATTCATTATTTCCAAACTGTAACAACATTACATTTCATTTGTAATGCTCCGCCTGCCTCTGCCATTTGCCAATTGTTATATCTTATTGTTTTCCCTTCTCCAAGGAGGGAGGAAAGTGAGTTATTGAGGGAGGAGAAATGGCGGAGGCGGCTGCGTGGCGCGCTGACTGTCTCCGGGTTTGCCCCGCACCCCCTCACACACACACACACACACACCTGTCTGTCTGTCTGACTGACTGTCTGTCTGACGACCGAGCGATGCACAGGAGAACAGTTAAAGTCGTTGTTTGCATTGTGGGCACGTGATAATGAGGCTATTGTTCGCAGTTTTGCAACACACACACACACACACATACACGCACACACACACACACACACACACACACACACACACACACACACACACACACACACACACACACACACACACACACACACACACACACACACACACACTATTGTTTTTCGGCACCGTGGTACAGTCCAGACCCACAGCTGCAGCGGTGCAGGGCAGAGACTGGGACCAGGCGGGGTGAGGGTGAGGAGGGGGTTAGGAGTTTGGTTTTGAATTTTAAATCTTTACTAGTAACTATGTCTGCTCAATAAATGTTCAATACATTGAAATGCATTTCAGAATAAATGTAGATTATAAGAACAGGATACATTGTTTTGTCTTTGTTTTGGTGTACATCGTGCTTTCGCTTTTCTTGCCGCATGTAACCGCATGTTTTTGTGATACAGCGGTGCTGATGATGTCAAGCTTCTTACGGTTGTGCCAAATGTGAAACATTAAATCATAAACTAGTAACAGCTGAGCAATGGTCCGTCTTTTGTGGGAGTAAAACAGAAAGACAAGTTTGCAATATGTGCAGGCCACAACCAAAACACTGAAACACAATCTTATCTCACGCCTCACAGTTCTGCCCTGGAATAAATAAACCTACAATCAAAGCAGAAAAAGAAAAAAAGAGAAAAGAAAAGTTCAATTTGAAAAATCTGTGCGACCCGTAAGCTTTTTGTCAATACTGCAGAGGAACATCCTTTTCACACCAGGTATACTGGGAGATGCCTGGAGAGGGGCGTTTACAATATTTACAGCTTCAAAAAGAGATTCTTCAAATGGGAAGAAAAAAAATGAATCACTCAGATCAAATACTGGAATCGCCATTAATCTGAGAGCAAAAAAACACGCTTTGATGTCTCTTTCTTTCTCTCTCTCTCTCTCTCTCTCTCTCACACACACACACACACACACACACACACACACATACACACACACACACACACACACAGCGGTCCTCCTGCAGTCTCCCATTTATCACAGCTGTGTGGCCCTGCCCATGTTACTGTACCCTGTCACACTGCTGGCTAAACAAACTGCTCCTTGATGTATGAGGCCTACACCGGCCATAAACTTATTCACTTTTAACTAGCATGCTACCGACTTGGCGCGGCCAGACATCACCTTTACTCTTTCTCTCTGTGTGTGTGTGTGTGTGTGTGTGTGTGTGTGTATGTGTGTGTCTGTGTATGTGTATGTGTGTGTGGCGTATGAAAACTGCCTGTGAGAAATTAACCCCCTGGGTACCGCTTCATAACTCACTCCTCTCTTTCTTCCCTCCCTCCCTCACTATCTATCTTTATTCCTCAGCCCAGGCATTAGTCCTTTATCTATTACCCATTAGAGTGTGTGTG